>VYXH01006858.1:59886-72061 GCA_013397275.1 Burhinus bistriatus | reverse complement strand
CCCTTCCCTCCTTTCTTCTTTTCTTCCACCCTTCTTCCTTCCCTTCTTTCCTCCTTCCTTCCTTTCTTCCTACCTTCCTTCCACCCCTCCTTCCACCCCTCTGTCCTCCATCCTTCTTTCCATCCTACTTTGTTTCTCTCTTTTTCTCTCTTATCTTTCCTTTTCCTTCTTTCCTTTTTCCTTCCTTTCTTCCTACCTTCCATTCTTTCCTTTTTCTTTCTTTCCTCTTTCTTTCTTTCTTTCTTTCTTTCTTTCTTTCTTTCTCTCTTTCTTTCTCTCTCTCTTTCTTTCTTTCTCTCTTTCTCTCTTTCTCTCTTTCTTTCTTTCTCTCCTTCTTTTTTTCTTCTTTCTCTCCTTCTTTCTTTCCTTCTTTCTCTCTTTCTCTCTGTCTTTCTCTATCTCTCTCTCTTTCTTTTGGTCTGTCTGTCTTTTTGTCTGTCTGTATTTCTGACCTTCTCCCTTTCTGTCTTTTCATGTTTTCTGGTAAGATGCAGCCAAAAGTTTACTCCTTCACCAAAGTTTGGCTTCTTTTCCAGGCACATTAACACTACCACTCCAGCCTTCTCCCATGCTTGCAGCTGGGACGGTTCCCCACTTTACTCAGCCTCCTCTGTGGCTTCAATAGAAAACAAACAAACAAAAAATCCTCACTTTCCCTAACATTTGGACTGCAGGGTGGGGCAATAATTCATGTGACTCATGAGCCATTTAACTTTATTCAGAAGGATCAACATCTACAAAAAGTTTTTTAGATGATGGCTTCACAAAGGGTTTGCCCGTAAAAAAACAGCTCACACAAGACAGATATTTGGAGTTTGAGTGTATGAGTTCACCTAAGTGATTTGTGTCAAGATTCGAAGCAATAAATAAACCAGCGTCAGTCACTCTTAAACAATATGCTAATAAACACCCCACCCTCATAGCTCTTAGCAGATCCTCTGAGTTACCTAGTCTCTAGTGTGTTCAAATATAAAAATACTAAAACCACTAAGCAACTTACCTGGGAAAACTGAGCAAAACTGGGATCAGCAAAAAGAGGCACATGTCCTAGCAGCTCATGGCAAATATCACTGCAGGAAAACATGACATTTGAATAACTTTAATTGAGGAGAAGTCCAGCAATGCTGGATGAATGCCATAGAGTCTGCACAAAGGCAGGAGTGCAGTGCCTTTGCTCCTACTAACAAACAATGCTCAGGACTCACAGGAAAATGTTTTGCTCTAAAAGTATTCCTGTGGTGGAAATGCTTGCACACTCCAGGATTTTCAGTGTTTTTATCACCATACATCCCTCAGAGGAAAGATGATACATTATTTGTTTTTCCTTATGGAAGAAAACCATCCATTCAACTGCACATCCAGCTCAGGAAAGCCCAGAAAGAAATCACTCCACCAAAGAGAACACGGACTTTTCAGTCTCAAGGACAAGAAACCTCTTTAGTTGAAGGTCAGGCTACTAAGACAATTCACCATGGTGTCAACATGTACCTCAAGAACTCAAGTCCAGTCCCTGTTCAGGCCCACAGCCTCTCACTGAGAGGTGGAAGCTCACCCTTCCTCAGGTAGGACTGTTTTCATCACAAGTGGAAGTTGGCAGCTGGACAGGCATGTTTGGGGAAGAACTCACCTAGGGACTGCTAGATTTTTCAAAGATAAAGAGTGATTTGGTGAGATGGAAAGAGGAGAGGAATAAAATGCTCCCAAGAAAGCCAGGTCTGTGGAAGACATTTCAGCCTGGCTTTGAGCAGGATTAAAATGGGGTGAGCAGAAGCACAGAGGAAAAATCAGAAGAATGAGGGACAGAAAAATGGAGGGGAAAAGGAGGTTGTGGAAAGAAGCAAGAACCAAAGAGATGGTAAGGGAAAGGAGGAAGAATTACAAAAATATGAAGCAGAGAAAGAAAACTTTTGAAAATGGCAAGTGGAAAAGGACAACGGACAGGGACAGAGAGAAACATTACAGCATAAAACTGAAAAAGACAAGGGATCAATGATCTGGGCTTCCTCTATCTTGCTGCCAGAAACTTGCTTGCAACATGTTGAGTCATTCCTGCACTAGATTTCACACCACTGTTTGGGTGTTAATAGCTAAGCTAAATGCTTTTGTACACTGTTCTATCGCATCCCAGCCACCACACAAGCATGCCTTCAGTAGCAAAACTGTCTGATGAGTCCCATAAGAACTCACAGAAGAGGACGCAGCTTGTTGAAAACACTAGAAATCTGAAAATGTTTTCAGAAGAGAGCAGTCGCTTGGCCACTCTCCATTATCTGTGTTCCCAGGAGTGCTTCAGAGTCCCACATGGTTATTATCAGTTGGACTGACCCTGCTATTAGTCTGCTCCAACTTTACACACTTTCTGTGCCAAAGTACTTACGGCTCTGGTGTGTACATGGGTTTGGATGCATGGCGAATATACTGCGTAGAGTGAAATACTCGGAACGCCAGCCCAGCCAAGAAATCCCGAGAGGAGAGCAAGCCTGCAACAGGACGCAGGCGAAATCCAGTGCAGGCTGAAAGGATAAAAAAATTTTATCTTAAAAACAGCTAGTGTGTTTGATTTATCCTTATCCAGACTCCTCACAGTGAAAAAAGTTTGTTAATTTTTATTTTGCTCTCCTTACATTAAGTAGAGTTTAATTGTGAAAAAGCAGGGAATTTTCTACCCATGTTTATCACCATGACAGTATCTGAGCATTTGTACCATCATACACCTGGAAGTTTTAGAGATGCACCTGAGACACAGACTGAGTGATGTGCCCAGGCACCACAGGGAGCTTGTGATAAAGCAGGGACTGATTTTCCATCTCTGGAAGCACTATCCCCGCTGACAGCTGAGGTCTTTCATTCAATTTGGTTCTTTTATATGCTTCAAACTTACTCTGCAAGAATTTTGAAATATCTTCAAGCTGGGGAATGTTGTCCTCCCGGTAGCCACAGTACTTCTCCAACAGAGGGAACACGTGGTTGTGTTCATAACAAGCATGAGTTGGATAGAGACTCTTCAGCTCCCTGAAGACAGTGCCCCATGTTTTCTTTTCTTCTTCTGTGTAGGTGACTTGAGGAATAGGTTGGCCACTGGAAAGAAAATGAATACCCTCCATAGGAGCAACAGAGAAAATGTCCCATGCCACCAGCATCACACTCAGGAGCTTTACATGGGCTGGCCAGGAGCTGCTGGTGCAGGAAGAGAGATGTCTTTGATTTGACGTGCAGGTGCAAAAGGAGCCTCACTTGCCCCTAGGCACAGGCTGGGAAGTACTCTATTGACCTCAGCTGAGATGCTGGGCTTTAGAAAACTCCTTGCATTATTGTGGTAAAAATAAATTAGTGCTTATTTGTCTTATCAAGATGTTCTTCTAAAAATATTTACTGGCTGTTAGTTTCAATTTATTTACATTTCTAGATATGCCATAGCTGTTGTATTTCTTGCTCTAATACACATTACATTGGTTGCTTTGGTTACAACAGGGAAACCATCAGAAAACTGTTTCTTGGAAGGGTAGAGAAATTCTGAACTGTGCTTTATGCTGTAATAGATGCAGACTCCAGCCAGTTTGACTTTTTGTAATTGTAATGAGTAATTTTGAGTCAAATCCCACCCTCAGGCCTCCATGTGCTTAGCTCATGTTGAAGTTAGCAGGAATAAGACAATTATAAGCAATGTAGTTTGGCCTCCTGTGAATAGTCAATTCCTTAGCAATAACGATAGGGCCATAGGTGAATCCAGCAGCTTTGAAAAATCAAAGGGTTTTAAGTAACTTAATAGGGTTAACATCACTGCTGGAATAATGCTGGAGCTTTCCAAGCCCCAGAGACCCATTGTTAAACTCTTGATGACACCCCACCATCTCCCACTCCCTCATTTTTTCCTTGAGCCTCAGGGCAGCTCCTCTGGAGAACTGTCATTTTCTGTCTCTCTGTATCAGCCTTCCTTGATCTATGGGGCTTTAAACATCATGTTGAATTATGAAGATTGCTGGGGGATTGTTGTTCCTATAGCACTCCTTAGTAATCCTCAAGCACCTTCCAGGGTCACAGGGGAAAGCTATGGCTTAAAAACCTTTCAAAATTCAATTAAAAAATTTCAGGGATCAACAGGGCCAGAAGCAAAGGAAGGCAGAGGGAAGAGGCAAGCTAAAAGCAAAGAAAAGAGAAGACAGGAAAATCAAGCATTCAACAAAAACAATGGGTAAATGTATCAGCAGAGAAGGCAAAAGAGCAAAGGCAGATTAGAGAGGCAAACAGCAGGAGGAAAGAGGACAAAATAGGTGCAAAAGAAGGGATACAGAAGAGGATGAAATCAATGGTGGGAAGATGAGTACAAGACAAGCAACCACCAACCCACCTCACATTTGTAGCTGGGCAGCACCTTCACGAGCTAAGAACATTTGCCTTTTCAGATACTTCCCATGAAGCCTGATAACTTTGGTTGTCCCTCTCCTCCTGCCTGGTTCTTTGCATCTCGGTCCCCCCATGCTGGAGACACCCCTTTGACCTCTCCTCCTCACTGTAGGCCCTGAAAGGCATGTCTGCCAGGTGTAGCACCCAGGGAAAAGACATCACAGACCATCTGGGCCTTCCTGAATCAACACCCAAAGTCACAAAAAACACATGCCTTCTTTCCATGAGCCCCAGAAGCCTAGACGTAGGCTCTCACACCCTGCTTACTGCTCTGTTACTGAAAGACCTAATTGGAAAGTCCAAGAACTTCACATAAAAGGTGCCTGGACATAGGTCCAGGTCTGTATAGGCTCTGTTTCCAATGTGTCTGAGGATCTGGATAACAGACTAAGTATTAATTAGTAACATCTTGCAATGTAATGGTTTCATCTTCCTAAGATCGTTTCAGTGTGGATCTCGGGGGTGGGGGGGAAGGGGTGGTTAACATGTTTTTTCTTTTATTTCTATGTAGGATTTGGTGAAAGCCTGCAAACGAGAGACCAGAATTTGCTATCTATTATGCAGGAAAGGTAAATCTTCTGTGGGATACCTATAAATGGGCATTAGATACATCCACATCTGGCCCCAAAGTCTTATCCAAATTTTCTAGCTATAAACTGAGCTCCTGGCGTTTTTCACCTGAATTTTTTCACTTTCCATCAATCAGTCCAATTTTGTCTCTCATTTGTGATTAGATTATTAGCTCTTTGGCTCAGCATCTATATTTTCATCACAGTCCTGTGCAAAGTGGAGCCCTAAGTGTACCACATATGTTACTTTATCATTTGCAATTACAATTTTTACCAGTCTCAGCAAGAGTAGGGCCAACAGTACTGATGTAAATGTGTGAGTGGCTCTGGGAACAGAATTTTATCTCCTCCAGATTTGATCACCGAAAGCAATCAAGCAAGCCTGTTCTAACTGAATTTATCATCTCTATTCATTTATTTTTCTTGGGAAATGAGAGCCCAAATTGCTGATTGCAGCTGGGTCAGACATGATAAAAGTAGAGTATCAGGCACTGGATTAGCATCAGAACCATAAGTTATTCATTATTTTAATAGCGTATGCAGCTCCTGCTTTAATGTAAATGATATGCACTCCTCCTCCAGCCCTGGCTTAATGGGGAGAATACCCAAAGCGGCTTTATTCAATGCTCAGGTCTTTGTAATAGCAATGGCGTCTGCTGCTCAATTAGACAACAAAGCCGGGGAAGAGGGGTGTTGTGGGGAAAGAAGGGAGTCGATGTCCTCTTCTGAATGTGTGCCTGGAACAATTTACTTTTGTTTTACTGCGATTTGGGGATAAATGCATGAAGAGGAAGATTTAAACACATGGCAGAGAAAAGCCCACAGCAGGAAGGTGCTTGTGGAAAAACAGGGATTGCCAGCAGGGTGAGAGCCCTGGGAGAGGGCAGGAGATGTGGACTTGCTTTCTACCAATGCACTGAGCACTCACTGTCTGTAGTTGTAGGCGATGTCCGCAAACTCTTTCCTCCGGGCCCGGTACACAGGATCTTTGAACCCCTAAAGAGGAACAGTGATGGTCAGTCCCTGTGTAAGTGTGGGTGGTGAACAGACTTCCTCTCACCAAGCACCCTCGGGCATGGCTGGTACAGTCCAAGAAATGCTGGAGGGTGAGTGGGGAAGCTGCCTCCATCCTGCCCAGCTCCACTCACACAGGGCGCTGCTCCTTCCCAGTCTATGGGGCCACCAGAGCACCCATTCAGCCATAGCCTCCCAGCACCTCTTGCCCTCTAAGTCCTTTCATTTTTTCATTTCCACTTGCTACAAAAAAGGGAAATATGCTCCTTTACAGCACTAACAAGGTGCTCCTGCAAGAACAATACACTGAAGTAATGGCACTCAGATAACCATGTCCTTCTGGTTTCTCCTGAAGCTTCTTGCTGTTCCTGGCACAGCTGGGCTGATCTCGAGGAGCAGAGTTAAACTACATTAGAAACACACTCATCAACTCAGTCAGACTTTTTAGGTGGATTTTCAGCATGAACCACACTTAAAGGTGCTCATTTTCAAACTGTTAGAAGGACAGTAGATTCTTAGCAGGCCAAAAAGCCCTATTTGCACTATAAATTCAACTATTTGAAAGGATTTAATTATTACAGAGAGTGTCTAATAGACCTTGTGATTAGGAGCTTGACCTTTGCGGCTAATTACCAACAAAACCAGGGATAAGAAATATGTCTAAATCTTCATCTAGGATAGCCATTCTCCTATCCCAGTGTGCCTGCTATTTAGACTAAAAGTTTCTCAGGATTAGGAGTGTCTTCACCACCTAAAGTGGAGAAATGCCTTTCCAAGTTAGGAGACACTTCTGCAGGGCAAATAGCAACAACTGACTGGGCACTGCGGCAGCTCATGAATGCATTTCTTAGGGGCACACAGCACAACTGGACTGAGGGGCCACAAAACACAATGAAGTACAGGAGGCAGCTGACATAGAGTAGAGATCTAAGAGTATGAGTCAAAAAGAGGCAGCCAATGGCCTAAAAAATGTGTTGCCCAAGATTAACCTGACATAGAGGTATTTGTGATTAAACCCTGTATCACTTAACTATTAAAAACACAGGATCCTTTAATTTCTCTTTTTCTGCACTCTATGTACTGTCACACCTATTTACCCCAGCAGCTGGGTTTCCCTTTTAAGGCATAAACTGCTCACTAACTAATTCTAGGAACTGGAACAGAGATGCTTCATTCCTTTTAATGTCTTTTTTTTTTTTTTGGCTTCTTTTTTTCAAATACAATCTTGGTCTATTCCTGCATGACACACAAGGGGGCCATTGACTCAGTGTATCTCCTTTCATTCTGCCTTTCATATGACCACACTGAACATCATGAATCATTGTACATGATACATAACACATCTCGAATTAAGCAATAGGTAGTGAATGACTAATCACCCCGTCTCAATTAAACTAATAGCAGCAATTTTTGTTGCGCTGCATGTAATTTATTTATAATCACCCTATCTCAATTAAACTAATAGCAGCAATTTCTGTTGCACTGCATGGAACTCAGTGTGTTTTGACAAATGAAAATAAGTTGTTGTGGAGAGGGAATAGAGGCAGAAAGTATTCTTGTATCTGGAAGAGCTGAAAAACCACTGAATAAATTCTTTTATCAGCTAAGCCAATGAACAAAACTTTCTGACCCTACCATTTAAGCCACAAACTTTTTGAAACAAAGACTTGTCTTTTGTTGTGTATCACCATACAAGAATCATGTCAGTTTTAACAACCACATAACAAGGCATTAAGCTCAATCGTGTGTATGTAATCAAGGATGAAAAAACCAGCATTCCTATCTCTGGACAATGATATGTTGCTTCTGAAGTTTTTGTTGCTAGTGATTCACAAAATGAGTTTGAAGTCACCACATCAGAACCACCTGGGAAAACTAGAGGTGTCCTTGTGGTGGCCCTGTGCTCTGATGACTGCTGTGACTTTTAAGGTCTCCTGGTATTTGCTCATATTAAAGCAACCTTTGGTCTGATTTACTTCATAACCAGGGATTGGGCTGATTCTAACCCTAGAAATGTGGTACCCGTCTTGTCCTATAACATATGCAACGTAGTCTACTAGATCTTTGTTAAAGCAGAGCAAATGTAGATGAGAGAAACATCTGTCCCAATAACTAGAAGCATGTTAAAAAAATAAAGCTCTATTTCTTACAGGATGATCAGCATCCAGTTCTGCTCCATAGCTTAGGATCTGATTGGCAAACCTGTCCAGCTCCTGGATACTTCTTGGGAACCATGGCACTGCAAAACAGAAAAGAAAGAGAGACTGGTATGCTTCTTCCTTACGTGGTTTCAGGTCTTCTTCTGGTCTTTCCATCTTTTCATTATAAATATAAAGAAATATATGCAAGGGGCTAAATTCTTTGGGCAGCAATGACCTTTCCCTGTAGTAGGAGGCAACAGAAAACCCTGAAAGTTGTCTTGAATTTCTGGCTGTTTTGCACTGTTGGAAGAATACAGAGCATCAGGAATGTCTAGCCCTTGGCACAGAGCTGGCTTGTAATGTTTATTATTTTCTGTTTATTATTCTGGTCTCTTGGCTTACCAAAATGTAGGATTTTTTCCAGAGTATCCTTCCTTTCACAGTAGCTAGAATCGGCCATTTCAAAGGAACAGCAAGAAATCCCATAACAAGAAGGATACAGCATTATTTGACCCTCTGAAAATCTTTTTCTAAGACCTACTTGGTGGCCTCACTTCACAAATTTTGGCCATTTGACCCTAGCTGCCTGCCTCTATTCTTTTTCCCTTCCCTTCTGCCTGAGTCAGAGGCTACAGCCATGCCTGAATTTAATAGCCTGTGCTGAACTTCCCACAAATACAACTGACTGCTATTTGAGCTCATGTAAACGCCTGCCTCCAGAAAACTCCGCAGGACTGAGCTCTATCATTTCTTTACACATGATAGGAAAAATTACTCCCTTTTGTTTTAAACTTATTTCATTTGATGCTAATTAGTTCCTGCATACAAATACCATTTGTTGTTATTCACCTTCTCCAGGCCACCTAGGATTTTATAGCTCCCTGTCCGATCCTCCATCTACCATCCATCTCCTTGGCTGGGACTTTGCTTGTGTGTTTCAGGCACAGGAACTGTGGGCTGTCTTTGAGCACTCTCATCACTTCTCTCTGCGTCACTTCCAGTTCTACCATACTTTTTCTAAGGCAAGAGCACAAGACCTCCATTTAAGTATGTACCTTAATGGCTCAGGCCATGCAATCATGTCCCATGTGCTCCCCACACTGAGTACAAGTCAATAACACGGGCTTCAAGGCTAATATCACCCAAAGGTCTGCTGGTCCAAGTCCGGGGGCTTTCCAAGGTCTTTCTATCAATAAAATGTTTGCAGTTCATTTAGTGACTTTCTTGCACAAATGGGTGTCGCTTGCTCAGTCAGTGCTTGGAAAACAGCTCATTCCCCAGTGTGGCACTCTGCTCAGCTGGGAGCACTGTCATTCAGCCATAGCTCCCCATCTGATTTTGGGGTTTGTGCCAAGTGAACCTGATCCCCAGCCGGCAGCTGCTGCGTGAGCTCCCGGCAGCTGCTGCATGAGCTCCCTGCAGTGCCTTGCTGATGGGGCTCATCCCAGACCTGACGGACCACCTACAGGATAAGAGGATCACTCTGTCTCCAGGACTATTCAGCCTTGCTTTCTGCTGAGCTGAACACATGCAGGGCACTTGTAGTGCTGGGTTTCTGCGAGGCACCTGCACAGAGAGGCCAGAGCAACAACGGCAGATTTACAGGGCACACTTCGGGTGGCTGTAGCTCAGCGCCATGCAGAGTGCTCACTTCCCCCCGACCTACTGTCCCACCACCAGCCTGGCTCCATCCAACGCTCCTGCTAGGAGCCCTCAGCTTTGTTTCAGGTAGGTCAGGGAGAGCAGGCAGCTGGTGGCTGCCAGTAGGGGGAAGTCCCAGGCTGCCCAGGCTGCCCGGACTGCAGAGACCCGGCCTAGCAGCTCGGCAGTGCTCCCGGCTGTGCTTCCCCTTCTCCCGCCCAGCAGAAGTGGGTTTTGGTCCCCAGCTTTCCCAGCTGCACACCCTTCTGCTTTGCCCTAAAAAAACAGACCTGAACAAGTCACTAGATGGCAGCAGCAGTCCCAGGAAGATCTTCCCAAAATTACTTTATTTGCTGGGTGTACTGCTAGCTCTCTAGTTTCTCCAGAAATACTCTCTCACCTTGCTGTTAGCAACCTTCCCTCACCTCCAACCCCTTGAGTTAAACTAGTCAGAGGCGGTGAGTAGAAAAAGGTGTGTGTGAGTCCCAGAGAGGAGTCACTTCTCACACCATGTGAAGGGTGAGCACACTCAGCCATCCTGCTCCTATTTTCTGTACAGGCAGTCAGGCACCGGGTTTATCTCCTAGCTCTCCCACTGAGCTTTGGGTGATGGTGGGGGAATTGCTTCACTGTTTTGTTCTTCAGACTCCCCACTATCAGCTTGGGGTGAGGCACACTGATAAAATGTTTTTGGATTAGGCACTGGGAAACAAAAGCTGTCTGGCAGCCCCACAGCAAAGGACGTGTCAGCGTTAGAGTGAAGAACTGCTATTCTCGGGGACACACCATGACCTGAAGGTCCAGGCTGTGCAGAAAAATTGGTGGGGGCTGAAGTCTGCGGTGGATTTCAGCAGTGATGTCTGTAGGGTTTTGCTGCCCTGAATCAGTCAGGTCTAGGTGGGCAGGGTTTGAATCATTGCAGCTTCAAGGAGGGATAAAATAGATATATAATAATAATGACTTACTTTCATTAAATACATTTTATTCTCAAGAGCCCCAAAGTACTTGGTACAAAGCTCATGATAAACTCTGGGACAGACTGATTCCCAGGCTGATGTGGTGTCAGTCCCAGGCATGGACATGCATGGCTTGTTTTTCCCCTGCGCAGGTACAGCACCTTATCTTCTAGGCATGCAACACCTATAGGTACCTGACCTATTTTCAGCAGATCTCTGCCCTCCTCCCAGGTCCCCTCAGACACCAGTGGTAGCTAAGAGAGAGCATGATCTGAACTCGCAGAGCTGAATGAAAGGAGCAGGCTGTGAAAGGGAAATCCTGAGGATGATTAGTGCTGTTTGCACCAGCATAGCTGATATTAAGTCGGGTCCTGGAAAGTCCTGAGCCTTCTCAGCTCTCGAGAAAACACGAATTGAAGGTCCTGAGCACAGCCCCAGGGCAGGCAGTGCACCAAATCCATAAAGCCCTCACATCAGGGACCAGGGTGCAAAAGGGCTACTGGGTCTTCTGCCTAGCTGTGGTGTGCCAGGATGCTGTTTCTAGCCCTCCCAGCAACTATTTAAAAGATCAAATCAAATTACCCCCTGGCTGAATCTATCCCATATTTTGTTTGCAGCATCCTCCTCCAGCCCGTTCGCCAGACTCGCTGTCTGTCTGCATGGCCATTAATGAATTGCCAGGGTAAGCTGTTGCAACACTGGGCCTCTGTGAAGGTCTGAAGAGCAAACGTGGGCTGATCAGTAATAAATATTGATTTGTCTGTAAGTGAAACAGCAGCATTTATGGGATCGTACTGGACACCCAAGTGGTGACCAAATTACCATGGGGTCAAATGCTTAGCAGAATGCTAATAAGCCATTTATATGAGAGGCAGCAAAGCAGGGACAGCGAGGACTTCTGCAGAACTCCTCCATTCGGACCATTGTGAGGAGGGTCAAAGACAGGTCTATGCAATTTATAGCAGTTCGAGGCCCAGGTTTAGCCCTTTTTTAAACAGTCCCGAATGCTTTGACCAGCCTCAGGGTTTAGCAAACAAGGCCCCTACAGAACCTCAGCTCCCAGTCTGTCTCAGAAATGCAATAAATTGTCTGCATTTCCCTAATGCTGCAGCAGAATGATATTTAATTCTTTTTATTCATAGGCTCCAAGTGGACTGCAGATACTCAGCTTGTTTCCAAAAACAGCCATGAAGAGCTGCACTGTGTTTTCACAACACTTTGCATCTCTACAAAGGACTTTTGGCCCAGTGACTGCTAGCCCATCTCATCTGAAGCTCTGAAACTACCTTTGGATTTAGAGCATTTCGCTGGCCTGCTCTCAGCTAAAATTACACTGTTGATCTAAATCTGGTATTTGTAACTATTTGGGTCTATCAAAGGGAAACCAAAATTACATTTTGCATTTAATTGAGAAAAGACCCTAAAAGCAGTTAAAGTGATCAGACAAAAA
>VYXH01006858.1:36838-59854 GCA_013397275.1 Burhinus bistriatus | reverse complement strand
AAAAAAAGAAAAAGAAAAAGGCATTCGTTTATCTCTTGCCCAATAAAGCACATACACACGTTTAACACTGAACTATACAGAAGGGGGAGAATACAGAAATTTCCTCTGACTGTCTGCAAAGCAGTGTCCCAAGAATGGCACTGTGTGCTTCCTACAGAAACTGAGCAAAATAGTGGTTGGGGTTTTTTTTCTCAAATAATGAGCACGAGCAAGATAAATCCTTAGCAAGGAAGGGCTGAGAGCATCTTTAGGCAGCAGTGAAAGAGTCAGCCCCATGGGAGCCTGGACAGTCTCCAGGAGAAAGCCTTCCCAGCCTTTACCTGCCCACTGAGGAAAGTGTGACAATATCCCCATAAACCATATTTCTGAGATTTTGCTCCCTGGAGGCATATTGCTCTCATTCTGTGTTTTAGGAATAAAATTTCACACAAGCACATCTGTGGATTATGACCAGATTTGCCAGGAGGATACGTTTGAAAGGCAAGCTGACCTAAAAGGCACCACGAGGCCTGTTATTTGTTACTGCCGTCACTGATAAAGGACAGCATCTCACCACACTTCCTACAGTTCGGGCTGCTCCCATCCCATTCTGCCCTTGTAGATGCCTCAGCCCAGAATTTGCCACCCACAGTTCATCCTCTAAGCAGGGCTTGTTTGACCTTTCAAAATATGGCTCTTCGGGGATTTCAGTTTGACTGGATCCTTACTACTCATGAGAGAAGTTGAAATTGAGGGGGGGGGGGGGGGGGAAGAAAAAGGGAAAGAGCAAAAAGAAATACCAATCTTCCTCTCTTTCCTCAGCAAGAAATTGCTCCCACTTTATACTATTTCTGAATTACTGAAACTAACAAACACAAGTTATCCTTTCAGACAGAAAGGGATCAAGTCCCCTTCTGCAGCACTGACAGGATAATCTAGCTCAAAAAACCTTTGATCAACACAGTAACATGCAGTGAAATCCTAATCCTACAGCTGACCATGGGAGTTTTGACTTCTGTGAGGTCAGAATTTCACTCACAAGCCTTTCTTGGCTGATATTTAGAGCTGTACCTCTATGTGACTCTGGCCTATGCTTACACACAACTTTTTATTATTTAATAAAGTTCATTATTAACTTCTTAATAATAATTAGAAAAACAAAAGTAATGGCAAGCCCTGCTAGGCCCTGTAGCTTTCTTCTGGAAATAAAGCAGCCCCCCAAAAAGAACCTCTTTGATTTGACATGATCATAAATCAGCTAATCAACCTTTTGTCCCTTCGTCTCATGAATGAAGAGAACTGACTCCAAAGAGTATCTGCCTTTTTCTTTTTCATCTTCAAATGTAATGTCATGGGTAGGACACAAAGGAAATGGTAAAAGGATTACCAGCACTGATCTCAAGAAGGTATTAATGTCCTTTCATGTTGTTCCTAGGAAGGAAGAGGAAGATTCAGGCCTAAAGTATTTAAAGTCTGAAATCCTATTAAAATCACATCTGTTATCTGAAGAGGCATTTAAGTATGTCTCAGACTAGATGCTGGGCAGCCACCACTGTACCAAGCAGCCTAAACTCCAGCAAATCTCTGAGAATTAGGAGCATGGACAATTCACAAAATCTTTCCTTATTTCCATCTGAAGGCAGAATTACAACTGACCTCCCTCGGATTTCTTACAGGAATGGGGAGTTATTGCTGCTCCCACCAAAGTGGATGGCAGAGCCTCCCTAGTTTCAACAGTAGGAGTGAGGTGTTGGACTCACATGTACCTGTGTGAGGGAGAGCAGAGAGGGTGAGGGGAGGTAGTCACCCCGTGGGACTTTTCCTTCCCTCCTCTCATTTCAGCCCAGAGGTACAAGGGTCCCACAAGGATGGGGCTGTAGCAGCCGGCAGTCAGGGTCCACAAGACCAAAATTGGAAAGTAAATTCAGGTGTTCAAAGGGGCGTGCCCCCCCTGGGAAGTGCAGGAGAGCGATCACTCACTCTGCCCCATGAGGATGCCACCACTCCATACCAGGCCTTACACAGGACTGGGCTCTTTTCACCTCTGCTACACCACAAGGTTTGTGCCAGAGTGATCTGTGAGGGCCTAGAGATATTTGGCAAGGGGAAAGACACTGCAACAGCGTTTCAGTGTTACTTTTTGTTTTGTTATGCTGCCCTTTACTATCAGTTCCTACCTGAATAAGGAGAATCTGGAAGGTAGCTGGGCTTTGTGTGAAGGATCCGTTGAATAAACAGCAAATGAGCAATAACTGGTTTAATAAATAGTTAATGAATTGCTTACCAGAGCAATAGAGTTCTTCTAGCCCATAGTTACATCTAGGTTTCATCTAATCTACTGGAGACACTCCAGAAAAGAGCAACAAGACAAGCCATGAGCCCAGAAGCCAGGCATCCCAAGAAGGGAAGCCTGAGGCTGGGCAGGATACTGTCACCAGAGACTGAAAAGACTGATCTAAAGAGGAAGAGTATCTTCTGTTCCCAGTGTCCAAGGCAGGCAGGAGGAGACGTCATTAGCTCTTAGTGTTGCAAATGAGACTGGTCAGAGCAGGGCAACCCTGCAGTGCAGAGCCATGGAGCCTGGGTGATCTCCACTGCTCAGGGCAGCTGGTGATTTAGCCAGTCCTTTTGCCAGGGGACAGACCACATAACCCCTTGCAGAACATTCCTCCTCATCTTCTGATTTAAAATTTTACATCTATTTCTAAGACGCCCTATCACAATCGTAACATACTCACCTGCCAGAACTGGCTCTATATGGACTGACTCTGAATGGACTCGCTATGCAAGATGGCAAAGTCTGACTAGGTTCATAGGGTCTGCGTATCACGTAAAAGTTAAAATACAGCTTCTTTTCACATAAGTGCTCTCTGGGAGAAGTGTTCAAGATAGGGCAGTCCCCCAGCTGGGACGCATGATGGACAGGCATTGTAAATGTCTCCAGGACATCCTCTTGGTGACTTCCCTGGGGACTCCAGGGAGCCATCCTTACTTAGGAAGGCAAAAGGCAGTCTTCAATAGGTGACATTTTTCCACAGAATGGCACTGTAGAGGCTTGACTTTGCTGGGTACTGAACAGACACAGATTCATTATGGGGACAGGGTGGGAGGGAAAAGGAGACAGATCAAGGCTTGGATGTCTCAGGGGAATTGATCTGCCATCTACAAGCCAAGTCCATGCATGCAGCTGCAGATTTTGCTGGAAATGTTTGCCCTTTTAAATTGTGATTGAGTTTATGTGGCGTTTTTGAGTCAGGGCAGACAGTAACTAGACAGATGTAGTGCATCCCACATGACGTTCCTTGTTGTCTCTCTTCTTCTAAGTTCTCATGTGAGCAGAGAACAGAGGAAAAGACTAAAAGTGTACAAGCCCTGCAGTGGCTTTCAGTGCTCAATGGTCCAAAGGCTATGGGATTGTAGTCAGAGATTCAGGGGACATGTCATTGGGCTTGATAAACTAAGCTATCTGCATTAAATATGGTGGTATGGGTCCCACCTGCACCCCTGTTATTCCTTCGTGTTATAGGTGTGTATCAAGAGCAAAAGTTACCACCCTGCATGACTTGCCAAAAGCTGTATATATAAATGCTGCTTGATTTAAAATAGGGAAGAGATTGAGAGCAGCAAATAGATGTACCTACAACTTCCTGCACCATTGCTTAGGGATTTACAAGTTGAGCCCTTAGCCTGTAACACCAATCATCCTTTGAACCCCATTAACTTCTGCAGGTAACAAGCTACCACAACAAGGCTGTCTTTAAGAGACTGTGAGTCTGCCATCCAACCAGACAGATGACAACATAACACCATAAAGCCAGTTCCCAGGAGACCTAGTCAGAAGCATAGCAAAAGATGGAGCGCAGCAGTTTGAAAGAAAATTTCCAAATGAAAAAGCTTACAAAATAGGCAAAATAGGCAGAGGGAGGGAAATGCAGCCATACAGATTCAAGAGGAACTCCTTTGCTACAGGAAAAAGAAGTCATTTAAGTATGTGACGTAAATATTCCTTGTCAATGTTATCCTTGTCAGTGTATCCTTACCAGTGTCCTTCTTCTTTGTTCGTGAAAGCTCATGGACTGTTGCTCCAATATCATTTCTCAAGGACTTGATGATCTTGTCCAGTGCTGGGACATTCTTGCCTTCCAAGTTAATGAAAAATTCATACTCATCTTTGTTGAGACGGGAAGGTCGGGACTCAATGTGCGTCAGGTTTATACCTTTTTCCTATAAGAAAGAGAGATTTTGGTCCCACAGGGATGGGGGAAGAAATACGACGTAAAGACTAGCTAAAATTCATATGTCAGACAACAACCCATACTATACAATCCAAATAACTCAAAAGTAGAAACTTGCGTCTGGTGGCCACTGAACTGAGGGCTTTCACAACAGGGAGAGAGAGAAAAAGGTTGAATGAGAAGGATGAGGGATTCACCCTTATGCAGAGCATCCCCTTGTGCAAAGCACCAACGTAAAGACTATGCACTACATAAACCTCTGAAAAAGGTGGAAGCAGGATACAAGTTGTAAACAGGCTTTGTACTGTAAATAGTGACTCCAGTACTGCAAGTACATACTGGGAGCTTGTCTGTGTGGACAAGAACATTTCCCCAGGATCAACACAGGAAGTAAGCATTCCACCTGTAGAGAACCCTCTCATGAGAAAGTAAATGCTGTATTTATGAGCATCTTGAAAGGAGGTTGGAAAAGCAAGCAGCTGGGCACCCTGTGAGATAAGCTTCTGCCAAGCCACTGCACGGTCACTTGCAAAGCCACCTGCTGTTTCCAGGGCTGTGAGCAGGTGTTGGGCAGAGATCCAATGGAATCTGCACCAAAAAGGCAGCCCAGGTCTGTGCAAATAAAAAGATGGGTGCTTTAAATCACAGAATCACTAAATCACAGAATCGCAGAGCTGCTGCGGTTGGATGAGGCCTCTGGAGATCGTCTAGTCCAACAGTCTGCTCAGGCAGAGTCCTGTCAAGTTTTGAGTATCTCCACAGATGGACACTCCACAACTTCTCTGGGCAACTGCTCCAGAGTCTGGTCATTCCCACAGCAAAGAATTCTTTTCTTTAGCACATAAATTCAAATTCCATCTCACCAAATATCTTCACTGACCAGCAGCAGTGCATCCCAGCTCTGAAGAAAGGGATCATTGGCAACTATAGTCATGATGACTATGGCCAGTGCGTACCTGACGTCAGGCATGCCACCATGTCAATGTGTAAAGCAACAAGTAGCTAAAAATCCTATTTTTCCAGTCACTTAAACAGAAGTCCAGGAAAATCTGCCTCAGTTTATCTGAACTCAAATATTTTCCTGAGCACTGTAATTTGAATATGAAAATATTGTTAATTTTATTTTTTTTTTTTGAGGAAAACCTTTTAAACAGATTTCAGTTGGTGCTGACATTACCTCCTGACCTTCCTGTCAGGCTCACACTGGAGCCATGCCACAGCATGCCGAGGCCAGGTCTGGGCTTCTGTTCCCTGGGAGGAATAGACAAACCCCTAGAGGAAATTTGGGCCTGAAGATCAACCACAGAAGAGTCAGAGGAACTGGCACACGGTGCCCAGCAACGCTGGAGAAGCTTTTGTTTTGCTGCTTTCAGGCTTAAGAAGACCCCAAACTACATGGGGTGAAATGATGGCCCTGCTGGTGTCAGTGTCAAACCCCCTGCTGCAGTGGAGTCAGCATTTTATCCATGAAGAAATGCAAGGATCTACTTGTGACCTACAGGGAAGAAAGAGGGAAGCTTTTTTCCTGTACCTCCCTCTAGACTGAGCTTCTCCAGCCCTTTAAGGTTTTCTTTGGTGCTCTCAGTGCTTGCACAGCGCAGGGGGGCGTCTGGCCATCAGCGGCAAAGGCCTCATTCACTCCACCACAAAAGGCAGTTTATTACTCGGTAGGAAACAGCATGCATGTCATTCCTCTGTTTCCTGAGTGTCGCACGCTACAGATGAACTTAAATTGTTTGGCTAGATACCAATACAATAAGTTGAAAAGGTCAAAAGCGCGTTCGCCAACTGCTGCTCTTGAGAGATGCCGTCCTCGCGGGGCCTTCTGGGGGGAGAGAATGGCCGCCACTGTCCTGGGCCCCGAGGACAATTTGTTTTAGGCCTCCAAAGCCCCGTTTCACAAACAGACCGCACATTGTACCCTCCACTCGGTGAGGCGCAGGGAGGTGGGGCGGCCCGGAGCTGGAAGTTCAGACGACTTGGGGCTGGAAAGCTTTTGACAGAGAGCAGGCGCAGGGGGATGCCGGCCCCTTCACTGCGGCCGCGCCATGAAGAGCAGAGGAGCAACATGGGGCTGGCAGCCGGAGCCCCGGGGCCGTTCGGCTGCTCTGCGTAGCCACTCACAAAGGTGGGGAGCAGGTGTGAAACCTCCCCCCCTGTCAAAGGCACACGGAGGTGCTGCTTTACTTTCACCTTGCACTGATGTGTCGACACGTTGTATTCCATCTCTGTAGATTCATGGGGGAATGGGGTCCTGGGCCCTGACTGGGCTTTCTACATCTTGCAGAGGCTGTGATAACATGGACCTCTCTTTGGTGGCCATCGTCCCCTGCTTCCCTCCCCCATCCACAAGTGTTCATCCCTGCCACAGCATCCCTCCCCTTGGAGATAGCAAAGCTGTGTGAGAGATCACACAGATACCTCAACTATATCCTTTCATTTTTTTGGCCAGGTGACTTTTCCACTGTGCCAGCTCTCCAACCTGGCTCAGCAAGCAGCTGCACAAACAGCAGTGCCCACAAAATAGAGGGAGTGATGCAGGGGTTGGGAATGAAGAGACAAACTGCAGGGTGGGCACAAGGCATGCGTAAGGCAGCAGGAGTGTCTATGCCTCCCGAAGTATCACCACAACCTAAGAGAGTGGGAAAAAAAGGGGAAAAAAAGCAGACAGGCAGGAAGGAGCTTATGGAGAGAGTCACCTCCTTTCTTACACCTGAGATAAGCAGAACAGCTTCCCACAGAGCATGAAGCTGGTTTGCGGTTTATTTGAAGGGTGCCTGCAGCTCAGCAATGTGCAGAGCCAACCCAGTACCGCCTTGTGCCGAGGCTTCAAGACCTCACAGCAGAGAAGCTGAAGGGAGAACCCTCCTGGTGACTGTTTTCAAAGCAAGAATTCAGCAGCATATGTCCAACTCCCTGAACTGGCGCTCCCGGAGAAACATGCTGTCATATGCTATGCCTTGCTACTAAGCCCCTGATTTCAAAATATTTACAGTGGCTCTGTTACTAGACTTGCTTTATAAATCTCAATTTCATTCTAGTCCAACTACTCCATCTAGTGTTTAATCTTCATAGTTTCCCATTGTTCAAAACGTTTTTTTATCCTCAGTATTGCCAAATCTTGCAATTGCATCAGGTTTCTCACAGTAGTTGATGCTTTATTTAAACTTCCAACTTCTGGAGACAAAGGGTTACCTGAGAAAGGAGAATGGGGGCATTTTTTTGGTTTGGTTGCTTATTTTGAGCAGTTTTCAATCTCTCTGTGTTTTTTTTTAGTAGAGCTTGAAATCTTGACAATGTATGCCCTCAAAAAATAGCCAATAAAAGTTCTGTATGTATTTTATGGGACTTCATGATTTCTGATCTATTTTTTGTCAATGGAACCTAACTCCTAACCTCACTGATTTTGAAGATCTGGGCTGACACATGTTTTTGGCTGGATTCACACCTGAGCTATTAACATTGGTGTCTGCCTTTCCTATTTTAGAGCTGGTAGGAATCAGATGAGCCCATGGCTTGAGATTCGACGTGCCTTTGCTGAATTCACCCCATCATCCATTGCAGCTGTGAAGAGCTTGTGGCAGGTTGGTGCTTCCCTACTCCTCCTCAGGTTTATGACCAGCTTAAAAGGTTGAGTCCCTCCTACACGGACTATCATACAACCATGTATCTGCTGGAGTGCTTCTCTGCTGGTAGAGGAGGGGTAGCTGTTCCCCTTGCATTTATTTCAAAGCAGGTTATTTCTAATATACTTTTTAGCAAGTATTAAAAATTCAGAACAGAATTTTCCTTGAGGACTGAGGGTAGCATTAGGTGTAAGACCTAATGAAGATCACAGGGGTACAGTATTGCCAGATCCCTTGAGGTTAGCAGAAGTCACTCCAAATTTCATGCTTTTTTTTTTTAAAACCTCCACTCCTGGGGGTGAAAGATCTCAGCTTTCATTATTTGAATATCCAAGTTAATTGTATCTCTATCATTCCCCATCAGAGAAAGAAGTCTCAAGACATGTTCTCAGAGCTCAAAAATCAAGCTAGAACTAAGTCCATTTTGTGCACGTCATGATTTTTGAATGGCAGAGGTTAGCGATTCAGATATCAATATACAACAGAGGCAACGGTGGGCGCAGATGTAGATTGCCCATCTCCCTACCTGCCTTACCCCACAGTGCTGGTTCTCAGCCTTGGCTCCCTCTCAGAGGCTGTGAAGCAGCTCCAACCCCTTCCTCAGATTATTCCAGTTATGCCATGTCAACTGAGCATCTCCTGCACTGCAGCTGCCCCACACGGGTGGGATTAAACCAGCCCGGTACGTTGGCAGTCTTGCAGAGGTCACAGTCAAGAGAATTTAGTCCCACCCTCAGAGAGTTTAATGGCCTGATCTTTGGAAAAGAAAAGTTGTGTTTTCATAGCTACATGGTGAAGCTTTCAGTGAGGATGGATACTTTCTGGGAATGTTATGGGCTACTACTTCCCATGGCGTTCATATGTCCTGTTTACACATTACTAAATGCCCCTGTATATGGTTGCTAAAACTATGTACAGCTGTGAAATCCATCTGCATCTTGTTTTCTTGACTGTTGTCATTAAGTAAGTTTGGCTTCATCACGAGATCCGACATTGTTACCAGATGAAGAACCATCGACAGCACTACAGTGCCACTAATCAACATTCAGAGAGAACTTAGGTGAAATCTCCCAAAACAAGGATTTACTTGCACTTTCCTCATACAAAAAAAAAGTGACGAGTTCTTTTAACCCTTGCCACGGGCTAGTGCAGGGCTTCCTGAAGGACACTTTCAGAAGCACAAGTAGAAACTGAGTGCCTAATTTTCACAGGAGATCCAAGGATATAGGAAGTGACAGCAATGCCTTCAGCCACAGTTTCCCAAAGTGAAGGCAAAGGCAGCTGTCTGGTTCAGCTTTACTGTCCAAGGGCCTACTTCTCAGCTGAAGACAGCGCTTCCCCATCTTCTCCATCACATCTTCTAGGGTCTTCCTTGCGTGACAAGGTCACAGAGGCAAAAGGACCCACAGCTGGCCCCTGCCAGCAAACAGTTCCAGAGGGCATCCGGCCCTGGAGCAGCCCCTTGTGTCCATCACTCCGCACTTCTGCTCCAACCCTAAAGTTTGGTATGAGGGACTCAGCACAATCTAGCCACAAAACATGTGGAGCAGGACAAACCAAAAAAGCATATGTGACAGCATGTGGCACTGCACAAGCACCTAGCAAGAGGACACTCCTCTCTTTAAACTCATGTTGGTTTACTACGTCAAGAAGTCCTGCTCTCCTGGCCCTGGAAAGAGAAGAGCTCAGACTGAGGACACGGATTTGGAGCAGTGAGTTCAGGTGTAATAAAATTACTGTTGCTGTGCATATGCATACTGTGACAAAAAAACAAGTCTCTTGGTAGAGACATACGTATCCTGTTCGCCTATCACTGCAGACAGCTCCAACACACCTCCTGGCCAAAGTGACTGCTCACTTCTCCTGATTTGGAAACAACCCAAACCACAGCAGAGCCAGTACCTTCCCAAGGGACAAAGAGATAACAGTCAGTTTGGACTTTCTGTTGAATAAAGTAAGCTCCTAAACAGAAAAAGAGAACAGTCATCTTTGTTGGCTATGAAAGGGCAGGGTCTCATTTAGTACAGCCCATTACTCCCATCCAGTCCTCCCACGGAGCAGTAACTTACTCAGGGAGTAGGAGTACTACTCAGTGCAAAGTGATGGGGCTGCTTTTGAGTGAAGCCCTACCTACTATAAGTAATACCACTGACAGCTGGACCTTGTACTGAAGTCCCGCTCTGTATTTGGGGACGTCACATCAGTGAATAGAAGATGTAAGGCTCCTCTCTGAGAATGGGTTGAGCAAACTTGTAGTATATTCCAACCCAATGTTTGCCACATACTACAGCTAACTTGTCTTCTACTACTTGTAAATCCGTCAGGAAAAGAACTTCAGAGGACATTAATGTATTCATAAATTCATGTGGAAAAATTTCAATTAACACTGAGGACAATCCTTTTTACATATTGAAATGTTTAGTTCTGATTTTTGTAATGATGAATGTAACTTTGGAAATGCCAGTCTTTGACGGGAGACAACTTTTTTTCTTTTCTTTTTTTTTTTTTCCAGAATGGACTTTGCTGTTGTTTAAAAAACGTTTCACTTCAATTTCAATAGGCATTTGTCACTACAAAGAAAAACATTCCTATCAAGTGTAACACTTGGGGTAACCTGAAATGCTCTGCTTTCCTTTTTCAGTTTTGATAAGAAACATGGAAGATTTCTGTCTTTTTCTGACCTGGACTTATAGTCCAACTTTTTGATGTGTCCAGTGAATCAAAAAAGAAACATAATTCCACAGTGACTGTTGCGTCTTCCTGATTTTAAGCATGATATTTTACTTATGTGTGATGTTATGTTTCAGACTAAGGTATTTGTTCAAGTTTTGGCTTCCTAGCTATCAACTTCTGTAATAGCACGAGACAAATAAACAGCGTATGGCAGTACAGCGGGTCCTGTTAAAATGAAGTTGGTGTAGAGACTCTGCTGGTGGGTTTATGCTGTCTCTATGGCCACCCTCAAACCTGCAATGAGGACAGAGGTGTTGCCCGAGCAGAACCCCTAAGGAAGCTGCATACACACTAGGACAAATAAAGATTATTGACAAATAGGTTTTTGAAGTGCAAAATAATTGGCTTTGCTAAGCAGAAAGTGAATCTTCACCACATCCCAATACACACAGAGAACAGCTAGTGTGGAAGCAAAGTAGATTCAGTTTTAACAATCTGCTTATTGCTGGGCATAATTGAGCTGCTATTACATTACAGCACATGTCGGAGTGTGAGTCTGGCCATGTGGACACTGCCTTTCCACAGGGAAGGTGGAGAAGGGACTGCAGGGACCGTACTGCCAATAGTGGCATAGGGTGTCCTGAGTATAGAGCAGTCCAGGAGGAGCAATTTCACGCAGCCAGGCAAGGATTTGCAAAACAGAGGAGGGACAAGAGCCAGGGGTCAGAAGAGCTTAGGTCTGGTGTTTGGGGGAGGTCTTCCTGAGTGCTGCTTATTTTTCTGTGTGAGACTGGGAAAGTACTCTCCTCCCACCCAAAGTGGATGTTGAACCCTTCCATAGACATGGCCTGGGTTTACTTTTAGAGACAGAAATGCTTTCAGCTTAAAAAGCCATATAGTCTTTCTTTAAATATGTGCCTGCCCTTCTGAATGTCCAGCCCTTCTTCCATACAGACTACTTGCTCTCTTTGGACATTGTGCATTAGCTGAACACTGAAATGCATTAGAGAGAATATGAATCAAGAGTAAACATAAGAAAAAAGGGAATATAATCAAGTATATTTTGGACATAAAGCCAGCAGACATAAGGAGCTGAGTACATAGAGGAGATTCCTCAGAACACAGCTTTCAAGCTACCTAAGAAAAACAACAGTTGTCACTGTAGCCACATACTTCTGTGCAACTGGGACCTGAACAGAGAACAAGAGTTTGGGTCTTTGAACAAAAAAAAAAAACAACGTGAGATCACGCAACACTTCGTCAACTTCATGAGCAACCCTGAGGGATGTTTGAGTAGAACAAACATTAATGCTTCCCCAAAACACATTGTAATTCTCTTAAACTTGGTGTCTCAGATATAGGATGTAATTCTGTGCCATGAGCGCTCTCGCTGTAGCCACAGGCCCTGTGCCTTCACCTACCTGGATATGAGGCTCCCCTACCTTCAGTCCATCCTGGCTCACAATGAGGTCTTACCCAGTTCACCTGGGCTGTGTTTGGACACTACTTCCTTCCCTGGGAGGTTTGCCTCCTGGGTGACTACAGATTACTTCTGGACTGGGAAGCAGCCATGGCGCTTGATGAGCCAGCAGTCGTGGACCTCCTGTTATCCAGGTGCAGGGCCAGATGGAGCACAGCCCAGCTCCCTTTGGGGTCTTGCTCCCCGTGGAGATCAAGCTGTGGTGGGGGCTAATGGCTGGCCAAGTTCGACCCCAGCACAGAAGCAGGACATGGGCAGGATGTGAACCTCGGAGTGAGGAGCTGCTCCTGCATCCCAGGCAGGGATACAAGAGTGACTGAACAGCCCTCCCAGAGTAAAAGAAATTTTTTTCTCCAGCTCTTAAACCAAGGAGAGAATGAACCTCCCCAGGTCCACAAAGTCACCTTTACAGAAAGGCAACCTGGCTGCTGATGGCACCTCAAGATCTCTACTTTCTTTAGGTATCCCCTCAGTCCCCTGTGCCTCAGCCTGGATCTTGCTTCCATGCTTTCTCCCCTGTCTTGAGAGAGGATTTATTTTCAAGACTTTCATATTTACAGCTCTCTTAACCCTCCTCCTCCCCCCTTCGTGTCCCAGAGTAGTTTTGGAAATTGGCTGGAGAAGAGGCAAAATCCTCAAAGCCTGTGCTGGAGGCACTGTCTCTTAATCACTCACAAGCATGAGCTGGGAAAAGGAGAGGGTTGAGCTATGCTCTCTGACTGCGTTCCCATGCAGGAGTGCCCAGGGAGACCTCAGCAGCCTGGGCAGCCCCCAGCCTCAGCAAGGATCAGAGGGGCTCCAAATACACCATGCAGGGCTATTAGCATCAGCGGCCGCACAAGGTCTGGCCCTCCATGGGGTAGACAGCTGCAGTGCTGCGTTCGCTCCAGGGAACAGTCTGATCATATTTTGTGGGGTTTGTATTTTCCTTTTTCCTACTTCATGTGGTTGTGTGAGGCAACGACAGCCAGAGCAGCCATCCCCACATCTCCTCCCTGTGCCGCCCCTGTGAGACAAACCCACTGCGTTTCCCCGGGCCAGCGCCGAGCTGGCGACAGAAACCCTGGGGACAAGGCAAGGGGTCTCCTTGCCCAGAGGAGCCCACCAACAGAGACCCTGAACTAACTCCTGTAGCTAACCTGAATCTCACAGTTCATTTTATTAAGCAGGGAAAGGGTACAAGAGGAAAAAAACCTCTCGAGGTCTTCCTTCTTGTCCCCACCCTTCACCTCTGTATCACCACCTTCCCCATCTCTGATGCGGACCACCTTCCCCATCTCTGTTGTGGATGTCACTGAACACAAAGTCTGTGTCTCTGAGGCACCATGGTTATGGCCTAGGTGGGAAAGGGTGGAGGTTATCTCAGCTCTGCATGTGCATGAGTCTTACACAGCTGTACACAGGACGAGGTCCTTTGCACTGACTTAGCCCAAGGGCTGCTCTGGTTTACACACCCCAACGTTCACGAATTCACTAGTGACAGCCCTGAGGAGCTGAAGCTGCAGGTCCAGCTTGTACCATTAAATCCCTTTCCTCCAGCCACCCATCCATTTCCCTACTACATTGCCAACAGCACACAAAACTAATATAAGAGCAGCTATGCCAGGTCTCTTATCAAGCCCTGTTGCCGGGGGAGACAAGTTTGCATGGAAAGAATTGGCTTCGTTGGGACAGGAAACCACCCAGCCACCAGTGCAGATGACTTTAGCTGAACCCCATCCTCTCAGTTGCCACCAGCGTCACTGCAGAAAACCAGGACTCAGCCAGTCTAGTTAGGTACCTGCTTTGGGGCAAGAAGGGTCACATCCAAGAAGTGGCTACTTCTCTCTTTCCTATACTAGCTCCCCTTCAGTTTTTCCTTTAGAGCTGACAGCAATTTAGTTAGTAGACAGCAATGCGTTTAACCAGAGAATGTCAACAGCCTCCTTAATTCACTTACAGACATGCACGCCACTGACACACGGACATTTAGCGGGACTGTATTACACTGGACAATTTACAGATTTAGACTAGCTCTGCTGTCATTGGTATGAATTTCCCTTCATCTTAACGAATCAAATATGTCCTATAACTCATAATTATTTTTCAGTTGTACTAATACCACACAAACCTTTCATTTCCTAGTCAATTCAGTTTACGAATGGAAAGTATGCAGGCCACAATTTTTTACAGTGTGCTATAGAAAGAGCTGCTTTCAGGCACAACTATTACATGATGGTGTTCTAAAAAAAAAAAAGTCACAAAACCAATATAACAGTGTATTTGCTTGGGAGTACAGAGTACACAGCTGTGTGTGTTGCAACACAGCCATCCTGAATTGCAAGGATTTCGTGCTTTTTAAACAGCATCCACGACATCTGGGAAATATTTCTGCAAAAATAAATAGACACACAATGTCCTGAAATGTAAATGGCTCCTTGTTTCCCCAAAAACTTTCCAAATCAGTCAGTACAAGCTGCTTAGTCCCTTCAGTGTAAACAAAGTGCTGTCATTTTGATGCTGTTTTGTAGGTACCCTCTACACCCTCTGTAGAAGTACCACTGGTGGGAGATGGTGGGCTTATTATATCAGATTTACTGAGGTGGACAAGGGCTAAGAGGATGGTAGCTGCCCCCAGTAGAAGTACTTCATGCAACACGTTCACTATGAGTCACACAGCTCACATGCAGATTATATTTGCCTTTCTAGACACATACACATAAACATATGCACACGCATATGCATACTCAGATGTCAATCTTATGGCCCAATTCACTTACCTCTTACTCAAGCAGTTACAGTGGAATATTTCCTTCTTAAGTGGAGAAAATGCATTTTTTTTTATATCCTCATATCAGTTAAAAGTAGAGGTTTTATTTTAGAAGTTTGAAATCAAATTTTAACTTTAAAAGGCTACTTCTGCTCCAAGACTTTAAGGGATTTTAACCCCAGAAAAGAAATGCATGCTGCTTTTCCCCATTATGGCAATGAAATGAAATCACAAACATGACTACAAATACTCTGAGCAAACGTTGCTGCAATGCAAAAGTGTAAAGGAAGGAAAATATTTACCTGAAGGAAAATATTTACCTCAAATGTGCGCAGAACTTTAGCCAATGCCCCAACTTCTTCTTTCAGGGAGAAAATCAAAGAAATCACACCGTTTTTATTTGAGGACTCTTCAATGTACATAGATTCCTGAAAGAAAAGAAAACAAACAAAAAAAGATTTACGTTCACCCTAGGAGTCAGTTTTGCTTTGTTCCATTTCCCTTTTGCGTGGTATCAGCAATGTAAAGAGGGTATAAAGTTGCTTTAAGTGGGAATCAAGGCAAGTGTTGCTGCCAGAAGTAGAGCCGCTCTGGGGCTGCTCTGATTTATGATGGTAGAGGCAAAAAATCCCTTCTCTCAAACTAGGGCCCATGTGGGAGCGAGGTAGTCAAAAAGGACATGAAAATAGTCTAATATCATCTCTGCCTTGCTTCACCTCTCAAGCGTATCAAGCTCAGGGATGACTGGAAACATTACTGCACTTTGGTTTCAGCTACAGTGCAAAGACTTTCCCTCAGGCTTTCTTTTCATTAAAAGTCAGGATGAAGCAAAGCAATGTAGATGAGCTCTGTGCAGAGATGCAGACCATGATCTACGTTTCCCTTCAGTTCTGCTTGTACCTTCCAGGTAGCCCCAGGAGAGGTGGTATTCACAAGAGGGATATGGAAGGTGGTTTAAAAACAAAATAACAACAACAATGGCCAAAAAAAAAAAAAAAAGAGGGAAAATGTTGAAGCAAATGTTTAAACCTTCCCTAAATCCCACAGTGTGTAAAGACTCAGTTAGGGCAAGACATGTTTTCATTTATGTTTGCTCCCTTTCTCTTATTGATTTTCTGCTCTGCAAATTCCAAAAGGCAATTTCCAGTATT
Source organism: Burhinus bistriatus (assembly GCA_013397275.1). Taxonomy (NCBI): domain Eukaryota; kingdom Metazoa; phylum Chordata; class Aves; order Charadriiformes; family Burhinidae; genus Burhinus; species Burhinus bistriatus. Next base: position 43,961 of record VYXH01006858.1, on the reverse strand, counting down.
CCCAAGCAAGGATAATGTTGATTTTAATTATTTTCATGGTTCTTATTACCCAAATGTCTTAGTATGTCTCAGTACATGTGTTTCTTTTCACGAAACCCCTGTTAAGTAGGGAAATGCTGTTTCACCATTTAAGAAACAGGAAACTGAGTCCTGGAGTGGGGCCAGATTTTCAAAATTATCTGGGTACCTGACATGGCAGGTAAGTGACTGCTGAGATTTCCAGAATAGCTGTATTTTTCTGATGTCAGAGTAAATTTGATGCACAAACGTCACAAACTTTTGGAAGTCACATTAATGCTTTATTTGTTGGGGTTTTTTTAACATCTTCTGGCCTTAGGCAAGTTGCCCCTGGTTGGTATTTCAAAGTTTACACCAGACATCTGCAACACAGACCGGTTACTGATGTAACAAGTCCTGGGCCAAAACGTGGCTCAAGGTATCCATTCAATTTTTCTTTATCAAGATCTGTATTTTCAGTCAGAGCCTGTCCTCATTATAGCTATCGCTTAATTTAACGTATCAATCTCAGTATAAAGAGTCTCAGTTCCCAAATACTGTCCTGAGAAAAGACAGTCTTTGTAGCAGACAAGTTAATAATCAAATCCAGCTGCCCTGAAGCCATAAAGTTCTTGGTAGGACTCCATTTTCTGAGGCAGTGTTATAAGGAGCTGCCTTCTTTTGTAAAGTAAACAATTGCTAATTCTTCAGGCTGTCTCTGAGGTTACTGCTAACCTGAGAATTCATTGCCACAGACTAGCAACAGTCTTTTTCTATCTGGCTTTATTTCCAGAGGTTGCAAATGTTATCCAAATATTTTCCACCTTTATGGCGAACCTCTAGTGGGAGCTGTAGTAGAAATGGTGGTCTTATGCACCAGAAGGAAGACAGTCATCTGTTCATCTGTGACAATTCCAGCAGCATCTCTGTTTCTCCTGGGTCCTCACCCAGCCAGGGCACTGGCCCAGCTCTTACATGGTGGGGCCCAAGAAGAAAAGCAATGTGGCAGCTGGCTAATGAAACCCATTTACACCTCAAGCAGCCACAAGGGAAAATGATGACAGGAGTCTGTCAGAAGGCAAACCAAATGTTAGTAGTCCAGAAAATTATGATAGCATAACCAAAATTGTCACCTGAAACACTCCACACATTTCTTTGCCCTTCTGTTTTCCCCCACCACAACCAAAACTGATCTTAAGGACAGAACTGTGCTACACCAGTGTCTGCCCAATGGACTGAGAATTTGTTTTTCATGGTCTGCGCTAGAACTGTTTTAAAAGCCATGCAGTCATGTATTTAAAACACTTTTGCCAAGACATGCTGTGAGGACCAACCTCTATGGCAGGTTGACTTGAATCTGCGTGACAAAGGAAGAATTTGTGGTTTGGACACATGCAGGGGATATAATGCAAGGTTCAAGTCATGCAAGGTAATTCTGATGTTAAATGATCTCATTATACCATGAGATTACCCAAAAAAGCCTTAAAAACCTCTTTCCAACTCAGATAGATTCTCATTGGCCACTAGACTTGATGTGTTGAGATCAGCCATTTTCAATCTGTCCTCACTCATTTTCCCACTCTTGTAAATTGATTTATGTTGATGCTTAAAAGCAAGACACATTGCAGCAGGGAGTAGGCGCTAATATGGCAAACAGAGTGATACTTGCTTAATTTCTTGCACATTCACGTATGCAATGAGTTCACTGCAAGAACTTTGTACAAATGTTAGTTTATGCCTGAGTCTGTCCACAGAGATGACAGCTTTCATTGCAAGGGGAAAGAGGAGTAAAATGATTGTTTTCCTGGTACCCAGTTCTTATCAGTATATGTGGAGGTAGTATAAATCGATGCACACTGGGAACAATATATATCAACACATACACTGGAGGTAATACACACGAACATACACACAGGCACTCACATTTATTCCTGAGCTTTTTCTAGTACCTATGCATAGTTTAGCTGTTGATCACAGTTTATTCATTCTCAATTCTAATTCTAATTTCTTGGTTTTCAACATGTAGAGAGGAATTGCAGCTTTGGGGTAGTTCTACTGTTCTCTTACTGCTGTGATTATGAATGAATTGAACAAATTGTTTCATTGTCATTGAAGTATTGCCTGTATGACATGTATATGTGATTTATAACTGTAGTGTGGAATAAATTAAGCTCTAATTTTCTTCCACCTCCTTTTTTTTCAGGACGTAAAATAAGAACCAGTTGACGAACATGAACATCCATTCCTGGATCAGTGCAATCTCAAAGATAGGTGATATGTAGATGCAAGAATTGCACAATACAAATCTGTATTTTTAGTTAACCACTTTGCACATAGATTGATAGTGCCTTTCTGACACATGTGGCAGTATTGGAGGTCAATAACACAGACCTGTCAGCCTTCTCATCCATTTCAGAGCTGATTAGATAAAGCCCTTCAGAGTGAATTCCAACACTGTCAAAACCAGAGGAAGTTTGCTTGCAGTTTCAGTGAGAGAAAAATTTCACCACTGTGTCATAAATTCCAGACTTACTAGATATACAAAATAATGGGGGGGGTGGGGGTGGAGTGGGGTTGGAATATTTAAAAGGAAATAATATTCCTGTTACTTCTGAAAATGGAACTAGTTTCCAAGTCAGTTTTCTTAAACCATTTAGATGCTCAGCTCCCATAGATGTCATTGAGACCAAGCAATTATACGACTTGGAAAAGCAGCAAGGTGAGACCCTAGAGAATTGTTGTGGGAGTTCAGCCTCAGCATGCAAAGCAGTAGGAAACCAGGCTTCCTTGGCTGTTCTGCTCTTAAAAAGGCTTGTAGAAACTGAAGCCCTTTTTTGCACATCTTCTGCAGCTTGTCTCTGGCTTCAGCAGTGTTGCATAGGACACGTACATGCAGAATTTGGTCCTAATAATTAACCATGCTGGCCTCAGGTTGCATCGCTTGCCCCTGCTGTAACTATAGTGCCTGCAATTGAAAGACGTGGGTTTCAGAACTTCCCTGTATTTCCAAAAGCAAAGGGTTCAAAGTAAGTGAGTAAACATTAAAAAAGGGGACGTGAGAGTCCCAAAATTTAACAAATGGCTCCACCAAGAAAGCACATAACTTCAGCTGCTTTCATTTAACAGAAGAAGACAGCTTTCATCACACAGGTTTAAGACCTCTAATTAGCAGCAGGTCTTTTCTGCCGCTTCTTCTCTTTTCCATATATGCAAGGATATTGTTTCAGTGTTCATTTTTGTTCCCACTGCACTTTTGTGAGTACAATTAACAACAGACAAGTATGCCAGCTGCCAAAAGGAAGAATGGTGGCAACCAGGCACCGCAAAGCATCGCGACAGGCGCATTGTTTTCTCCCACCTTGTGTCTCGCTGCCTCTCAGAGAGTGGGGGGACAAGACTTGCAAGCATAGGGGGGCAGGAGGGAGGCAGCCACAGCCCCCCCCCTCGCGAAGACAGGGCACATAGACCCCATCGCTTACCTGGAAAGGGTCGCCATTCACTTTGTAGTGCTGCGCGTCCATGTTGCAGAGGCAGCGATGCCCACGCAGGGAGGCCCCTTCGCCACTGCAGGTGGAGCCTTCTGACCTCACTACAGTGGCCAGAACTCTGTGCAAAGGTATTTAAAGTGGAGCAAGAGAGGCAAAGCCATCCCCTTCCCCCTCCTTTCCCAGCTCCCTCCCCCCGGACACCATGCCAAGGGGGCGTTCTCCCTACACGCCCCCCCGCACCCACCCCGGGCACATGGACGAGCCTCTCTACACCAGCCAGCCCCTGAGAGATCCACCCCAGCACATAGCGGCTCTCCAGCATATTGTTTCTATCTGTGTCTAACGTGGATGAGCGGCATGCTTTGAATTAACAGCCTTCCTGCTCCTGATCAACATCAGGCACTGTTTTCATTTGTACATGTCAAGGTGTCATCTTCGGTTCAGCCCCACCCCACCCCATTCCCACCACTGCGTGCGTGTTCAGCCTCAGGTGGGTTTCCCACTGGGGCTTGCTCCACGTGACCAGAGATCAGATGTTCTCCAGGATCTGCTCTTTGGATGCCAAACACGAGCCAGGGAGGGCTGTGGCACAGCGCAGCAGCTGAAGGATTTGTCCTTTAGTAGAGCCTTTTGGGCTGCATCCAAGGGGTCAGAGAGCAGGAGACATCGCTCCAGACACTGGAGAGAGACCTGGTGTAAAGGAAGCGTGAGATAGGAGTTAGCTGCATGAACCTCACACTGGGATATGAGTCTGGGCATGAACCTCACACTGGGATATGAATCTGGACATGGAGAAAGGGAAAAAGAAAATGAGCAGGGAAGAGTAGGTCAGAGCTAGGGGGCAGGAGGATGCAGAAGTGCAGAAGATGTATGTGGACTTGTATATAGTATCAGCTGTGGAGAGCTACAAGGGGAACAAGGGGCATAAATGATTTCAGAAAAGGTTGGTAAAGGATTGGTATAAAAGAGCCCAGATTTGGTTTAAAAAGAGTCACCAAAGGGGTTGAGGGGATAATGGAAAGCTGTAGCCCAATACCAGAGGGCAGGTGAAAAAAAACCAAACAGTCAAGTATCTATCTTGCTATTTGGAAAGGTGAAGTCTGTACTGAGACAAACTATGTCAAGGCAGGTAATCTAGCTATATTTTTGTGAACAAGATAAATTCTGTGGAACAGAGAAATCATGTCTTTAGGGTTATTTTAGCCTTGAGGGAAACTCTACTGCATGCACCAGTGCAAATTCAGATTGGTGAATACCAACAAAGACTTCCCATGAATTATTGGTACTTACAAAATCCAATAGCTGCTAAATCCGATCAGCCTCGCAGCAGGGAAACCAAGTGGAGCCACTTTCAGGGATCTCAATCCAAACCCATGTTGAACCCCATGACTGTGAAGTCAGAATCCAGCCCACTGAAATTATGGACTGTATAATGTCCATCTGAAGTAACTCAGTGCTTTGGGCGTGAAGACATGCCTTTTTCAGAAGAGCTGCTTGTTTGTGCATCCTGCAGCTGCACACAGGAGTAGAAAGTTACTTTCTGAAGTGACCAGCAAGCCTGTGATATGGGCTGGCAGATCTAGGTGGGCACCTAAATGCGATACACACATAACACACTGGGCGCTGCTGACACCATGGCAGCAGATTGGGGCAAGGAGAGATGGGACAATAGGGGAAAGGGAGGTTAAGCTCAGTAATTACCAGCAGTTTACAAACTACTATTTCTGAACTGCTCAGCCAGTAAATTCACTATGGGAGGCAGTATTTTGTGTCCTGTGTTTGTACAGCACCAGGCACAGTCCTATCCATCATAGGGACATTGAAGGCCCCCTTGCGAAAAAAAACCCAAAACAGTCAGATGAGGATGGTGACAACATTGATTATAGTAGTCCCTGTGCAGGACATGACATCATTGATTATAGTAGTCCCTGTGCAGGACAAGACAACCTCCAGCAATGGGTATTGTTTACTTTCCCCACACACCATGCCTTGTTACCTGGTATATTTCTCAACTAGATTTTAAAATCACTTAAATGCATGTCCTAAGGCTGGCCAAAATAACTGTGGCATCCAAAGTCATAAACTACTTTTTTCTGACATTTGTTTGTGCCTTCCTTTTTCTTTCTTATTTCCTTCTCCTTTGATCAATCTTTTTTCCTTCTCTGTGGCTTTTACATGCATTTAGTCTTTTTTTTTCTTTCTTCCATCCCTTTTCTTAATAGCAAGGCAAAGTGAAATACCAGGTATGCAAAATACTGCTCATTCCAAATCCTTGTAATTATCTATTTCACCTCCTCTTCCTCCCTGCTTTTTCTGTTTATGTTGCAAGCTTATCTCTTATTGCTACATAATCATGATAATATCACCAGTATATTGCCACCAGTTCACTGTTTAATCAGCCTGGGCTGTCAAAGGCACCACCTGGGGGAAGCAAAGCTCCTTCTCGCCAGGAGGAATTCCCAAATTCTCTTGTTCTGGAGCAAAGCATGTGTGCATGTGTGTGTGTGTGTCCAGTGCCATTACAGTATGAACACACAATTGCATCAGTGCTGGTTACCTTGGACCATTTCAGAGTCCAAACTCCCTGAGCTTCCCTGTCCTCTTTGAAGTACTAGTTCAGTGCCCAGGTTCATCCCCTTGCAGTGACATTGCGAACTGGGATTTCCCACTTGAGTTTCAAGTTGCCCCATGTGTCTGGTTCCCCGTACTCTGGGTAAGCACCTTAGCTTTAGGTCTACTAGTCTTGCTCTGGGGTTTTGCTGCAGCGCTGTGCAACCCAACTCCTTTCAACCATGTGCAGATGACCCACATTGCCTCCACCTAAAACCACCTTTTTACGCTCGGAAACACACACCTTCTTGGGGCGCACGCGCACACACACACACTATACACATCCATTCCTGGCTGTGCTGCTCAGCCACAACTAAGAGGGCTCTTTGCACTGAAAGTTGGCTGGTTCTCCTGGCTGGCACCATGTAAGTTCAAAGGGCTGCGGACTTTGGCTGCTTTTCAGATTGCTCTTTCCCGCCTCTGCCTTGAGCCAGTATTTGCAGAGTGGCGGCTTCCCCGGAGCTGCGTGTTTTCTGGTTTGGGCAGGGGCGTCCCTTCCCATGCACGGACACTGGGACTATCTTTGGCCTGCAGCTCTCTGCCTGCCCTGCTTCTTCAGGATGTCCCAGTCGATTTGAGGGAGCCGTGGAGAGAAGCTTTTCTAGTAAAACCAGCAGCTCCTGAAAAATTCCCAAATGAGGATTCAGTGAATATCTCGGGGGGGAGTGGGGTGGTGGTAATGACAGGGAGCAGGGAGGGTGCCCCCTTGTCGATATTGTGTATGCATTTACCAGAGGTCTTCTGGTGCTGCAGCTCTCCGTTAGGCGCCCGCCGGGCTGCATTTCCTTCCGCCCCGGTCTACATCGCCGTTGCGAAACCGCCCAGCCGCATCCCCCCATCCTTGCCGAGCCGGGCTCCCCGACATCTCCCGCAGCCCGCTACTAAATGCTTTTTGGCCGCACCCCATACCCTCCCCAAGACGAGTTCCTCCCGTCCTCTTCCCTCCGGAGCGCGGCGTGGCCGGGAGGTGGCACTGTGTCCTCACGGCAGCGGCCGCCGAACCGGCAGCCGGCGGCGGGCGGGCAACA
>VYXH01006858.1:10410-23737 GCA_013397275.1 Burhinus bistriatus | reverse complement strand
AAGAAAAAAGAAAACAAAGCCACCTGTATGTGAAATACAGACAGTCAAGTGAAGGGAAGGCATTAATCGGCACTAATAATACTGGAAATCAGCCCGCTTTTATCATTGCGGTTTGCTTTGAATAGGAGAGGGAATTTGTTTGATTTGTTATTGAGTAAACAATAATTCACGTGTGCACTCAGAGAAGTGAACACGGTGCTCCTGAAAGGCGCCCGACTGACAGCACAGGAGAGCAAAGTCCTGCATCATATCCAGGACAAACACGACCCAGGCAATAGCACAGAGAGGTTCCCCACCCTGCTTTGCCAAGGGCCTGCGAGAGGGTGACGGAGGGTTTCCCTGAGCAAGGCAGGAGGCCAGCCTGCGTGCTTAAGTGGCGGTAACATTTAAGCACGTGCTTCAACGCCTCACTGCACTGGAGATCTTCGCTGTTGCCTCTCTGAAGGGTACGCCAGTGAACGATGGTATAACCAGTCAACACGAAGTATACGGCCTCTCCCACATCCCACATCCACTGCTGTGTCACTGTGGGACAGCAATAGCTTTCAGATAATTCATGGGATAATGTCAGACTGTTGGTCTACAAGCAAAGGGTCACCGGTTACTAATAACCCCCCTGAGTCTTTCAGGTGAAGGGTGCTCTTCAAAGACCTGAGACTTTTACCTGAAATTTCTAATCAATGTGTGTGCGTATTTCCCCATGCCATACAAACTGCATTTGGAGCTGCTGACCCAAGAAGCTGAAGAACAGGCGGTGGGGCACACTTTGCTTCATCCTGTTTTAAATTTCATAGCAAACCACATTTTAGGTTACTATAATGCACATCAGGTCGGTCTGCTCAGCTATGGGCCCTGACCTAGCAAGGAGAATTACAGTGTTCCATATCCTGCCAAAAAAAGAAGCTCAGCTTATCTCTCATTGACCGTGTTGCCGCTCAGAGGAACCCAAATGTTTCGTGTGGTTTTCATAGATTTTGTATGCTCAACAATTTGAAGTTGGAATTGAGCACCCAGGTAAGGTTCTAGATGGATGTATGTCCATGGATGAGCCTGGCAGCACTTTACACTTTCTGCTGTCAAATTTTTGCTTCCTTCTCATCCACAACTTTGGTGTCCTCTTTAGCCTCTATTGCTTCTCATATCTGGGGCTGCAGCAGCTCAAGAGTTACACCTTGAACCGGCTTCCAGGGTAAGTGTGTATTTGCATACATCATCATCCAGGCACTCTCACATCCCTCACCAGCATGGTATATCAAGAACAAGTGTGGGGCAGAAAGAGACCAGCAAATCAAGGAGAAAGCGCAGACATGACTTTCAGAAATATCCCATCGCAAACACTACTCACTTGAATTCTAAATTCCCCTGGACTTCACCAGAGATTTGACTTCTGCCTCTTAGGGACCTGCTGGTGAGGATGGTGGCCTACTTATCCTGTCTCTGAGGCCAGTGAGCCTGTAGGAGATGGGTAAAAATGCTGGCAATTGCCCCCAGTTGCGCAGAATAGGGGACAGCATGGACCTGCAGTATCACAGGATGCAGTACAAGATGCTAAGGCAGAAATTCACAGTAATCATGAAAGGGAGAGAGGCTCCCTACCAAACAGCCATGCTACTTACTGCAGGGCAGGACGTCAGCACAGAGCAGGGTTGTTGATGAGCAAAACAGGAGTGTACGGACAGAGCAGCACTGGGCAGACATCCCCGAGACCCAGGCAGTGCCAGCTCCATGAGATGATCCTGTAGCAGCAAGCAGCATGCCGGGGTTCCTGCGGCTCCCCCTCCTTGTGTCCACACAGATATCAGAAGAGGGATGTGTTTGTGCAAGTGGCTAGCAGAGGAGGCCGGTGGGAGTGTGAGACAAGCACAAGAGGATGATGGCTTTAGCCTCCATTCACCTACCTGGGCTTTTTCTGAACCCAGATATATTTTTGCCTTCTACAACACCCGGTGGCAATCACCGTGAAGGGATTATGATGTACAGACAAACAGAAATAAAATAGCTTCTGGCAGAAGCAGTGAGGAAACCTCCTCCCTTCCTCCCCTGCTCCAAAGTTTCTTGTCAGAAGACCACAGCGGCTGCAGGGGCAGGTGATGAGGACAATGACAGGTCCACGAGGGGCACTCTGCTCAGTCTGGGTTGTCCCTTGGCTTCTCTGAATGGCCAAATCCCGTCTTCTTGGCACATCACTTTTAGTTACCACTGCTCCTTCTCGCTCTCTGTGTGGGGAACTGCTACTGACCAATGGAGCATTTATAAAGAGAACAATGTTTAATTAACACAACAGTAGGACAGACTTGTTGAAATACTTCCCAGACAGCAGGCAAGAGTCCTGACAAGGAGACTATTATGGGAATTTTAATGAATCCTTCCAGAGTGGGACGGCTTCCATACACCTACATTGCAATGACTAATTTTGTTTGTGAAAATTGTATTGGTAAATGATGCAGAGTGACAATAACTTTGGGGACCAGCGAACTGAACAAAGTCACTGGGTGACTATGTGAAATAGTGCCTACAGGACAGAGCAGAGTGCTCACTAAATGCGGTGCAGTCATGGGTCCGAGTGCCCAAAAGCCCACGTCAGACCTAGCTACAAATGTAGTTTGCATAAGGCAGGCAAAGAAGCAATTAAATAACCCAAACAAGGATCTAGCTGTGCCAGATGCCACCACAGCATGAAAAGAAGCAAGGGCTACACAACCACTTCTGTGAGACACGACCAGGAGCATGTGCCTTATTAACACCACTGTTAAACGCATGCCTGCTAGCTGCTACTGCTGTAATTGAGACAACGCACACTTATCCTTGCCATCTCCCTATTTAAGAAAGCAGGAAATTAAAATTGGCTACCTCAGTGATGGGCCTGTGTAAGGTTCCCACCTACTGTACAACAGACTAAGTCTTCTAAGAGGGATGTGTGAAATGTGAATCAAGGGGCACAGAAAGGACAAGGTTTACAATGTTCAGGGCATTCCCTTAAGTCCACCTCCTCCTAGCTCTGTAAACTCTTCCTTATCCGCTAGCAGAGATGTTGCCCACCACCGGTAACCTGACGGCCATAACCGGTAAGTGCTAATGAGCTCAGAAGTTCAGAAACAGCCTCTTATCCTTCAAGATCTTAATCAACGAAGCCCCCAGGAAGACAGTTTGCAATGATAAATGGGTTTTTCTTAAATTTGCCAGTTCAGCTCTCCACCGCTGTACTACAGGGACAGTAGCCAGCAAGACTACAGACCTTGTACTTCTCACTTCATCATCATTACACATCTGAGGTTCTTTTTCCCAAAAGATCTGCATATTAATGGACAGATTCACGATATGCATTATCTAGCCAGGGAGCCTGGACACAGCCAGTTTTCTTCTGTAGTTTTGCCATTTTCTCTCCTTTACAGGCATGTGGCATTTTTTTCTGGATTATGACAAATTAGGTGAATGCACATAGATTGTCAAAATATGTTGCACTGCACTCTAAACGAAATGGTATTGCAAGGTTAGCTTTGGATGAAAGTGTGTGTGAGAATCACAGAATGAGCATACTAATGCTTATAAGAATGCTAATAAGCATAGTTAAATACAGGGTTTGGTGCATTACTTTGGACATCCAGGAGCAAAATCACCTCTGATTTACTTGGCTAGACAATGACATACACAGAGTTGACTAAGAAAGCCAACAAAACCATTGCTGAAAACTTTGGTAACATATAAGGATTTCACCGAACTGGGGTGAATCTTCGCAAACTGCTTGCCTTGGTTTGCTGAGGAACAGAGATGAGGGAGGAGAGGGTATGTCCTTTCAACTGCTACAGATGCTGCTGCACTCAGAGGTGCAGGCTGTGAAAACATTGATTATTTTTATCCACATGCATCTGTTTCCTGTTGAATTCTTCCTTCTGCATAATGTGGAGTCTTGCCTGTCAGATTAACGTGGTGCTTCACCCCCAAACAAAAGTGCTGGCCTCTGACAAATCCATCTACAGCACACCTAGCTCCATCGGTGGGCATATTATAAAAGGTAATGAGCTTGACAGTCCCCTTAGCTCCAGCTGCTGTAGCAGCGTGTAATGAGCCCTGCTCTATGGACTCCGGCTCTCACACTAAAACACCATTGAGAAGTGAGACAGCATGCCGCTGAATTTAATTTACTGCTTAGCATCAGCTGGCCCCAGATGATGGAAGGTCATCTGGATGGAGGGTCAAGTGGTATAAACAGCTCCAAATCTCCTTTCTGCCCAAGGGCTTGGGGCCGGTAAGCCCCACGGCAAGCAGGCGCAGACCCAATGGGGGCACATAGGCTGAGCAGGCTCCACAGGCAGATTCCTTCGGAGCATCTGCTCTCCCAGATGAGGAACCCCTCCCATTGACTGTATTCCATCAGGATTTTCACAACAATTTAGAGAAAGTCTAATAGGCCAGGTTCCTTGAAGAAGTTAGTCTGCCATGGTAGGTACTTCTCTTCTGCTGGAGTAACTTTCCTACCTCGGTAACAGTGCATCACGCTGTATTTTGCTTGTAAAATATCAAGGGTTTTCAGATCACAAGGTACCATTATTCTGTTTCAAGAAAGAGAAGTAGGAGGGAGGGTTCGAGTAGCCCAGAAAGGGCCAATGCAAGAGACTGGAGGAAAAAAGAAGAAAGGGGTAGCATGTGGTGATACCACCTTCAGTGATACACGGCTCAAGGATGTGCAGAGCCAAAGGCAGGGCTACTGCATTTAATTCCCCCCAGAGGTTTTTTTTTTTTTCTGCCATGGACTTGTCTAAATATGTTGTAAGCGACAATAAGCTTTGGGTGCATTTAAAACTAAGCTAGATCAATGAGAAGTCTTGAAAGATTCATTTGTTATGTGCAACCTAAGGGTTGCACCTGCCTCTTCTGACAGAGACTAACTAGTCATCCCGTGCTCCAGAGGATTATGATCCTGGGAGAGCAGGACTGAGACACACCAGCCTGGCAGTGGAGGGGTGCTCTTTTCCATTGGGAAGATGGGTAATGCTGTTTAAGGATGTCCCAGCCTTAAACCCAGAGACATGACTGCCCGGTAAGAAACAGCACGGCCAGATCCAGGCCTCTGAAAAATGGAAAGCTGCTAGTGGGGATGGGGGCCTGGGGCATGATGTGCTCCAGACAATTTCTGCAGCTGCTCTTCAAAGACATAATCATTGAATCCAGTGAGACCACCTGAGGAGTAGGAAACCTTCCCAAGCGAGTAACACAGGCAGAATGAGACCCCTAAGGAGTGAAATATGGGACTTTAAAGTTTACCTCACTGCGTGGTGGCAGGTTTCTGGTGGGTTTGTGTGCCTGGATGCTTGCTCGCTTGTCTCTGAAACACAACGCGTGTGCTTGGCTCCGTGCAGCCCATACGTCTGTATGTTTCTTCCCCGCTTAAAGCACACCAGGGGCTTGGTACAGACACACGCATGGGGTTGCGGAGGCCCAGAGGCAGATCTGCACGGCTACATCCGTGTGGGCAGATGGAGCAGCACAAAGCCAGGTACCATCACTCTTCCCACATACTGGTACTGCACGGTCTGAGTGCGCGTTTGTGCCCCAAATGTTTCTGTTGCTTTAGATATTTCCACCTCTTCCAGCACGGACAAAGACCTGTTTGTGAGGCTGTGCTCCTTTTCTGCGGGGGTGACAGGTGGGAACGGAGGTCTGATATAAATATACCCTGGTTTGAAATGGGTTATGAGCAGGATCTAGTCTAATTTTCCACCCTGAACAAACAATTTTACTTTGCGCAAAACTTTCTCTGAAGAGAATGATCTCAATTAAGAAAACCACAACAACACAACTTTTTAAAAATACCGTCGTTATTGTCTGTGTGGGTTTTGGGTGGGCTGTGGAAATTGATTTACGAGTCAACCACTTTTCTCTTTTCTTGCCATCTCTCGCTTGAGTGGTTTGTAGGCCTTGGCCCTTTCTTTCACTCAAGGAGAATAAGGTTGTCTATGGAAGAGGTCAGCATTTCAAATTGGTGGAGTTCAACTGCACAAATGACATAGAACTGACAAGAAAAGACAGGGGGTTTGGAGGTCATAGACTGCATAGGTCCTGGTTAGGGTTTTCGCTTTGTGATGGGACCTGGCACCAAAATGAATTAAATAACAGGCTTAAGGACTATTGAGGGAGGGCTGAATGCAAATCAAAGATAAGTAGAAGTTTTCTTTCCTAAAAGGGGAATGATTTTTTTCCTTACCTCCCCCTTTCCATATCTGCACAGGCAAGGTCTGCATGTTAAACATGATTTAGCAGGCATTATTCTGGAGCCTTTTCATCAGGTTTCTGCAGTGATTGCCTATCTTGGCCTATGATTAATGATCTGCTGTGCAATTTGGAGGCTATAATGACTCAACAATCCACACACAAACTATATAGTCGCATTCCTTTTGCAGATTTGCCAAGCTGTTACCAAGGGGCCCACAACCAAGCAGGATTGTTAGAGAGATAGCTAAGCATTTCTGCAAATGCCATTCTGCCCTTATCTTGCTGAGAAGTGCGTTGGGCAGCGAGCTCATTTACAAAATTCAAAGCCTAGATTTCAGCGGTTCTTTTAAAAAAAATTCTGGACTGAAATAATCATTAAAAAGGCTGGTAAGAAAAGATCCTGGTATATGGCCTCTCAGTGATTATACAGAGAAAATACTTTCTTTGTTTCCAAATTTTGAATCTGATTAATTGAGGCCTAATGCTATTAATGCAGTTTGAAAGAGAAAAGTTAATCTTTGGAAACCCATGCCATAAATGAAATCTGAAAATCTAAGCAGATTTTGAAGCGAAAGCTTTGTCTTCATTTCAGTTTCCATATATGAACAGGTTATGAGGATTTATTTATAGATTCAACTGGTTTTGTATCCAGTTAAAAACTGTTTGTAGAATAACTGCTTTATAAAGTTTTTTTCATTCAAAACATGGGTCCTAATGAGAGTCATCTTGGAAAATCCATAGTTCTTGTTTGTGAGGTTGTTTTCAATAAAAATAAATGCAAATAGGAAAAGCAAAGACAGAGCTACAGAAAAAAAACAGACAGTCTTTCAGAAGCACGTCAGCTATCTTATGAAACATAATTACAGAATAATCTATATATGTGCCTGCTTCCATTATTAATTATTAGATGCAGTCCGAATAATTCAGTCATAACTGAAAGAGTTCTGGTATTAGTTCACTGCAGTCACATTCACTTTAATGATTCATTCAGTTTTAGTTTCCTTTTTGTCTGGCTTGAGGGAAGGGGAATTGGAAGGCATATAGCAGACTCATTCTGTACATCATATTATTATTATTATCAACATTATTATTATCAACATTATTATTATTATTATTATTATTATGGAAGTGCCTGGAAGCTTTCAACAAGGATGGAGCTCCGCTGCTAACACCGAACTTTTGTAGTAATACTGTACTCTCATAATGGAAGGTATCTCTCAAGCCTGTACATAATGCATTGAGACCCTGATTTTTGGAAAGCCTTCATGGTTCCAGATTTAAGTACAAGTTTAAGTGCTTCTCTGCATCCAGGCTTAAGCAAATACATCACGCTTTAGTCTGTGTCCAGAGTGAAGACCAAGATGTCTCCAAACCATTTGGGAAGAAGGCTTCCCCGCTGCAGGCACCAGCAACCTCCCTCCACTCTGGCTTCAAAGCCAACATGTTAGTGCTTGTTTAAAAAACCATTTTTAATACTGAACACAAGTATGAAATACACAATATGAAACTCAAAGGCTCAAAGCTCTCACAGTTTTCTGTTAATGGGGAGGAAGGGGTCCGAAACCTCTGGCTATGAAGACATTTAAGCAAATCAGCGTTTACCCTCCCCTCTCTCTATAGGGGCTTTCACCCTTATGCCAAGAATCAACCCACAGTGATGCACCATGGAGGTCCTGCTATTTTGTAGGTTTTTAACTAATCATTGCCTCAAATATATACATAAATAAACAAAATCAGCTGTGAGCAGACTGCTGTACAGCCATGATAGTGCTGCTGTGCATTTAAGTCTATTACTCTACGAATGGTTGTGTAGCTGACACTGCCTCCAGGGCAAAGGGATGGACTAGATCGGGGTCAACAACCTTTCAGTGGTGCTCTGCTAGCCTGTGGTTGTCAGCCCTGAAGCAGAGGTTATGCAGGACAGCAAGAGCTCATCAGTAGCTAGAAGATACTGCTTCTCAAACAGAAAAAAAACCTGCTGCTGCAACAGGATCATTGGCCTGTGTGAAACAACCCCTCCTCCTGACTCAGGGAGTGAAGCCAAAGCAGCGGCGGGGAGCCCTTAAACCTCTCAGATTTCACTGTCCGGATGCCACGGCCTCTAGCTTCCAGTCTTGCCTGTGCCTCTGAAAATCAGTACCTGTCCTCCCAGGTGGATGGCGTCTCCAAATCTGTTTGGAAGTCCTCTTCTTTGACTTCACGTAAGTCAGGAAGCAGTAAAAGTATACATTTACTACACAACAAAAAAAGGACCAGAGTAGGTTTATTCAGAGGAAATATTTTACCTAGGAGCCTACGGGTGATTTTGAAAAGGATGAGAAAGACATCAAACAATGAATGCTAACTTAAAAGCATCTTTCATTGTTTTCTGTGTGAGAGGAGCAAGCTCTGCAACTCCACATAAGCATGAATAGTAACTTGGATAGGAGCAAGACAAGAATCCCCACTGGCTTGAGACCTCCACTACCCTCTGTGGAACGCTTAGCACGGAAAGGGACACATAGTCCCCACAACAGTTACATCCTTGGCTTTTCTACTGGAACCAGCTGTTTCAAATGTGGGATGTGTCTTCTGTGAGACAGCCAACCGCCTGCTAGGCAGTGTGATGAGGTCAACCTTATTTCACACTGGACATCACCTCTCAGTTCCTTGTGTTTACTGACCTCAGTTTGAACTGTTGCTTAAAGGTGAACTGGACAGAAATTTTCCGAGGTCGTGAGTGAGTCCAAAGATGACAGTGGCTGACTGCGCAAGAGGGAACATTTCAGCAGTTTCATTTTCTTGAAGGAAGTTTTCAATGCTTTCTGCAAGTCAAGCTTTTTCAAGGTATCTCACCCTGAACACTCAGAACTACTAGTCAGTTTTTGAAAAACTCTGTTGCAAATTTGGTCAATTTTGCCAGTTATCTGAGTGAGTCAGCTTCACGCTTGACACAAGCCATGTACGTCTTCAAATTGAACTGGACCATGGATGAGAAAATGAGTTATCCATCATGTTTCTTAGCACACCACCTTGGATCTAGTCAGATTGGAAGCCTGCTAGAAGCAGGTCTTTTGAAGGATTTTGGCATTTTCCTTACCGACTCAGAAAAAGGAGCACAAACAGGATCACATGGCAGAGAAGAGGAAGTAATTTAAACCATTCCAACCTTCAGAAAAGGTTCAGATGATGTGTTGCTTGAATATTACCATTCATTATTGACAGGGACAGGGCAGGCTTTCTTTCCTCTGAATTCTCAACCCAAAATATTTCATAAATTGTAAGTTCCCAGGTGGTGCTTGTGTACATATGTTTGTGCATACTGCTCAGCGTGCAACAACCATAAGGATGGACAATAAAGAAAATATAGAGAAAATTAGTAATTCTCTTCGAAACTGGGTGACTTGGTAGCAGGAAAGAGACAGAAACTATATTGATATGGACGTGCCATACTGAGGTCACCATCAGTTTGCAAACATCTTAAATTTAACTGGTAGGCACAGTTTACTTTCCAAGAATGACTTTAACATGAACACAGGAGGAGTAAGAATCACTCCAGCTTCCCTCTTGGCAACTTTTTGTAGTCCAGGTGTTCCAGGAGGAAAGACTCTCGTCTTGAGTGATGGCTCAGCACTGGAGGGCCAGAGCTCAAGTGCTGGGATGCCAGTTTTAAGGAAGTTAGAGATTTTTACACATGGCTGCAAGACACATACTAGCGTGTTTTGGAATCTGAGAGTGACTTAAGCCGGACCTCTCCTTTGATGAGAGAGAAAGTGAGTTTAGGTAAAAGTATTGTAGCTTCAGGAATGTGGGCAAGTGTGTAATTTTTCACAAGGCATCAAGAAAACTATGAATTTCATCAGAAGCTGAAAAACTTGCCCCAGAATTACCCAGAATTACTTTAAGCCCTGGCATATATATCAGTGACTACTTGCCAAAGTAACACACAGTGAATATCTGAGCTAGTAGATCATTTCTTTGAAATGAGTGTAACAAACAATTATGCTGGCTGTTGGCAAACAGTGGCTGACAGTTGCAAACACGGTTTTCATGGGATGTTTTGGAAGTCACAAATATACAATTTGAGACAGGCAAACAGGCATGATCACAGCTATTTCTAAGGAGGCCTGTCCACAGAAGAACACCTTGCCCACAGTTGTAACTCGCTCTTCACTTGGGAACCATCATTTTTGTCCAGATTACAGAATCAGCTTTAGGATGCATGTCAGCCGGTTGCAAAGAAAAGAGCTAGAAGTTAGCCCTTGTAAATAAATAGAAAGTATTGAGTAATCAGTCCCTCTAGAGGGAATCTATTTTTCCATGCCCCTTTTTAAGTTATTTGAGCACCTTTACAGCCAAAGATAGGTAAATTGGGGTCATGGGGCTAAAATAGCTAAGAAGCTGGGAGAGTTTTTGCAAGAAATAAGAATGCCTTTTTTCCACACTGCCTGTGGTCATGCAGAAGCACAATGGTGAAATTAAAATCTTGCCCATTTAATATATTTTATTCTGCCTGCTAACTTAATGAAGGGAAAGACAGGCATCTCTATCAGGTCTTGTATACTCTATTGGTTTTAACAGAGACTATGGGTCTGATTTTCCACACATCAAACTGCTAGTTTTTGCTTTATTTGCTTTAAACTGAGGACTGTAATCGAGAGGTTAATAGAATGTATAGCAAGGGCTAAGACAAAGTATTTTTCAAAGCTAAGAACAGTTGTGTTATGAAGGCTGGACCAAATATCTGAGCTTCAGATTACCTAGTTAAGGGATCGTAATCACATGAAGGGTTAAGATCTGCTCCTCCAGATGTGAACTTCATTAATTTAATCTAAAACATCTTGAGAGATAATAATACACATATTTTCAATTACAACAATTATTTAAACAGCCCTAATCTTGCACTTCATGAAACCATTTACATTCACTCTAATGTCAAGCTCTGCAGGGGAATATGTTAACACAGGAAATGTAGCATCTGCTAATTACAGTACTTCTATAAAACAGAAACAAAACTGAGTTTTGAAGGCCAAGCTGAGAACAGGGACTATTCCATGACAGATGGGAATGAAGAAGCACCGTGGCCAGTTGCAGACAGATGGGTATACTATATTTTACTTCTCTGTGGAGACACCGGCACACATCCCTGGGAAAAGATATATTATCACAAAATGCGCAAGCCATTTTGGAGTAACAACACCCTCTCACTGACTGAGTAGCTTCCACAGTTACAGGTATTAAAAGAGAGTTACTGTGTTGTTATATGCTCTGATCTTCCTGCAAGCCTGACACAGCTCACCACAGAAGGTCACAGCCCAAGATCATATGCAGAAGGAATAGCACGTATGTGATATTTACAGTTTCTCAGTCAGAACAAGAGAGGCAACTCTGACCTCTGTCATCTACTATGAAAAGAGAGCAGCAAAAGTCAGCATAGTATTTCTCTGTCAGTCAGACACGAGGCTATCTGAAAGCACCAGTCTCATCTCACTCCTGGGGCTTTGCTTCAGCTCTGAAGGCCTCCGTGGTGCTCACACCGTGGGCGGCCGTCTCAGGTTAGCCTCCTGCATGGCTCTGGGTCCCTCTGCTCTTGGGGCTACTGCAGCAGCTTTGAGGTTACAGCTAAGAAACACATTCCCAGGCCAGGATGTCATGTTGGTGTACTGAAGCTTTAAAGGACGTGTCAGGAAAACCAGTATGAATTTACAGATGGGAAAACTTCAGATTATCACTCCAGACATGGTTCTGACGCTGCATCAGTGTGTTGTCATCCATGGCAGTGGAAATGAACCCACTGCTAGCATGGATGTGTGGGTGGGCAGCTCAGAGATGTTCATGGCCTGCTGAAATTCACTGTAAGTTGGGTACCACGCTGCTTCAGCTGTCTTTGCAAATCCTGACTTTACGTTACATTTTCCTGTTATCCGATAAGATTTTCCCAACAGTGACAATGACTTTACTGCTTTGTAGCAGCCACGATCTGCAAGTAAATATGATGCTAGTAGGCAATGACACCAGTTTACGTTAGAGTCCTTTTTATGACATGCCGCAGAAAGAGCAAAGACTATTTCTATCAAGGGAGACTTGCTATAAAAGCTTTTCTGTCACATCGTTACACTCGGTCATCAAAATATGTATGCATTGTTTTGGAGATGCAGCATCTTAGTTCCCTCTTTGAACTTGACTGGACCATGGCTGTCTACAGCCGACAAACTGACTGCAGAAGTGTCAAGTGTGGAAATATGTCCTTCCTGGAATAAATACACACGCGTGCCTGTATGTATTCAAACCCAGCGCCCACCACAAGTGATTACCTCAGCTGTTTGGTGATGTAACTTAGTGGTGCTACGTCTATGCTGTACAGGCATATAACTGTCCCCCTCCCCAACCCTACACCCCTCTTGGTAATAGGCCATTTGCCGGCAGACAGCACAAGAAGTAGGGTGGCTCTTGTAAAGGCTCTGGCACACACAAAGAAATCAAAATCTGTCTTGAAATAATGAAGTAATCTGTGCAGAAACTTTCCAAGTGTAGCAAAGTCTCATCCATCTAATAAACACCCTCCAACCCACCCACCAGTAGAAAGGCTCAGTAGTGCAGGGGGCTGGGGCTGGGAGAGGGTGATGGGAAGGGATTTTTTTTTTGTTTTTAAAAATTGCAATTGTTTGGGTTGCTGATCCAAGGTAAATGACAAGAAATCGAAAAGCACCCCCAACACACATATTTCAACTAAAGCAAGCGCTTGGGATTATTTTTTTCCCCCTCTGTGTCTGTTTGAAGGTATTCTCCCAAGTTGACAAGCACGTGTTTTGGAGACCATTGAAAAGTTTCTGCCATAAATAGAGGAGGCAGCTTGGCTTAAGTGTTGCTAGGGAATACCTGGCAACAGGCAACAATAGTCCTTTTAGAGAGCCCAGGGCAAACAGTGACCGTGGTAATGGGGTGGGCTTAAGGGAGGCTCCTTGCCCAAAGCCCCTCCACTCACACTGCGCCTCCAGCCCTGGGCTGTGTTCCGGAAATTCCCCGCACAAAGCCCCCCATTCAATGGGAGGCGGGCCCGTGCGTGTGCTTTTCTAGCAGGGAGGGGGGCTGCAGAGGGAGGGGGCCTCCTTGCCCCCCCCCTCCAAAAAAAAAAAAA
>VYXH01006858.1:0-10341 GCA_013397275.1 Burhinus bistriatus | reverse complement strand
TTTTTTTTTTTTTTTTTTTGCAAAGGCTAAGGGAAGCACAGAAAGTGCTAAGTTTGTAAAAGAAGCTGAAAAGGTTCAGAAAGGAGCATAATGGGGCCAGGGAATGCCCTGTGAATTTTGAACAGAGAGCAGAAAAGAGACCCTAAAAAGCAATTAGTGATGCTGCTTGTCGCTGAGGAGAGAGCTTGAAGGAGGTGGGAAGGCGCAAAAGGAAGAGGGCAACTCCAATCACTTAGAAGTACGAGGAAAAAGTGGGGGGGCAGGCACAGGGAGAGAGAGACTGACACCTTCGGGAATTTTTATAGTAAAAGTGGAAGGAGGCACAGGGCGAGGGCAGCGTCCGAGGCGGGTCTGGAGCCGAAGGCGCATGCCAAAGCTGGGTCTTGGCTTTACCTCCCCTGTTCATTTCTGCAAAACCGGGGAAGCAGCAGGGCCAAGCTGCTGTCTCTCAGCTAGCCCAACACGCCACAGACTCAGCCTCAAATCCTCACCCGTCCCCGTGAGGAGGGCTCCTCAGCCAAGTGCCTCTGCCTGACGGAGGAAGGCGAGGGGGACATTTCTGAAAGACCTCCGGTCTCTCTTCCTCTCCTTCCAGAGCCATGCACAGATGCCTATTTAGCCATACATTCCCTGTGCAAAATAAAAATAACGCTGTCTGCTCATTAGCTGGGAGTTGTTAGGAGAAAAAAAAGAAGGAAAAAAGGGCTGTCTGAACAGGACTGAATAGCTATAACCTTAATGGGTTGTCAGAAGTCTGCTGGCAGCAGGGTGAGGGCAGCCAATCCCCCTCCAGTCTTTTGTCCTAGACATTGTTTAGGATCAGTGGTAGCTCATTAGGTCGGGACAGTAATATTCCTAACGATCCTGTGGGGCTGAGGCTTCAGACAGCGTCTTCAGTTGTTTTCCTGATGTCAATCTGATTCACGGAGAGGTATTTATCTCGACAGAGCTACTTTGGTGGAAAGCGCTATTTACCTTTCATATCCTGATTACTAACCTTCGACAAAAGTTGCAGCTGGAAGGGGGAAAGGGGAAGCTGAGAGTCCTGCCTGCATGAACCGAGGTGTGTTACAGTGAAAGGCAAGCTGGAAAAGCCAAGTAGATGGGGCCTTGGCCTACAATTTGGCCCTACAGTTTGCCTCCTTGTATTTCAGATTCCATCTGTAAAGTAAGGATAATCACCCATTTTGCATTCTGGGGGTGGTGGAGAAGCAAATATTAGAGTGTGAGGCTTCCAGGCAATGGGCCAGATAAGTAGCTAAAATTAATACCTTTCCTGCATTCAGGGGTCCTCCAACTGCTGGGCTTTTTTGTTGTTGCTTTGTTTTTTTTCTGGTTTCTAACAAAAAAAAAAAAAAAAATTCTGAATTAAACTGTAAATCGGAATGGATTTTTTAGTTATGTATAATTCCCCTTACATCCTATACTTATTTTCAGCCTAGAAACATAGATCTGCTGAGGAAGGGAGCAAAGCTAAACCCCCACCTCCCCTCAGGCACCTCCACCTCTGAGACACTCAGTGGAGGCTTGGGGCTGAGCAGATCCTATTCACTGAGGCCAAATCCCCAGCCTTGGTGGTGTGCTGTCCGACGGTGTCACAAATCCAAAATGACATATCAGTAAAGTGATGAAACTAAAGCATAATTGATCATATGGCAGATTTCCTTGTAATTAGGCAACACATTATATATCTACTTGCCAGTCTTGCCAATCACAGAGAAGAAAGTACATTGCCGTTCTCTGCCCTCTCCAAGACTTTACTTCGGTATTTAAGGCCTGAGGTTTTCTAAGGAAACTCTGAGAGCTCCGTGCAGCTGCCCTACATCCCTATTAAAAACCAGCCAAACTAACAAATAATGATGGAATGATTTCCTTATTTATTTTGTGTTAGAAAACAGAGTGGACAATGAACCGCTCTCTGAAACAAAGGGGCAAGAACTACTCATCCCTTTCACTCCAGTAAGAGGATGGTAAGTACGCAAAGGTCAGCATACAGACACTGAAAGGTTCAAACCAAGAGCACGAGGCAACGGCATCAACATCCCCAGATCCTTGGTGAGCGCAAAGCCCACCAGCAGCTGCCTCCATGGTGCTCCAGATCTGGCCAGAGCTGGAGCAGCTGCTGTGGGCATTCTGCGGACCAAAATAGCTCCCCAGTGGCTCAGTCACGTTCCCTATGCTAAGATCCTGGGAAAGGATTTAGCGCCCCACAAGACACCATCAAAACACATGGAGAGACACACAGAAAAAGGCTTATGGGTTCTCCACTGTGATTTAGCTGCGGTTGCATTTGGGTAAGTGCTGTCTGGGGTGAGTTATAAATTAATATAATAAATTATGAGTTCTCCATGAAAAACCCTCCCACCACCCCACGGAGGGATGGAATTTCAGACCCAAATTAGTATATTCTTACAACGAGGAGCAAATTCTGCCGCCAGTGAAATGCCTGCTAGGCTAAAGGTTAATCTTCACAGGTTACCTAATTATAAGGCAGCATGGGCATCAAGAGGTGCCTGCCACCAGCAGCACACAACAGAATAAGCAGGCCGCATCTCTAGATGGATTTCTAGGAATGGATTTCTAGCTGATGGGCAGCAGAAAAAATACAACGAAGCAATGGGACACATCAGCTGTGAGATGGGTTTCGCTGAACAGCTTTGCCAGGGTCCCTTTGCTGCCTGGTTTCTCTGGTACCCCATAAACAGTTTAAATATTCAGTCCCACACCTGGGCTGCAAATGACACAGGTGTCTGTGCCTGTATTCACAGGAATGAATCAAGCTTGGCAGGATATAGCGAGAAGGGTTGGGGTTTTTTTCAGCAAGTTGTTAAACAACCAGCAGCATTTCTATTATGACACTGAAATACTACAGCAGCTAATGGGGTAAGTTCTGCTCTCTACCTGCATCAAGCAGAGAAAAAATGATCACCAGAATCACTCAAAGGTTTCTGAAATATTTCAATCTATTTTAAAACAGTCTCTGTGTGGTATTTCTAACAAGGGAAGTAGAGGGATATGAAGGCAGTAGTAACTCATACTGTTTCCTCTGGTTCATACTGACTTCTCTGTCTTGTGCGGGATTTGAAACCTGCGGGCCTGTAAGGAACTTCTGAGAGTTGCACTGGGAGCCTGAACCTGTGTCTGTAATGATAAGGTATAAAAATGATAAAACTTTTAAATATTAAGAGCTGAATGTTTTGCCTTCTGCAGAGACCTGCCATTATGATAAACAAAGATGATGACTTTTTTTGGTGCTGTGTGCAATTTTAACAACTGACTATTATGTCTTTTCAGTATATGCTTTTGAGTGTGACAAAGATGTTAATCCACTGCTAACAAATTATGCATTTTAAGTGCTATTAAAATGCTTACTCACTGGAAAAATCTTCTATTACTGAACCAGCCTTCTGTGTGGGCAAGCACATGTTTGTGAGTAGATAGGAGCCCCTATACTCACAAGCATTCACACACACCCGCACATATCTCTGCCTACACACGCATACGGTCAAGCCCACCCAAATACACATGAATGCACATACGTTCATACTCGCAGACACATATACACATCACGCATGCAGACAACCACTCACCCATGAGCCCACAGGAATGCTTGTACACAAGCCCGCACATGTGCTCATATATGTGTGCACGTGCGCACCTAGACACACCCACACACTTGCATGCGTATGCATGCCTCCCTGCGCACACCGATGACCATGTATGCACACACATAAACAGGTACACCTCAGAACATGCACCCACCCATGCACACCTCTATGGGCGCTCATGCACTTGCATGGACACATAAACACTTGAATGCACGCGCGTACAGATATACCCCTATGTGTGTGTACACAGCCACATAAGCATCCACTCATACTCATCCACAATCAAGCGCACAAACACACACATCTATGCACACAGACATACACAAACAAAACCACACCCGCATTCATATGTGCACCCCCCCCCTCCCAACCCCTTACATATATAGGCATCTATGCGANCGCGCCCCCGCCGCGCTGTGCTGCGCTGCGCTCCGCCCGGCCCCCGCCCCGGCCCGCGGAAGCGTCCTCGCATGGGGGTGCTTGTAGCCGTGCTTGAAAAGCATGGAAAGACTTCTGGGAGTCAGAGGCAAAGTCAAGCTGGAAATATTTCGATTTCCCACTAAAACGCAGGAGCCAAAATCCCTACCGGGTCCCTTTTGTTTCAAAGAGGCTGTTTTTAGAATCACCTGGGTTAAGCACTTGGCAAATACACCTACCTGGAAAACATTCTTACAACTGTGGACATCAAGAAGAGCTTTGTGTCCATGCTGCACCACAGAAAGCAAAGGCATGGGCATTTTCCCTGTAATGGCAATGCTTTTTCACGTACATTTTTAGTAACTCATACCCAGCACGGCGATACAGGCCATATCAACAGTGCATCCCCTCAAGCCCCAGCACAAAACCACAAAATAGCTACTTCCTTAGCCAGTGAAGACATCAAAAGTGATGGCCTGGTTGAGATGACACTCCTGGCTTCCAGGTGCATGTGGTTATGGTTCTTGCTGAACATGTAATGGGGGAAGAACACTTAGTGTGGACGCAACAGCTGAAGTTTACCAAGTCTCACTGCTCACTACTTGGTCAAGAAAGAAGTTGTTTCAGCAGCAACATTAAGTGAACTGAGCCTTCTGGTGAGGGTTAAAAGAGCAGATTCGTATGTGTTAGAAGGGTGAGACTGAGTCTACGTTTAGGAATTAGCTCCATGGCTGCCAGGAAGGCCTGAAAGACATTAGCAGATGGAGAGCAACTGGCTGTACGCTAGGCTAATACTGCATTGGTTTAGATGCGGTGCCAGGTTCACAGGTTTCAAGTGCAAAGTTTAATCTAACATCTTCAACATCGAGGACTCACTTAGTCAATATGTTTATCGATCAACTATACAGACACTCTTTTCTATGTTAACAACACCTTTTTTGGTACTAAAAGCAAGATTTTGGATGCTATACAGCAGTGTTCACGTGGCCAACCCTTGGCCCTTGTAGGACAACGGCTGTGGGACGAAATACAGAGTTAAACTGTGATTCTCAGATATTGTGTCTGGTCAGTCCTCTGGGATTTTAAAAATATGTCTAAGAGAAAGGGTGTTCTGAGTCTCTGTGAGCGTACTGTGCAGAGCATGGATTTTGTCCAATGGCCATGAGACCCTTCATAGTGCTCTGTGGTGTTCTGCCATCCATAAGCACCTCCAGAAACTCTTGAATTAGCAATGCTTATGGAAAATAAGGGTGTATATATGCCAGATACATCCTCTTCACAGCTGTAACAGATCTGACAGTCTAAACAGCCACAAGGTAGGAGAAAGGAAACTTTGCAGCCACCTTTTTACAACAATGCCGGTTCCCTGAGGTGGTTTGAAATAGGGGCAGAGCCCAGGGGAGCACAGTGCCCGCAGGGGCTGCACGTCTGTGTGGAAGAGCTGCCATGCAGGCACACTTGCAGCAGGATCGGCAGCTTTATCAGCCTGACACACACACGGGCTTTTCCTCTCCGCCAGGAGTGTTCGCTTGGGCTCAGCGCTCTGTCAGCACACACACAGCCTTGGACTAGCAAGTTCAGAGCCAACAGGGTGTCTTTTCACTGAACTCTCTCACAATACAGCCACGATCTCTCTCACCCTGTCTGAGGCTCAGCCAAGCATGCAGAATGTAAGACCCTTCACTGTCCCTCCCCCTTCTTGCTTTCTGGTTGTTTTTTGAGGTACAGTTTGAAACAGGGAAAGACACTTTATTTGCTCCTATCACCAATTCTAAATTTTTAGATTTTTTTGCAGTAGACCTACATGACAAACGCAGTACCAGATAGGCACTGACTTTATTACTGCGTTTTTATTTTCAGATTTGTGGCTATCACCTAGCATTTGTGTCTACTTCATGGCATCCCCACAGGGGCTGAGTGCAGGCAGTAAAGAGCTGGGCAGCACTGGATGGAGTGTGTGCTTGGAAAGCCCAAGCTGGCCTTTGCCCAGAGAGGAAGCAAGTTTGCAGTAGCCCAATCCCTTAAGCAGCTTATCTCCTCTCCACTGCAGCACATGGGGGTATGGTGCAGTCAGGGCTCCAGCCCCTGCCCACTGATGCAGAGCCACCGCGGACTAGTACAGGGTTAGGATGTTCCACAGAAATGTAAGAAACTGAAGAGGCAGATCTCTGCTTTGCATTATTGGAAAGGAGAATTGAACACACATCTCCCACGGGCAAAGGAGCAGATGCACAAATAACTTGGAGGTTAGCATCTCTCTGCTCTGGTGAATAGTGATACAGAGTCTGACATGTCCAACAAATGAGTATAGATCCTATGCAGCTTGGTGAGAAGGGCACTCAGTTACAGTTTGAACCTCCTACATGGGACTAAACATCCTTAATATTACAGCCTGAGGAGTGGGAAAAGTCTTAAGTGATTCAAGCCAATCTATTCCTACTTAGGCAAATCACTAGCAATTAAAACATCATAATCACAAACCATAAAGTCATATTCCTGACTGGTGCTAACAGTGACCTATAGTATAGGTACCATACACAAACTAAAACTCAACATCGCATTAGGATGGGCTAAAGCCCACAGTTGATCATCGCTTAGTAAATGTATTCCTGTTTTGAAGAACAGTTATGTAGTTCCTGAATACAGATCCTACAGTGAACTTCAGAAGAGGCCTTAACCCTTTCCTCTTCAGGGTGGATGGGCAGTTGTGATTTGTAGAGCTCACTGAAAGGAAAATTTTGAGACCAAGATGTATGAAGACCTTCAAAGACAAATGATCATCTCCCAGCAAAAATCATTAGCAAAGAAACTGGCCACAAAAGGAATAATCATAGAAGAGCATTTTCAAAACAACCATGAAAGAAGATGAATTCATTTAGGGCCCATGTCCAGTAAAGAAGTAGGAATATTGTCCCTCAAGGTAAGAGAAAAAGTGACTACATGAAAGAGAGGAAATGCAATTTTAGGTAGAGCCATCTGAAATGAATCTGAAAAAAGAACCAGATCAAATTGCTGTGTTTATATTGTATGGAAGAGTATTTGTCACACTAGCTGTGATGGTGGTGTGTGCTGTCTACTCGCCTTGTCCTCTCATGCATGCATGGTGGCAGCACAGAGCCAGGCACAGGTGGGAGTGCCGGTGCCAGCTCTTCAGAGCTCACATCTGGCCCAGACCCATCCCACATCTGTTCATGCATGTGGTCTGTGAGGCCTTGAGAACATCCACGTGGAGACCCTCAAAAGGCAGTGTGGACCCAACCTTGCGTTCACCACAACACGTTCAACAGCTTCCCTCCACACCCTGACCATCGCAAGGCCACGCCCTGGAACAAGTCGGCGACTAGAACACATCACCTCCTCGTGGGAAACTGTGTCACGGAACACTATGTGAACATACTAGTGAAGTAAAGGACAATATTGTCCTTGATTTTTAAGTAGCCACAAGGATATAGATCACAAAAGCAGCAGCCAACTAACAGTCTGTCTCAATTAAGGAACAAGCTGTCTTTGCCCAGGTAGATATGTCAAGGTAGCTTTTTTCTTTCAACTGTTAGATGAATAAACACTTTCAGATTAGGACAATTAGCCTCTGAAATAACTCATTCTTGCAGAGAGAAGCAGAGGGACAGATTTAATCTTTGTCTTTGCTGAGGTAAGTGCTGCAAAGGTGGGCCTTTTATTGCAGGCTCACCACTTAATAAGAAATTACGTCCTTTCCCTTTGATCCTGAGGACTAAAACTGAGTAGATTTTTTTTTTTTTCCTTAATTCTTCACTGCCAGTTTAGAAAGCCTTATTTTTCCAAGCAAAGTTTCTCCGGCACTACAATCCACCTGAAGTGATATCTGTTCAACACTGACCCATCACTATGGGACAAAAATACCATCTCTAATTCTTGCAAAAGATTGTTTTCAGTAGCACTGAATGAAATATTGAGGAACCCTGTATTTTGGGGAATAGCAAACCATTCTAGAAACATGTCAGAAAGTGTTGTTAGGCTTAGATATGAAGGAAATAACACAGTCTTTACTGAAATAAATGACCAGCTTTTGTTGAAAATTGATCTTAAAATTTTCATGAGCTGTTTCCAACACTGTTACCAAGTTTTGGGAATTTTTCCTTGCTAGAAATGCTGTCTCCTTTTCAATATTTTTTTTTTTTTTAATTTTCATAATGTTTTTACTGAAGACCATTAGTGAATTTGGGATTCAAAACTAGGCATGTGACGGCCAAGGATGCTGTCCTGTCTCCTCTGAGCAGTAATTGTGTCTTCAGTCTGATCCCTGCCCCCCCAAGCTGACTTCACCACATGGAACCTACTAGTTGTTGGAGCTTCTCTTGGCTTACATCAGTCTCTAAGAAGGAGCAGACACTGACTCCCCATCTCTTGTAGCGCTGGCTGTTTCCTCTGTGAGATCACTTTGAGTAATTAATTTCTAAAAAGCCTGTCCCCGTATTTGCACTGTAAATACACACACAGTGTCAGAAATCTCCTTTCAGTACATTCTGCTAAGCTTACACAAAACTCTTCATTTTGGAAACACTGAACAGGACATTGTAAATCACCACCTCTGAAGGCATAAGGCAATGCCTTCCTTTTACTAAGTACACTTGTAAAGCTGCACGCAGACATTTTCCAGAACTTTGAACAATTCAGTCTCCCGGTATAACGAAAATGGTTTGCTTAAACACCTGTATGGAAAGTGATATCTAATCTTTTGTGTTCGCTATTGGAGAGTGCTCAGGTCAATCAACAGTCAATAGAAGGTGGGGGTAACTTTTATTTTCTATTTTATTTTACAGTCAAGGTTAAGTATTTGTTTTTGAAAGATTGGAGGAGTTGGTTGGCAGAGCCAGGGAACCGGACTCTTTTTATCTGTGTGCTTGTTATGAGGAGGAGGCAGGTGCAAAGCAAGCTTTCTAACACCGTCGGCAGCAGTAATCCCCACCTGAGCATTGACTGGCCACCTGCTCTTCAGGCACAGAGATAATTCAGACTCTAAGTTAGTGTCGTTTTAAGTCTCAGCTAAGTAAAGACTCATAAATGACTCAAATTACAGTAACATCAGCGGGTATGTCAATATATCAATATTTGATCACTGACAGTGATTCCTTCTGGACTCACCCCAAGGCATGCAGTCCAACCTGAAATGGCCTAACCTGATTTAGTGCACCTGTGGTTTATGGAGGACCTATTCCAAGTGCTGCTGAAGACGGTATAGAACTTCCCAATAACCTTCATGCCACTAGAGACCCAGCTTATTATCAGAGCCCAGGCATTCTTCAAGCTGATGAATGTTGTGCTTGTATTTCAGTCAGCAGTCAAAATCCAAAAGCGTTTCACCCAGAGAGAGGGCCTCGATTTACAGTGGGATTTACCAATTTTATGGGAAATTACTTTCCACTGCTTGGTGACACAGGCATCCTAAAATATGTGGTGTGAGTCAACAGCTGAGAGGCACAACGGACAGGAAAATGCGGAGATGTGCAGAAGCAAGTTTGTTAGGAGGCAGGGCAACTGCTTGGGGGCAGGGGGGCAGAGAGATGGATGAGGCTTGGCCTCATTCTTCTGTTGTCCAAACTGATTCGTTTATTCCCTGTAAATTGCAACTGTCTACATGGCGAACATTCCCATGAGCCAGCACCACAACATTCCATGCTCCCCAGTCCTAATACAATGCCATTCCTCCCCCACTGCCTGAAATGCCAGTCTTTACTCTCCTGAGACACTTTAAAGCTGTACGTTACGGAAGTGCCACAAAACACACCTAGGAAATCACCTGTGGCACGGAAGCCCTGCAGAAACAGAGCTCCACACTTAACCTACTGGTTTGTTGTCTTTCAGAGGACTATGCTATGAGCCATTGAAAGACCTGCCAGCTAAACCCCTGTTTACATCACCCTCGCTTGTCTGCAGGGCAGCCATCCCTAAGGGCACGGCTGGGAAGCTAAGGACAGGTGGGAATGGGCAAGCACCGGCTGCTGTGGGCAGTGCTGGGGCTTGAGCTCAGCTGAGAGGGTTGGAGGAAGGTGTGTGAGGGAAGAAATGCTCAGTAAACCCCTCATTAGCACACAATTAAGAAGCAGGGAAAATGATTTGAGGCTAATTTGGCAACCACGCCAGGTGAAAATGAAATAAATGCAATGGCTTCCCTAAGTATTCAAGGGGCAAATATGCCCATCAGGTGATGGACGTACTAAAAATGAGAGTGTAACTGAACTGGTCATTGCTGACTCCTTAACTCAGATCCACTCAACAAACCCTGACAAGATCTCGGTAAAAAATCTAGCCCAAACCATCAGATGGCAAAAACAAG
>VYXH01006857.1:486034-502034 GCA_013397275.1 Burhinus bistriatus | reverse complement strand
TAGTCCTGCTCACCACACTATTTACATAGTCCTCAGAGGAGAGAATTCTGCATTCTTCAGTGACTAGTTGTGAGCACATCTCAAATGAAGTTTTTCTCTGTCGTCTAGTGAAAGTTGAGTTTGCACCACATCCTTTACTTCAGTAGCATTAATAAGGCCTTCCCTTTACTCAGGCATCTGCTTTCACGGTGTGTGCTGGAACTTTGTGTCTGAAAGATCTATAAAATATGGTTGAAACCAGTCAGCAAAATCAAAAGTTACCAGGGAGGGTGATCAGCTATGCACACAGGCAGTTAGTCCTAGGTTTAGGCAACCCTAAAGTAGTTGCCTAAGTTGCCTAGGTTGTCCCTGGAGAAAGATGGGAGACCCCAGGACTTGCAAGGGAGAGCCAGCATGTGTAAAATTGTTACTTCCCTATCTCACTCTCCTGACCAGACAGAGAACTGAAGATTTTGACTTTTCCTCATGTGTTAGTATTTTTTGTTACTATTTGATGCAATTGCTTATAAAATTCATTCCCTTTCCTGCCTGCATTGATTTCTAGTTAGTTCTACTTCTGAGCACGCTAACTTCAGTTTCTCAGGAGAAGTCAGGCAGAATTTAGGCTGTACTGGCCTGGATCACTGCGTGGGGAAGCGTTAGCATTGTGTCCCAGCAGCAGACATCTCTGGCATTGCATGAGCACTAAAATTTGCAAAGTGTCTGTGGGAGATTTTCAGCTAAGAAGAGGGGCGCTTACTACTTTTAGATGCCCAAGTCTTAGACAGGAGTTAAATACACTAGATTCTGCCACTAACCCCCTAAGGAAACCAGGTTAAAAGTAATACTGAAAACCTTACGTTCTGTGCATAAGTAGCCTTTATCAGCTGAGTGAAAAACTAGCAAGAAATGAAGGATGTTTTTAAAAGAGAAATTACAAATGCAAAGACTGATTTGATAGTGGCTAATGCCACATCTACACTAGAGAACATCAGCATGTCTCACAGTGTGAGAACTAACAGGCTGCTCAATCCAGCTAAACATCTAAAATCAGATTTCCCTTCAGGTGCTAAATGAGTTCATTCTATGAAAGAATATAGATGGAAGAGGCTCAATAAGAAAACTTACAATACAAGTGAAGCATTTTGGCTTAAGACATTTAAGAATGCAGAGAGATTATAATTTTGTGACGCCCAGATTTCTGTTGTATATTTGTGCTTAGGTAATCTTTTTCCAGATGTACATCTTTTGTTTAAAATGGCTTATGGCTAATTCTTTTTGATTCACAGACGGATTTGATTGAAGAGAGCAAGTAAAGCTGGAGAAACCTTACAAATTCAATGGCTGGAATCTTTCTTTTCAGTTGCCAGGGCAGAGGTTTCCATTGTTTGTTTGTACAATAATCTATCTGGAACAGCAGAAGGTGTTTTCAATGAATGAGCCACCTGTACAATGCTATAGGAAACAGAAGAAAGATAGCTTTCAGCATTAGTTATTTGTATATGTGAAAAAAAAAAAAGGGGGGGGGGAGAAATACTGTTTATCTCTTAGGTAATTGGATAACATTCTGCGAATCGCTTGGGAATACTGGAGGGAGATACGCTACATCAATTCCTCTCCATGTGCACACACAATGTCAGTGAGAGTGTTCAGTTAATTAGATGTTCGGTGACAAAATGTTAAGTTCAGTCTTCAGGCAATCACACTGTTCTTACCAATGAAAACTCACTGTGATTAAATGTTCTTGTTCTTGCACTTTGCTTGGTCATTGTTAAAGTATAGCAAAAGCACGTTCCCAGTGCCTAGAGTTACAACTGCTCATTTATTCTCTGTCACTTCCTTTCCCACCTTCTTTTTCTCTTTCTGTCCTGTTCTTCCTTTCCATTGCTGACAAGAAATAATCTG
Organism: Burhinus bistriatus; assembly: GCA_013397275.1. Taxonomy (NCBI): domain Eukaryota; kingdom Metazoa; phylum Chordata; class Aves; order Charadriiformes; family Burhinidae; genus Burhinus; species Burhinus bistriatus. The sequence continues at coordinate 500,150 of VYXH01006857.1, read as the reverse complement.
AATCTTCTCATGATTACTTTAGATGAGTGAACACGCAGGCAAGTCATCAACGGATCCCTGTTTAATGCGGAAGGGACAAATAGGAATAACTCATGTTAGAATAACACAAAATGAAACCTTTTCAGGGAACTGGTAAAAAAGCTGGTTTGGAAAACTTTTATTTGACTTCTGATTGTCCCTTAATTTTCTGTTTTTTTTCCAAGATAATAGAATTTAAGAATAAAAAGGTGTGAGCTTCCATGTTGAAAACCCACAAAAATCTAAAATAAATCAAATATGCATTCTCTTTCATACCTGAAAATATGTACAAAATAGCACCTCAATTTTGCAAATAGTTTTAGTCAGCCACCAATTTTTTTGTGTTTTCTCTCATGTTTCCTTACCTGTTGCTTATTATTACTTAATATACTTATCTGCAGAAGTATGTGGGGTATTATCCCTCCTAAAACCTAGTGAAAACCTGAGCCTCCCAAAGTCAAAACAGAGATCTTTGTTGACTTCAGTACCTCTAGAAGGTTATGCTGAGTTTTTAAAACTTTGAAAAAAAAATCTTGCTATTGTAACTTCACTGTTTTTTTCTCCAGAAATATAACATGTATAAAGCACTTGCTATTGCTCTGCTGGGTGAAAAAGTTGAACATTCTTCTCTTACTTTCCCTCCATTTTTGAGCATGTGAATCTGAACAGTTAAGAGTGAAAGTAACGGTATCATTTCAAAGGAGTAGGTAGTGCACTGCAGGCATTTTCAGCAACGCATTCAGGTAGTGAGCTCCAGTTATTGTTACTACTGCTACACATTCATCTGGTGGCCAGCACTTGTGCTAGGGAAATGAGGGAGGAGGAAAGAAACCATGGTGTGTGTCCCCAAACAGTACATGAGTATGTTCCTCTGAGTGCTAAGTACGTCAGAGCGGAAAACAGCAAGGGAGTGGAACATAAAGCCCATCTCATATGTACCGGGAGAGCTGCATTTGACTTCGTTGTAGTTACTTCTGATTTACTCAAGTGTCAGTTGGAGAAGGACCACAACCCATGCTTTAAAATGTTTTTATATGCTCCTCTGGGTACCAAACTTGGAGAACTTTGTGAAAACAAGCTACTGTTGCTGGTTTGCCAGGTAGGCAACCTCTCTGAGCTCTGGTCGAGAGCTGGTCCAAATAAAATGTTTCTCACAGCTATGACTGCATTGCCCTAATTCAACTAGAATCAACAATTACATCAGAAAAATGTGTTTACTTTGGTTCTGGGCCACAGAGACTGGGCTCAAATGTGATATAGAACATATGCCTGTTGTTGCTTATAGGGACAAATAGTTTTACAGGTGGACCTCAATATTCCTTCCTTTTGCTAAGTATACTCCTCCTGGCAAAGGACCTGGAATGTACGTTTATTATTTGGGGTATTATACTTAAACTTACTTATTTAAATAGACAGTGTAAACAGTAATTCTGAGATTAGAAGTAATCAGAATAAGATTTTATTTCTCTCTTTGTTTACAGGTACATGACCGTGATCCTCTCATTAAAGTTGCATCTGGTTATACCAACAAGGACAAAGATCCTCAGCTCCTCAGTAATCTTGCTTACACTGGTGTAAATCAGAAGTAAAGAAACCAAAGTCAGTAGAATTACACTCATGTAAAATTAGCATAGTGAAGATTACAATCAGTCTTGTTCTTTGTTAGTGAACTCATCAAAGAATTGATCCAGACAGCCAGAAGTGAAGGAAAAGACTCTATTTAGCCAGGCTGTTGGTTCAGATGTCATACAATATCATTTCAGTCTAGAATTTTCATCTCTACTGCCAAGGAAATTAAACAGAAACATTACATGATTTTTACTTGCCTAAGTTTAGCCATCTTGTTCCAGTACAAAGGTACAGGAATTATAAACTGGAGTTTCATTTAAAAATGCTTGGTTTAAACTATCTGAGAGTACAGGTCCTTCGTTTATTGGTAAACTTTCTGTCATCAACAGAGGTGAATATAAGCAATCTGTATGGGAAAAACTTTACAGAGTAAATATAAATCACTTAGGGGATACATCTGAATAAGGTATGACATGTACATAAGCCATTGAATACAGCAGCTTTTATTCACATGAAATAACAAAACACTGGATTTTTTAAGTTGTCACTTAAAAATGAAATAAATTATTTAACACTGAGTAAAACTGAATCTGAACTTCTGCCCACACTTATCCCAGGCTTGTGGCTTCTTTTAATCTAGAGTTCTGGGTTTAATCTATTGAGACAACATAATGAGAGCTGTACATATTTAAGCTACATCAAAATTTCATCTGCCTTTTAGTTTGGGAATATCTCCATCAGAGACAGCTAACAAACAGGAATGTTTAGTTCCTACTAACGCTCATACAAAATGAAGCAATAAACACCCATTTAAAGGAGAGAGCTGACCAACCCAAATTGGGTGAAATAAGGAGACTTCTGAACTTTTACCTAGAGCTCTAAATTCAAACTATAATCTTTCCTGAAGTTCCAGAATTAGAAGAAGCTGAAAGTAGAATTTCTGAGATATTTCAAGAGTAGCTGCTTATACATTTCTTTCTATCCAATCTGTCATCTTGTTAGAATGCTCTCATGAGATGTCAACCCCCCAGTGAGAGCAAAGGTATTTAAATAACTCACATGAGCCTTCATGCTTTTGACGTTCCCATACTTCTCCCACATTTGTAGATCCCTTCCATTTACTTCACTAACCGTGTGCAGTAGGATCTTAATGAAGTGACTAGTATCATGAAGGTACATGGGAGAAGTCCTTAAAGTCCCCAAAGTGAATTTTGTAATACTTACCTTTCTGTCCAGAACAAATTCAAACTTGGGTCATAACACTGTGCCTTATTCCCCAAGCAGTTGCATTTCCATATAGCATACTTTTTAAATTCCTTCCAGAAAACTGCTGTGCAGCATTTCACTGCTTGCTGAAACTCATGTAACAGTCATGAGGGTTTTACTGATCTGATTACTAACTAAAATAATAAGAATATGAATTTACCGTAGATTTTGAATGCTATAATTGCTGCATGTCTGATTTTGAGATGGATAGGACCCTTTTTTCCCAGAGAAAGAGCTAGATATCCAGGGAGAACATAACAGTCTCCTTTGCTGTGAAAATCAGAGGTGTGCAGTTTCCAGGTGTGCAGTAAAATAAGCCCTAACATGAAGGGACACTTCTAAGAATGTTGTTCTTCCTGACAGAAAGTGAACTGAGATCCTCCAGTGCAAAGCAGCAGAGAAGTTCAATGTTTTCATAGTTCATATGCCACTTAAACTGCTCCTTTTTACATTGTATGAGCTGCAAAATGTCTAAAATGTTACTGAAAATGTCTTCATTCTATGCATTAAGCATAAACTTATAGTAAATTATGTTTGTGTGTTTTTATTAACCCTTGAACTGCTGCTGAGCAATGTATGTGTTTGAACAAGAGTTGAAAAGCTATTAAAATATTTGCTTAAATACTTTACTACAGTCTAAGGATTGAGCTCCAAAGCCTCTGGGATCTGGAGACGCACAGGAAAGTTAACTGAAGGAAGTCTGGGAGAGGTGAGCAAGCTCAAGCACACTCCTGCAAAATCTTCCACCTCCTTTATCAGCTTTAATAAACTTGACTCATTTCTACTCTTGGAATTCAAAGGACACATGCAAAGAATTCACAACTGTGTAGGCTGTGTTCAGTCTCATCCTTGCTATATAAATGTAGAGTTGGTTAAATGTCTGATCAGCTTTGGGTTTATTTGTTATTGATTTAATCCAGTTTTACACTTTCAGAGTCAACTGCTTTCTGTAGTATTACGCTACACAAAAAACCAAGTCACCTGCAGATTATATTAAAAATGACACGGACTGGGAAACTACAATATTACCTCTGATTTCCTTTACTCGAGTGAAATATTTTTCCTCCTGTGAGACATATCTTTTCTTGTTTTTGCATTTCAAACATTTTATCCAAGATTTATCTCATGCCAAGCAGTAAAACAGATCTCAGAGAACTGCCTGTAACCCAGTTCGCCCAATTCTCCCTTCTCCTATGACCTAAAGTCCTTAATCACTAGCAATCAAATATCAGAGTCCCACCTGCTCTCTGGCTCAATAAATATTTTATTCTTTTGGCCTGACAGAACATCTCCAGCAAGAGGAACACTGCCTGTTCTCCCCCTTCTCCGGGGAACAGGGTTAGGATGCTCCTGGAGAAGGTGGGAGATGCCATTTCAGAATCCCACAGGGTGAACCCAACCCTCCCTCTACCAGGGGGACACAGCCATTGTTGTATACACGGTGGGATTCCTTGCCTGGGGTTTTGAAAGAAAAAAGCCATAGCAACATTTTATCAAGATCTTTCACTTGTTGGAGTATGTTGGTGATCTCTGAGAGGCCTTCATCATTGCGCATCCCAAAGGATTTAAGAAGAGAGATGCCTTGCTTTTAGAGCTTCCTTGAGTCCAAGCACAAACTAGGTGATGAGCCACTCATTACTGTCAAAACTGGGCTAGTTCTTTATGTGAAAACTGGCAAAACACAAGCAGTGGGATTCATCTCACCCAAATGTAGACCTCTGCAATGCAGAAATCAATGCCTCAGCCAGACTCCTTCCCCAGATCTTTTTATTGTCAATAAAGTCTTATCTGACCTAGCTATTTACTTTAGGATGAGATGACTGTCACCCTAGACGTGACTGTTTCCCTCCATGGATGAAAAAGGGAGTGTCAGCAGTGAGCTCAGATACAGATTTCTGCAGTGCAGATGACTGGATTTGGTCAGTTGAACCCCACCCCTGTGTCTAAAAAATGTTCATGCCAACAGCACTCTACCTGGGGGCTACATTCTGGCCACTTTTTGAATCCTATTTGTGTGTGGACTTGGGTGTTTAATCCTTTATGGAACATAAAACTTACTTCCACTAAAGTCAGAGTCTTAAGCACCTTTGAAAATATTAACTTTCTTTTGTTATGGTAGGAGTCACCAGGTGGTCATGTTAAATATAATCTTACACATTCCTTTTCTTAGTCTGTAAGGAATACATGCACTTTCAAGGAATGCTGTACTGTTAGTTTTTGGTGATTCAGGTTTATGGGGGGAGCTTTTGTAAACAACCAGAGAGTTCAACCTATCTTATGCTCTTTGATTAGATCCAATTCTTGGTGAGAATTATTTCCTGAGAACTGTAAAGTGGCTTTTGGGTTAAGACTTCTAAATAAGGTTTTGCCTGCATGTAGTCTATGACCACCTATGTTCAGTGACTATTGTACACAGTATAAATAAATGATTCTAAGATATTCTGTATCACTGATTTCTCCCCTGATAGGAAGCTGGGTTGCAAGCCTTCCAAATCCATCACAGACAGGCAATAGTGTTGTATTTCGGGGTCTATCCTTCCTTTCCCAAATGTGCACAACTGCCATTAATTTTCGTTGAAATCACTTGAACTCAAATACAAAATAGATGTTACTTTGGGATGCAGTCATTTAATATATGAGAACCTTCTGAGTCTTAGAATGAATCTGAGTTGCGGGTGGGTTATTTGTTTGTTTATTTTAGTCCTTAATTTGTAAAAGAGATGACGGCCCACCCAGTGGAATTTTCCCATAAAAAATAGTATGAAACAGAATAATGGAATGCAAGATTGATTAGATGGTGTGCTTGTTGGCAATGGGTGCATGTACTTCTTAATCTTAATGGATCATAAAAAAAATCCTTTTATACTCACCATAATGCATGTGCTAAATTGTGGGTTCCTAGCCAATGCAAAGAAATATTCTATGATTTCCAGAGATGCAAAGTAAGAATTTCATGCAGCACATAAGTGGGGCCTCTGTTTAAATGCACAGAGATAATTTCTTAATTATGACAGTGATACTCATTAAAAAGCTTTCCAATAGTACATGCAGTTCCCACACTGGTCTCTCTCCCACTGTCTGACAGACAGACAGCTTGGTTACACATGCTCAGAAAGGAGGGTGGAGGCCCAGATTCTTGGCTGTCTTGAAGTGGCCACATCCTGCCATCTGCTGAATCCTTATGCTATTGGCAAATTCAGGGAAGACTGTTTCTGAGGTGTCTTAAAATATTCCACACCTCTGCAGGAATATTTTATGTAAGAACAAGTATCCAAATGGTTTCAGGGAGATAGAAATCAATTTGAAATATTAACAGAAAAGTAAATTTTTTTAAAATCCCCAGATTTAAAGAAACTATGTGCCAGGAAGTCTCATTCTGATGGAGGACTGGGGTCTAGACTTTACCATGTCACAGTTGGTCAGAGGAGTATGCAAAGAAAATTTACTACTTGGGATTTTTATAAAACTTGTAAGACAAGAAACTGTCAGAATTTGTATAGTAAAAAAAGGCAGGCACCTTCCTCTTGGCTCACCTTTTACTATTGCAATCAAAACAACTGCATGATTTTTAAAATGCATATGAGTATGCATATATTTAACTAACAATTTCGTAATATTTCTTCATTTTCCTACTCCTTTTCTCTCTCTTTTTTTAAACAACCTTGAGGTTGCTTCCAATAAATCTATTTGTTGCCTAAGAATGCACACTGTGAGTTTCCCACTTCTTCATCTCACTTGCCCAAGATTCTCTCCTGTTCCTTAGTTGTCACTTAATATGAAAACTGTCACGCTCCCTCGCAAAACGCTCTTGATAGTCTGCAAGAGCACTGAAAATGCACAGGAGAAGGTAACAACACACCCCTTTTTGCAGCTGAACATGTTGCTTTTGTAAACCAAAAAGTCTTAGACCTCAGTTGTTGGGTTGGTGTTTCACAGCTGAAGATCTTCTGGGAAATAGCAATGTATTTAGTCTAAATGAGCCTGACCAAAATTCTGTAGTCTTGGTCTCTGAAGTATGGTTCATGTGCATTTTGGCCTGGGAAAGATTTCTTTGGAGGGTGACCCTTCATTATTTCAGAAGCTAGCATTTTCTAAATTCAGAGCTAGTTTTAACTACATAAAACTTGAGCATTTCATTTTTATCAAGCAAAATTCCCTCCAAAGTAAATGACAGCTTTTCTTCAATAGGTATGTTCAGGCAAGACCCTAAATTAATCAGCACTGACATTTACAAGAATCACTGCTATCTGCTGTACAAAGGGCTTGAGTTCAATTCCCAGGGGTACAGGATATGGACCTATTTCATCATGAGGACTTCCGATGACTACTTTTGTCTGTAATGTAGCCCATTACTTAATGGAAAAATACTATAGAGCAATGAATATGTTTACAAAATGGCCTAGAAAAATACAACCCTTTGAAAAAAAATTCTCTCTATAGAACGTTAATGTCTACAAAACTATTTTCTGTTTTTTTAACTGCATGTGCATCTTCTGGACTTGTACCACAGTTTTTGCTGTAAAGTTTCTTTGAAAGATGCCCACTTAGACCACACTGGGGTCCATTCTGCAACGTTTTACTGCATTGCTTTTTTTTTTCTTTTAATACTAAGTGGCTGCTGGAAGAATAAAAGCATATACGGATTCCTTAATGTTGGCTAAAGGGAAGTTAAAAACTACATTATGCAGAGCGATCATGTAAAAATTATATCTGACCTGTGGTAAGCTGCAAGCTATACAGAGTAACTTTTGGAATCGTGCAAGTTGGCCTGGGCCAAAACTATGCCAAGGACTGTGCTAACAATTTAATAATAAAAGGTAAAACCAATGATTATCGTCAAAAATGGATAATGCCAGGTAGGACATCTGCTCTCCAATTCTAGTTTTGCAAAGAAAACAGCCTTGTCCACAAAGGAGAAAATGATTCATGTAATTAACTTTCTTTTCTACAACTGCATGGGGAGGGACAAAGGCTGTCTCCATGACCTGGGTTATCGAAGAACTGGAGATCCCCAAAGGGACAATCTCTCTGCAGATTTGGAGGTTTGAGCCTGGATTTTCTTCAGTCTTGACTTTCACATACCTCTGTGATTCCATCAGCTGCCAAAACTTCGTTCCCATAAGGAGGATTCATATAAACTGCAGGCTGTCCAGGCTGCCAAATTCTGGGACAAATTGTTCCCTTCAGAGAACTTTTGGAGAGGACAAAAACATAGGATCCATGATTGATAATTATATTATGAAATAATAAGAACAGTTTCTTGGTTGTTTCAGGCCAATAGGGGGAAAAAGAGATTATACTGGTAAAATGTATGAAATCTGAATTGCACCTTCTTCAAAAATCATCTGTAAAAGTCCAGGTGTCCACAAAAGGCTGTGTAAAACATTAAAAGCCTTTGGGGTTAAGGAACATCTTTCTTTTGCACTCATACCCCAGCGCATGGTTCAAAATCCAGTGATACTGCAGATACATCTTTGTTTGCAGCTGCCGATATGCTGTCGGCCAGACAATATATCCTGTAGGGTCTTGTAGTCTGAGTGAATTGTGCTGCAGCTGCAAAGTTCATCCCTTTTCATCTGGCTGGGTTTTTAACAATGGTCTCTGCTCTCCCCACTGCCCGAACAAAAATATCTACAAACGGCACAGTCCCTTCCCCTCCCTCCAAAACCCTAAGGTAGCGGAATGAATGCAGCACACATGGTGCTAAGTGTTTTAGAGCAAAAACATGCCTAATACATGCAAATACCAACATTAACCATTATGAACAGACATGATTTATGTGCCTGTCAGCAAGACATCAATCATGACAACAGAGAGTCAGCAGCAATATCAACAACAGTAGCAGGAGTGGAGGGTCAAAGCCAAGATGGGATGGTCCTTCCCAGCCACCCGGGGGGAAGAGAAAGATGGATGAAGTAGTAGGAATCCCCATACATTGTCTTTCCGGGAAAGGGATGCTAAATTTTAAAACATTTCTCGAGCCCAGTTAATGTCCAACATTATTTCTTTGTTAGATCTGTAAGAAATAGATAACCAGTGGGGACATTTGAAATGCCATCAGAGAAGGGATCTGGACATATCAAAAAGAAGTCAGTGTTTTAAAAATATGACATCAAAGATATTAAGGTATTTAAAGGGATCTCTGCAGGAGACATTTTGAACAATGGGATCTCTGATTTACTGTACAGTGCAGATGGCAAGTGTATTTAACTGTGAAACTTTTCTTTACCACTGACACAGATATTGGAGCCAAGAATGAAACTGCATTAGAGCTGTGTTTGTACAGATTGATTGTATAGCTCAGAGAACATAATATCCAAGACCGTTCTTTGATAACTAACTTTGGCTTCTGAGTAATCTAGAAAATACCAGTTCTTGCTAAGAATAGGGGTGGGAACTTGTTGTATTTGGATTTTTTGGCCATTTGTAGCTGGCAGGAGGAGGCTGAGCAAGAGGAGATGTTGGCTGAGATGTCAGTAAAAACACTGATATCTTATTTAGATATCTCAGGCTCTACTTGCAGTTGGCTGGGACCACTGGATAAAGATGTCTAGATTTTGCTAATAAATTGATAGCGAAGGAAACTGTCAACCCTGAAAAAAACCTACCAGGGAGAAATCGAAAACAATTCTGCATGTGTTAAGAACTGACTTGGTGTATTTACTTCCAGCTGGGACATAGAGCAAAAGTGTTAAGGAATTGCTTACAATTGTCTAAAAATGGATTGCCTGTCAAATTTACAGGCTCACACAAATGCAGTTAACATCTCATCCTAAAACTGGGTGGAATATAGATCAAATGATGAATAAACCTTTTGAAAGCATTGGCAAAATTGCTACTGACAAGAATGAGGCTACAATTTCACCAGGTTGTTTCTCTCTTACATGATGTAAGGAATTTTGTTAAAATAGAACCTTGTTTACATGTCCTAAGACCAGCATCTTAGAGATATTACAGATGCTGTTGAAATTTCTCACTGAAGTAGTACTAGAAGCATCATAAATGTATTGTGAACTGTTCAAAGAGATGCAAAGATGAAGATGTGGAGAAAGGCAAAAGAATGGATTAATTACAAAGGAAGGAAAGAGAACCAATTGAAGTTGCCTTTTCTGAGAGCAGAAGTATCCGAATTCTGCTTTAAAGAGTTGACAATATGTCTTAAGAAACCTGAGCAAGTGCAAAAAGCAGTCCAAAGGAGGAGGAAATTCTGATCAAGCCACGCAGTGCCAAGGGGCTAACAACATATGCTATTGTGTGATGCCAAATATTTTAAGAATTGATTGTTTGGTTTTTTAATAAATATTGTAAACTGTTACTGACTTTCTGGGTTTTGCTCTAACAACAGTAGAGCATTTCATGATATTGGATGACAGAGATCAACAAACTAAGTTCAACTGCATCATTTACGTATCTGCTTGGTATATACTGTTCTGCAGCCCTATAAGATTCACATTCATCCGTGTAAAAGCAAAACAAAGCTGACAATTTCTGTTTCTCTATTCCACTACTGAACTGCTCTTGACTGATGAAGCACATCTTGATGATTACCAATGGAAAGATTCAGGATTTTTAAGGCTACAGGGAATTTTGACCCTACATTACCTTTTTAATAGCTTCTGCTTGTGTTAGCCTGTATCTTGTAGCCACCCAGTTCTGATGGAGTCTCCCAGTGACAGAATTGATTACATTTGTTCGCAATTTTTTTCAAATATTTAACTGCCTTCACTGTTAAGTCCTGTGCACCTTATTTATAGCTTGATTTGCTATAGGACTTCTGTGGCATTCTGTTCTCTACAAACAGGATTAAGAGTGAAATCATTGGTGAAATAGTACCGTGAGACACAGCATGTTATCAGCTCCAGACATGGAGTGTAGTTTTTATATGCTTTGTAAAGTTCTCAGCAGACTGTTTTCCCTAACAAAAAGTTAACTTCAGCTGCAATATGATTGCCCAGTCCTTCATTAATTCATTTTGACTGATTTTGTCTGATTTTAAGATTTTTTTCTGAATGTGGCAGGTTTTTTCCAATCTGTACCTTCTGGTACAAAACACAAATTCTCTTTGTAATAAAATAGTTTCTGATCACAAACTAGTTATAACTGAAAGGTAGTTTCTGGTACTATAAATTTCACTGTTGCTGTTTTTCAGATTTTCTGGAAATATTAGTATTATTAAACAGCTCAACAGAGTTCAGGGAGGTCTATTAAAATAAAATGCCCTTTTTTGCATGCATTCCTCTCAGAAATTTTGCCCAGTGAATTCATTTTTACCCTAAACTAAGCTTCTCTTTTAGGTCAGGAATAAACCACATATAAAGGAATTTCGTTCAGTTTTTTGGGCAACATGAAAACTGAAAGTTTTGGGGGGGTTGGAGTTTTTTTATATGTACATAGCAAGATTTTCTGTTACGTTTGATACTTGATCTATGATTTAACACTCTGGAATCTTATGGGCAACAGACTTTGGTATTTCTGCTCGTTGAAAAGCAGCATTGAATACTGAGAGGCACAGTGAGGTGTTTTAGTGCAGTAAAAACTTTCTTGGACATTGAAAGTCCACCCGTCAGGTCATTTTAACAGTGATCATGAAGAAAGTATTCTCCTACCAGCTTTCATGACGCAGAGAAATTATCTGGTTTCAAAGCAAAACTCCTGAAAGTATGCCTCTAACTCCGCTGTAGTGTTAAGAGGCTACCTGAAGATAGCATTAAGTGAGGTTTTTGAATCCATTCATCATTTCATAGTCCTGGTTTGGTCCCTAAAGGTTCAGTGTCCAACCCAGAGGCCTGAGTTCTCAAGACCAATAGTCAGGTGAGAAACAGCCGTGTGATGATACATCCATGCTGGTTATATAGTAAACTTATGGTCGTAATAGACTCATAGTTCATGGATCTCTGCACCATGCTCTATTTTGTGGACTAAGCAGGTAGACCAGCTGCTGCCACTGACCAAACGTGGTTTTTAGGCCTGAAAAACAAACCCTAAACATCATTACCCCCATCTCACATTTGAGATAGAAGCCAAAAATCAAAGAAAGAAAGAGCAATGTGCAAGATTTAAACAGTGAGTATCCACAGTTTTCCTTGACTTTGTCACAAGTCAAAGAAACACCAAGGATGGAAGTCACAATTCTGCTAGGCTGTGAGTTCCCAAGATATAGCTGCCTCTCAGTTATAAATCTACCTATTGCTTCAGTTCTTCCCTTCCTGTCTCCTTTTTGCTCTCTTTCATAAAACTGGCTTCATCTGGAGTGTATTTACATCTCGTTGGAAAGGCCTGCCTCATAGGTTAGGAGCTAATTCTTAGGTTCCACTTTTCCTAAGGAAGTCAATTACATCTTAGGAGTGACAAAAACATACATTATACAGTATTTCCAATATTGTACTGTAGTATTTCTAACTACAGTAGCTAAATTAATACAAACAGTTGAGCTTTTCTACCCAAAAATAGAAATCCTGTGCCAAATCTACTAGTATTAACATGTCTTCCCCTTTGGTGATGAAAGATCTTCTGAAGACCTAAACTGCCAGAAGATGTGGAGACAGATCTGTCATGTGAGGCAGAAATACACACACCTTCTAGAAAAAAAAAAAAAAAAAAAAGAAAAAAAAGTTAGGCACTTTTGTCTACAATGGATAACCCCACTGTAACTTGCTTTGCATAAAGGCAACTGCCTAAGGCATCTAGGAAAGACAAAGACTCTTAAGAAGGCTTTGCCTTACTCTGTCTTCATTACAATACATCACATTGTTCAGAATTTTTAATGTTAAACTATTCTGGCAAATCCCCTCACATATATTTTGAGACTGTGTCTAATAAGCTGCTGATCTTTAACAAGGAGATTTTCTCTTTACTCAGTATGTATGAACATTAGCTCTTGTCTATACACAAAGAGTTTTCTTGGTATAGATTAATTGGTAGAAATGTATCAGCAAGCCTTCTTACAGTAAAGATATTTTTTAAAATCTGAACTCATTTTTTTCTGCTTAGATTAAGCTTTTAGAGAAAAATGGGAGGTTTGTCAGTGTAAATGCAGATAGGAAGCAAAAAAAGAAAAAAAATATATACTTGTATCTGACTGTTGTCGCTTTTAAGCATAGACAAAACCTGTTCCTAAAAGCAAAAGGATGAATAATTAGGGAACATTTCTGAGCACTTAGACTTAGTACTGATATCTGTAGTTGAGTCATGTTTTCAGAGATGCTGCAGGTCTGGCAAGAGGAATCTTTATGAGGGAACTACAGTAACAAGCCATTTCATTTGCACGCTGTTACTGAAGAGGTAAAATAATACTGGAAAATGCTCTTAACCATTACTTTTCTGGAATATGTTTTAGGACTCTTAAATTGTAGACTCTGTGTGACTGCAAAGGATTCAGGCTTGGACCTCACTTGCAATATTTTGGAAAGAAAAAAAAAAAAAAAACAACCAAAAAAACACCCACAAACAAAAAAACCCCCACAATGCCAAAACCCAAAGGAAAAACCACATTTCCAACAGAATAAGGGAAAACTCGTCTACNGGGGGTGGGGGGGTGTATGTGGCCTTGGAGATGTGTCCTCATTCCAGATCTATGAATGACTTTCAGAATCTGTTCGTAGTCCTGCTTTGTTTATACATCTTGTGTAGTCAGGTAGGTTAGAGGTATCTGTGAAACACTCAGATACGCCAGAAAGGGTAAATATAGATTAAAATGCTTTCAGAATAGTAATCTCATAAGCACTTGCAATAGACCAGTTAGAAATCTTTCCAGAAAAACAGAGTCTAATCTGTAACAAAACTGACTCTATACGTGAACAGATCTTGGAAGTTTCAGGTAACATCTGTACTAGTAAACTAAACAGTGCCAAGACCTCTGTGCTGGCCAAGTGGCACAGTTTGGCCACATCTGTATAATTAAGGTGTCTTAGCTTAAATTGTAACTCCACCCAGACTGCCTCCTGCGAGTGGTCCCCCACCCATACTAACTCCTACATATTGTCTAGGAATGCTTGGGAGAGGGTTAGCTGGACCGAGTCAAAGCCATGCCAGGGGCTATGCTAACAATTTAGGAATACAGAGTTGTGTTTCAGAGTCTGGGAATGTTTCCAGGTACTCTTTAACTTGCTGCTATAGTGGCAGTTTCAGAGCTCCAGAAGCTGAGGTCCTTAGCCAGATAGTGCCTGGCTAAACCTTCTCCCATATTTCCTTTTCTAGTATGGTTTGTTCTGTACTACGAGGAGAGGAGGGGAGAGGAGGGGAGAGGAGAGGAGAGGAGAGACTT
>VYXH01006857.1:471455-485922 GCA_013397275.1 Burhinus bistriatus | reverse complement strand
CACGGTCCTGCGGGGAGAGGAGAGGAGAGGAGAGGAGGTTTTTTGATTTATTTACTCTGACATCATTCCTCTATGGACATCAAAGTTGAAGGAATTCTGCCATTTTCCACATGTTCATGTTAGCACTTGCACAGGGAAGATAAATCAATAATAGAGCAATGTTATACAAAAGACTTTCTTCAAGACGGTAAATATTCTTAAGGCCTTAGGATCATATAAATGAACACCATGGATATTTGCACCTGCATTTTATATGATTGGCTGAAATAAATAACAGAAGCTGGAGTTGGTCTAGATGATCTCTACAGGTCCCTTCCAACTCTAAAAATTCCATGATTCCATGATAATACTTTTATGTCAAATATACATGTATGCATATAACTGGAAGATGTGTTCCTTTCTTGCTTTAGATGGTGACAGCAATTTCATCTCCTTTATTGTTCATGGGAAATCTAGAAAATTCAGTCATTATACTAAGAAGGTTTGTTGTTGTTGCTAGTGGTGGTGTGTTTCACCCAGAAATGTTAGGAATAGGTTTTTTTCTTCAGTTTTGTAGCTTCCATCAACTCTGCCTTCCTATGAGAATTGAAGCAGAACACAATACTAATATTAGCTATTTAAAAATTAACATTAACTAACATTATTTTTAAATGACTGCTAATGTACTTCTGAGAGAACAAAGAAGGAATGCAAAGTGACCTATCCAAGACACACTCTAGCCATGAAGCTCAATGTGGTGTAAAAATCTATTTCTGTATTATTGAGGACTCCTAGCTTTTAACGTGGGGTGGCTCTGCCCACACCAGTTACTGGGAGCATTTACAAACTCCCAGAGCGTGCCCAGGAATTGTTTAGGGAAATGCAAAATGACCCAGGCCAAAATGTCAGGGATGTTATACATCAGACGCTGCACTAGCAATCCAATATGATAGATGAGTAGATTTCTGTGCTGGAAACGTTATCTGGCATTGTTTAATTTACTAGCTCAGACATAGCCAATGAGAGTGACGTGTTTTAGAGTTTTCATAACACAAGAGTTACAACACCAAAAATGAGAGGAGGTCAGAGAAGATGTAAGATGTGAGTACTGGTAACACAAGGACTACCATGCTAAAGCTTACCAACCTTCAACCCAGTAAGTAATTACAATCCACTGGTTTAATCAGATGATTAAAGTTAGAATTTGGACTCCTGGTTGGGAATAACTTATATGGGATGCCTAAAAAAACTTCACTCTCTAGATTCTTGTTGTCCTCACCTTCCTTTTCTCCTCAGTACAAATATTAAGTTTCTTGTGAAACAACAACTGAACTGCTGTAATCTAAATTTTTAAGGCACATTAAAACTGACATCAGTTTATCTTGTAATACTGGACTCTAAACTCCAGCAGTGCAGGATTTACTTCATAAACAGCTCTTCTTCCCATACAACAGGGCAGTACAGAGTGTTCAGTATAGTGTTTTTATGAGGTTTTCTACTATCCCCACTTGTGAGTGGAAAGCCTCAACAGATGGTACACACCTGTTCAATTGATGCCAGATGCCAGAGAAGGTAAGAAATACACTCTGGAGCTGGGTGGATGGGCACAAAAGCCTAAAATGATCCTATCGTCATAGTAGTCATACCAAGAGCTCACCAGCTGATAGGTGGTGAGTGACTGGTTACGTGCTCCACTACACATTATAGGGTAAAGCATGTGACTGAAAACTCTCTTTATGAGAACATGTAACTCGTTACTCTATTATCATAGTCACTATAACTTTCACTTATGTTTCCAAACCTTCAAATGGAAGGTATATCTATGAGACTTGTAAATGGTGAGATAAAGCAATTGTGTCAGAAAAATTGGTTGCAGCCAATCAGAAGGGTAGGCAGGAGAAGAAGGAAAGCCGGAGACACAGGAGTAATCCAGGTAACAAATTGCTATGCATATTTTCAGTAGTAACCATAGAAAAACACGCAGAAAAACTTGATATTTGTGACCAGTCTGAAGTATCATCCAGTATTTCCTGAATACTAACCTGACTTATTCCCATTTCTGAAACAAATCTTCTAGTGGTGTTGTATGAAAATGCCTAAAAGCAGACAAAATCAAGAAAAGAAGATAGGAACTTGACCTGCTTGATCAGAACCTCCATAGACAATGCTGGTAGCTTTTATTGGACTGGAAAGTCCACACCTTATTGAAGCTAAAAGCGATAGGCCTTAGTGATGAGGTAGACCTCCTTCTGCATTGAGCTATCTGCCTGAGCCACGCTGAGCCTCAGAAGTGTTTACCGTAGCTGGATCTACAATGCGCTACACAGTAAGATGCTGGCACAGTGTTCACGGTCTGGTATGAACACTAGGAAGCCATAGCAATATTGGTCAGTTCTTCATAACTTCATTTCCCAAATGTTCATAATTAAACAGTTTTTATTTAAGTAATCAGCATGAAATCCTTAGCTTTGTTTTTGCAACCGGTATTGTGTTTATGGAGCCAAATATTGAAAACTTTGATACTGAATACCTTGTATGTGTTAATTTTGGCAACCTTTAAAGATTCTGTAGATGCCTTGCTATGTTACCACCACCCACTCGTCAACCCCCCTGGCCATCAGTCCCTCCAAACCACTGAGACATGTTTCTCTTTTAATACTTTCTTACAGTATTTCTCATGAAAATCACAGGGAATCGTGTGTGATTTCAGCAGAGTGAAACTTGATCTCAAAGTGTCTGTAGGACCAGAAGTTTTTAAAGAAAACATTTCTTAAATCTTGTGTTCACTGCTGCTTCAGCAGGCCAATTAGACTTGATGGGAATTCTAGAAAGCTGTCGCCAGGCATTGCAGCAGGAATAGCAAACAAGGCCCAAAGCAAATAAACGAATGGGTAAAGTGTGGCCATCCTCAGAACCTCCTTACTGATGACCTTCTCGGCTTTGCAAAGGGATGGTGGAGGTACTGGATGAAGGGACTCCAGGTTAATTAGGTTTGACATTAGTTAACAGCAGCAATTACTAGAGAGTAATTAATCAGAGAAAGTCTCCAAACAGAAGGAGAATAAATAAACGGGCAGTAACATTCTGATCCATTTACCCCCTTAGATAAGGACGCGCCCCAGGTGTCAGGCTGAGGTGGGACTAATCTGTCTTGCTCAGTTTCTCCCTGGAACTTGGGTGACTCTTCACACATCCATCTTCCTTCACATGGAGACAAACAAGCGTTCACTAAACCATTAATAGCACAGTTCCTATAAAAAATCAGGATAAAAAAACTTAAAATTTCTCTGGCCTCCCCACAGCTTTTCCTCAATCCCCCCTTTTTTTAGAGTGCTTCAAGAAAGTTTTACTGATGCAAGTGAAATCACCTTTCTGTTTTCATTAAGCTAGAGCAATTTCCATTCTCTAGTAGTAGTGGTTTGTCCATCCACAGCCAGCAGTTTTTCATTGCAGCCAATACCAAAGAGCTTCAGCTGCCTAACCTGTGAATGGCAAGTTCCCTGTTTTCCCTCTCCATGTGGGCCAACAGGAGCAGGTCGTGTGGCGTGTTCTGAAAAAACTACAGTGAGCGCCACCGATTAGTTTAGGAATCAGCCATGGCTTTACGACAAGCACAGGGAATGATGCAGCAGGCAGTTGCACTGCCCCAGGGGCAGCCCACTAGACTGTGACTCGGTTGTAGTGTGGTCCCTGCTCCCCCTGCACTGGTCGGCAAGAGTCCCGTACCTGGCACAGGTTATTTCCACTCCCATGTGCCAGCTCAGTTCTTCTGGCTGGTGCAGCATGGGGATCAGATCAAAGTTCAGAGCGGTCCCACCTACACGGACCAGAATTAACACTACAGAGGGTGCTCTCCCCTACTCAGCCGGCTAATAAATATGAATACTCCTTGCAAGAGAGAATTTCCAAGCCCTTTCTGCCTTAGGTGGGAATGAACTGAATTCCAGCCCCACTCTTTGAGTTTATAAGGACATTTTTCCCCCGGTATATTTTTGAATGTAAAAGGACTGCAGAGAGAAGAATAGTGTTCATACAATATTAAAGGCATAACATTCGGCGTTGCATTCCATTCAGTTACTTTGTTCAATCAGGCAGACTTTCTCCAGGTAGAATATTGTTAGTGATGTTGGGCTTTTTCCATGCAGATGACTACATCTTCACCATAAAAAAATCCCTGAAATATCGAAACAAAACAAAATTGCTGATATAGGTCTAATACTATGGGCTATGCAACTTTGATGTAATTCTGTACGGTGCACATTATGTTCAACATAGCTAGGTTTAAATAACCTAACCCAATAACCCTTCCTAAATAACGACAGAAAATCACAATTAAATAAATACCACTTGATAGTTTAGCTTTTACTTAGCTGCCAACATGTTTGTGGGGAAGGAGCAAGTAAAATTTTAATTATAAAAGTATGGTTGTTTCCAAATAGTTTACTGAAAGAAGGTAAGTTTATAAAACTCTGCAGAAGTCACTAAAGCCACTATGGAAAAGAAAAAATGAAGAAAGGAAGAGAGAACTTAGCTAAAAATAAACATAACAGACCAAGTTATGAAAATGAAGAGTAATATATCTAAATTACTGCACTGTGACTTGCAGTTAGTTTTTGAGCATACTTTCTACCACCAAATTAAAAATAAGCAATGTAGACTTTTGGAAAAGGAGAACATAATGCTTAGAAAGTCTGAGGGTGAAAAATCTGGCCTCACTGAAGCCAAAGGAAAATTCCCATTGACCGTAGCAGTGCTGAAGTTTTCTCTGTACATGTAAACTCCCATTGACCTGGAGTACAGAAGCTAGCCCATAATCCCTTTTATCGTTCATATTTTTTATTTTATAATGTCTGTCATCATCAAAAACCTAGATTGTGTGGTGAATAATAACTTAGACAATGCACATCAAAACAGTACGCAACACATGAAGATTCATTCAACAGATGACTAGTATCCACTGAGTTTATGCAATCTCCTGCCAAGGACTGCAGTAGGGCAACTCAAGGTTTACTCATGTTTTAAACAATGCGGAATTTGATCTGTATGCTGAAACATCTTTATAGCCTGGCAGAAGCAAAGGGAGTGCTAATCTGAAGATGGGGCAAGGTATTTGAAGCATTTCATTCAGCCTGGGATACTATTTAAATTATTTAGGCATTGCTGTTCGCGAAGTCAATGGAAGGAAATGGGCAACTCAGAGGGTTCGAGTTAAATGTCTCAAGTTAAATAAATAACTACATCCATCCTGGACTTTCTTTGTGACCATAGGTTCATCACTCAACCTTTCTGTACCTCAATTCCTCATTTGTAAAATGGACTAATAGGGTTCTCTGCCTAAAGAGGAAGTCGGGCTAAGGTGAATGCAGCAAAATACGTGAGGTTTTCAGAAGCCACAGTGATAAAGACAGTAAAAGTACAATAGATGATGGCTTATTGTAGATGCAAAAGATTCTGTGCATATCGGTGGAGATGTGGAAGAGTGCAATTCAGTGACAGCCCTGCTGGTTTGCAGAGCAGATCACTGCATTTATGCAGAGCTGCATTGAGAGAAAAAGGTCTCAAACAACTTCAAAGAGGCTTGGTCGCAGCAAGGCATGAACATGGCTGTCCTCTTTTTGGATTCCTGTCAATGTATCAGCAGGATGCAGATGCACAGAGAGACTTTACGGACTTCCATTTCCATGAGCATAGGCATATTTGCTCCACTCTACTGCAAATGTTGACATGCCCTTAGGTTTAAGGAATGAGTGATCAGAGATTTTAGGTGTAAAACACTGTGAAAGAGAGGGCTTGGAGAATTCTTTGGGGTAAAATGATTTTTTAAACTACATTGAAGTGCACTGTAACAAAAGAAAAATCAAGTTTCTTTTTCCTACAGCAGTGCAAGTTGACACTAGGCACAAATACAAAGCTTGGTTTGTTGTTATTTAAACTTCTTTAATCCTGACTACTGGTGCTTGTGGAGAAGGGAGGCATAGTTGGAGAAAAGCCATACTTTTTCAAATTGATTAAAAACACCTTTTGAAAAATAAATAACTTTAGTGGGCTGACCTCTAAATCAAATGATACTGCAAAGTTGTGCAGTATAAAATAAGATTCCTTTTCCCAGCACTTTTGAATGTCGGCTTGTCAAGTATCCTTTTTGACAAGCTTCCGGCTTAAAAATCTGTTATTTACTTCTTGTCAAACAAATATCTTTCCAGTAGACTTTACAGGTTAAAAATATTCAAGAGAAACCAGTATATCTTTGCTCAGTGTGAATAACTTTGGTGTTGTTTGATCACGTATAGATAGCACTGGAGAAATTGCTGGCATTGTTGCATGTCATCTGATAAAACAAGGCAATAAATTTTACCGCAAGTTGGCAGCAGGAAATGCTGCTGCAGGTCAGGTCTGAGGTGAGCACTACTTTTATAAGGACACAGTGAAAATCACTGAAATTGCAGGAGCTGTAGTCAGCAGAGAGCAGAAAGCCAGGGGGTTTGGACCCAGCTTTTCTTTTTGTTCTGCAAAATTGGCTTCTAAACTTGCAGCCAAAATGAGACTGCCTTTTTCTTGATTTGGCTTCATACCTGGTGCCGTCCACATTCAATCCACAACATCTGTCAGTCACCATTACAAAAAATAGCTCAGAAAAACTTGAAAAAGTAAACAGGGTAGCAAGAAAGTGACATACACGAACAAGGAAAAAGGCATCCGATATGCAGACATATGAGTTTACCCTATGAAAGGATCTCACTCTGCAGGGATCTCACTTGCCTGAAAAGCTTGGCTGCCTAAATGAGGAGTCTACAAATGAAAAATATTGTTATTTTCACAAATGTCACCAGGCTGCAAGTGCTCACCTACTGTTCACTCAGCTGTCTACTCAGCTCTTATTGCTCCTTCTTTTTTTTCAGCTACACATAAACTGATAAAAAAGTTCTTCTCAGAAAAAAAAAATGATGTTATTTCCCCTCAGTTCTAGCGTATCAAGTTTCTAATCTTTTTCCTTGAGGCCTGAGAGGACAGGATAGGTCAGCTCTTCTCCAGCAAAAAGTTTGCTGAAGCCTTTGTGTTTCTCTTTAGATACTCCTTTAGCAAACAGTTTCCGTCACCAAATCTGTTGCAATTTAGGGTGAGGGAAGGAAGGACCTTTTATGTTTTTTATGAGTTTCAAATTGTATATGAAAGCATCAGTCACAAACTAAGTGTTGAGTTCAGTGTAACCTACCCTCTCACAGCTATAGATAAAAACATTGGAGCCGCAAATGTCTTCCATGGGTTACCAGGTTCCATTGCAGTTTACAAAGAAAACACAAACATCATTAAAGCAAAGCATTTTCTTCAAAACTGTTTATTCAAGCTCCCAAGAGTCCTTTTCAAGACGTGGCAGAGAATCTAAATTTCAGAGACGAAGCATATGAATTCTAACCTAAGCACTCAAGTGCTGCAATAGGCCCGTTGCTTCTTGTAAGAAATACTATTTCACAGAAATTGGAGAGTTTATTTGGCCTTTTAAATGGACATAACACTTATTAAAAGTCAGCCAGAAACTTCAATTTTGTATCAGCTTTTGTCTGTGTGATATGAAGCAGTAATGAATCATTAAGTCCAGAACACTTAAGAGCTAATTCATTGTTATATATGTTGTATCTTTATACCTTGCAGAGAAAAACAGTCTTTACAGAGAAAAAGTAACTAAAAAGGAAGTATATCTGTAATTATTATGAACGTTGTGTGAATACATCTTTTCCTAGTACCAGACAATATGTAACCCCAAGCAAATGTGATGCATCTTGGAGCAGAAGAAAATGGGGCAAATGCAAGTTGTTCTTTTACTTACCCCTCATAATGCACCTTTTTGATCCTCGACATAAACACAAGTTTCTCTAAAGTTATGGTCTGTATCTTCTGAGCTATGATCCAACCTATCTTATAGGTAGCTGGAGCACTTGAGACAGACACTCTGCAATCTGTTGAATTGCACTAAAGCGAATTTCCAGCAGAACACAAATAACAGCTACAAAAAGGTGACATTTTATACTACTATAGTGGTTTTTTATGAAAAAGTGATAATTCCAGAAGGTTTAAAAGCCACAGTGGTCCCTCATGATTGTGTCAAGCATTACATAGACTTTGCATCTGGCCACTTAACAGAATGCAAAAGATCAGGATTCTGGAAGCTCAGGCATATGGTTTATTACACTGGGTATGTCCACTATACAAGAACAGTCTTCTGAAAGCTCTTTACACCTACTTTAGATTTTGCATTATGAAAAGAAAGGAAAAAAAAAAAAGCTATAAGATCTTATTAATTTTTTTTTCATGCAAAACTAAAAAAAAAAAATAACAACTTCTTTTCAATATTACGATTTTAGGTACATTCTCTGTTCTCTGTAAAGATGTACATTAATAATCCCCAAAAGTGAAATTCTTGTGAGACTGTTTTGAGTTTTAATCTGTGTATTTTTTGTCAAAATAGCAAAGTTCAATGAAAAATAAGAATACTTTTTCTTTTTTATTTTTTCTAAATTAAAACATTTCAGACCATTATTTCTAGAAAGTTTGAGTTATGATAGAGATTCTGTCTCTGTAAAAAAATTATATCTACTTCTGTCTGAACACTTGCAAAGCTAGTCAAAGCTCTGACATTCTGGACAACTAAAAATTGAACTTCAATAAAGATTTCTCTCAGAAAAATGTCATACAAATCACTGCTATTTTAACCAGTTTTAATCTTCACCTTTTCGAGCTAGAAAGCACTTCACTCTGTTTCACAGTACAGTCAAGGCCATTCCTTCAGCCATGACTCAGATGTATCAACACTAGACTAAAACAACTTTAGTATAGCATTTGTAGAAGGAACTCACTTTTCTTTATTCTGCAGTGCTAATTTGAGGTGGCTCTAATTTGAATGTGAAAAAAATAATCATTTCAATAGCTACAACCAGAGGGTATTCACATCCATCTCCACTTGTATTGTCATCTACAAGGCCTGACAACTAGAAGTAAACAAATCATTTATTGAGAAGTTTATTCAGTGGATTTGTCCAGTTTTCCATTCTCAAATTGTGAGTCAAACACTTCAAAAAAAGGAGAATGGAACTTTTTCTATGGTAAGTTTTAACAACTAGAGGTTGTTTGTGTAACCTTTGAGAAACTCACACTTTCAGGGTGATCAATCTATTGTTTGGTGACCCTGTGACGAAGCATTAGCCCAAGGTCAGTGAGGACCAGGAGGGCTGCCGAAAGCTCAACCATTTTCTGTGGGCTGGGGGAAGTATCCAAAGAGGCAGTCCTGCTTCTTAGGAACAGAAAGAGTGTGATTTCTGTCTCTACCTCAGTGTTATTTTAATATTACCAACAGCTAGGAAAAGGGGGTTGCTTCCATCTTCGGGGGCTTCACTTCAATATTTGATTCAGCTCAGTTTTCATATCTCCAGAAGCAACAGTCCAAATTCTAAATTACTTATTGGAACCTGATGAGATAGTAGATTTTTTTTCACAAACTTTTGAAAAATCTGCTTTTTAAGCTATGTCTGCTCAAAGATTTTTCTAGAGGACCTGGTGATGCTCTAGATGACATATGTGACACTCTAACTGGTTTTAAGAAAGTAAAACTGACCTTCTCTATGTTGGATACAGTTTAATCTCTATAAAAGTACTTGAACTGAAACATTTATTATCAGTATAAGAACATTTCTGTGGTAAAACTAATTCTAGTGATGGATAATTTTGTCTTTTTAAGGATATCACAAAAAAAAAACCCTGCTTGAATAGCTCAAAGTCCCTGTCTAACTTCACCATTTCTCAAATATCAATAGCATGGAAATTGTAAGTAATGGTAGTCAGAAACGAGCTTTACTTTCTTACTAGAAAGAAAGAAAGGTCATTAAAACTAGCTTGTTACAAAATTCAATTCACTGGGAAATTATATTCTAGAGCAGTTAAGTGTGTCTTCCAAAGAATAATTTTAAATAAACTTTATAATTCAAAATACATTTAAAAATAAGTAGCATTTTTTAAAAAATAAATTATTAATTTGGAAAATAACAAAATGAATAGGATAGATCTTATGAAAATAGTTCCCTTAAAAACAATTTCTCTAAAAACTGTTTCCTTCTGTAAAACAAGTTGATGTTGGTGAATCAGCAATTTTCCAGTACAAACACATTCTGTGGGAAAATTTCCAAAAAGCTCTAGCTGTGAATATTATCAATATTGAGGTAACTTGAACAGAACAGCAAGCAGTAGGTGAGAGGATACATATAAACCTAAGTAATATACAACTAACTTCTATTGCTTTAACCAGGATTTTGAGAGGAAACAAGTATTTTGTTCATTTTTTTTTCAATAGAATGTTTGCTGAATTCATGTTCTGTTATCTCCCAATATTTTTAAAGACATCTTTTTTTAAGAAAAATTATTGATGCATTTCTGGAACCCACAGGCTACTACACGTTTATAAAACTGGTAGCAAAATGTTTGTTCATGTTTCCTGTGTTACGAGGTTGAGACTCATCTCTTCTCACAGACACACACACACGCACAAACATGAGTTCAGTAGCAAACCTCTGGCAGCAAGGATGTAATGAACACTCTGGAAAACACACCGAGATCTACTTAGGCAAAGCAAGGGCTAGTAGGCATCATAATAATGTTGGTCAAAATGGATAGCTCACAACAAAAATTAATGGCTTGAAACATATTTGCAAGACAAACTTTTTTTTTAAAGTGGTATCTTAACCCAAACGAAAGAAGCAATGCATCAAATAACACTTTTTCCCCTGCAAATAGATTGTCCAGTTGTAACAAGCACCACATTTCCTTTCAAAGGCCATCGCACGCACTGCACAGAGCAGCTAACAACTTTTGATCACTACCAAATTGGAAGTACCTGAACTCACCCCCTCCCACACCTCCAGTCCCGTGAGCTTCCCGGTGTCTTTATTTTCTCCATTTTGTAAATCTTTTAAACATAAAAACAGAAATGAGGAAACAAGCCTAAAGATGTGAGGAGATCACTGGGGGAAGGGAGGGGTTTTAACAGGTTTTTGAGCCAGACACATGTTACCACATGGTTCACATTACAGGCCAGTGTATTAAGCGTAGACCACCACAACACACAGGTGGAAGTGTGAGTCTGGGAGCCATTGAAGTTTGAACACTGAGAATTTTCCCAGTGTATCACAATTACAGAAACATCTGTGCTATATAACTTTGTGCCGATTTGCTGTGAAAATTTGGTGTTCAACAGCCCTCAACATCTCTAGTTTTCTTACTTGTTGTGGGGTGGTCTCGTGTGATACATTGTGATCACTGGTTTCAGAGCCATGAAACGGTTTCTTTTTCACACCTTCCTTTTGTGCGTGCTTACCAATTCAGAAAGCTTTCTGTTTGCATACATAGCATGGTGTATATTTAAAAGAAAGTGAAAATTAGTTAGAAAAAAAAAAAAAATCTATGCAAGGGAAAGATCTTGTGCTGGATTAAATACATTTACACCAGCTAAAAATATTAATTCCAGGGTCAGAGGCAAAAACATAGTTCTCAACTGATCTGGGACTGGCTAAGGGAGGGAATGTGAGAACAAAGATAAAAAGTAACAGGTTTTTAAAGGTAATATTCCTTAAGTTACAAAACATCATGAAGTGACCTCTGCTTTACAGCTATGAGGAAATTAAAGGCATTTATAAGTGATGGTTACCACTCCCACCCAGGAATATCCCAGCACAAGGTGTGCCAACTAGGGTACTTTCAGGTATACGATAAATAGCATGAAGAGGACACCCCAGACTTCAGCAATTTCTGTCTGGAACGAGGCAGAAACAAGAAGAAAGTTTCTCTGAGACTCAGTATCCACAGAAGTTGCTTCTAGGTGTGTGAAGCATATACAGCTTCCTTGCTCCTCACCTGTCCCATCCCAGGAACACATCTGCTAAGTGGCATAGCCAAGTCCTGCTTTTATTGTCATTGAAAAAGTTTAATAAACTGCTGAATTTGAGCAATAGGTTACATTTTACTATTGGTGATGGTAGAGAAATTGCTCTGGGATTTGTCTCACCTGACTTTAGCAGTTTAAGTATTAGGTGCCTGCAGCGATGCATGAAGATCTCTCCAAATCTCATGAAATGAGAAAAGCACCTTCAGAGGACAGTTTATCCTGTGTCACCACCGTCACCACCATCACCACCTATACACTAGGTTGCATCACTATCCAAAAGGACTAGTATTTATTTCTCTATAGAATGAACCTCAGTAACTAGTTTAAACTAGACGCCTAACTTCTGAATGGTTAAAATCAGGTGTAAAGGATTTCACCATCAATAATGTTGATGGGTCAGAATTCAGGTTTCTTTGAGGCATTGCTCAGCTTCTCTTCCAAATCTCTTCTTTACTGTGCTAGTCCCTAGCTGACAGGTGATTAGTAAAGCCTGCAATCTACTTTCATGATTAACTCTGCTCTTTTCCTTCTACAGACAACCCGTGCAATTTTACTCAATGACAGAAGCATGAAAACAGGAACAGCTCTTCTAAAATAAGTGATGTTGGGAATGCATCCGGGACAAAATCAAACCATTTGGCTTGCTTGCTTACATTCCTTTCAAAAAAGGGATCTGATTATTTGCACTGTATTTACAATTATATATTCAGTCAAATTGAACCCAGATGTCAATAAATGCCCAGACGTAGAGTAAAGCAGAAAAAGGTAGCAGAAGTGGAAAATTCTACTAGTAAGGGTAAGTGAAATGTATTATGATCTTACATAATGAACTATCAGCCAAAAGAAAGCTGAGATTTCACATGGACCTTGTCTCAAAAGTACTGTTTGGGATTAAGATCGGTACCAAGCCAAAATTATTGTAATTTCTGTCTATTAGTATAAAAGGAAAACATTACATCAAGATTTAAGCTAAATTTCTGTTCTTAGAGTATGTGCAAAACCTATGCAGTAATTAAACTCTGAAAGAAGATCTAAAATATGGCCTACTGAGATGCAGCCATCCGTTTTTTTCAGAGACGAGTTTTAATGTTGTTCGATACTCTGGGATTCAAAGCCTTGCTTACTTTATGAGTTTTGTGAAGGCAAAACATTAGTTTAACCCGAACAAATTTCTGAAATGTTCCTCACTCACGGCACAGTTAGATCACGCATTCACTGAGTGACAGCTAATAGCTACATACCAAGAAATCTGCACCATGTGAACAGAGCCTGGTTGCCAAAGGTCCACATTGTGATCAAAATGCAACCAGTATGTACCAAATCACTTCCTCTCAAAAGAGGCTATTTCCATGGCAAGTTATGTGCCAAATTTCCTGCATGTGAAAATGACCACAAGTCCCGTTTTTCTTATCGACATTTTCCCATTTATATCAACAAAGTATTTGGCTCTTCCTCCTCCTCCTGAAGCTATTTTAATGAAAGCCATTCATAAAAGGTAGACTTTTTTAGTTATTCTTTTTATGGGGAAAATAATGGTTTTGTGGGATAGTTTTGAGTCTTATTTTGTTTTGTAGTTTTGTTATTCTCAAGAATTGCTGGAACATTTTTTACATAGATTTTC
This sequence comes from Burhinus bistriatus, assembly GCA_013397275.1. Taxonomy (NCBI): domain Eukaryota; kingdom Metazoa; phylum Chordata; class Aves; order Charadriiformes; family Burhinidae; genus Burhinus; species Burhinus bistriatus. The sequence continues at coordinate 472,396 of VYXH01006857.1, read as the reverse complement.
ACCCAAAAAATCACTTTCAGGCAGAAACTACAAATGCAACACTGGGACTGGATAGTGATCAATTAAGAAAACTATGAGAGAATTAAAAAGTGGATAGAATGGAAGAGTTATACAACTTTAATTATATTCACCATTGCTCTTCCAGCTATCGGCATCACTAAGGAAAAGTAAATTATGGATCTTTTTAACATTAATTTGTATTGTTGCTTCACATTATTCTTGTTTGGCTCAATGAAGTAAAAAAATGAATACATAAGAAATAGTTTGTGTTTGAAATATTGGTTATTTCAAACCAACATATTACCAACCCAAGAATATCCAGCCAATAGGGAAATTAATTTGATATTTAGAGTCATTAGCTTCACAATATCCATTTTGTCTAATAAACATTCTGGAAATGTTCTAAAGGGATTGTTAGGACACAATATACAAAAGCAGACATAATAGCAGACTGAATGAATGATGGTAGGAAAATGCACAAGAGGACAAATGAAATCTAACTATGCCTTGGGCCTAACTTTTCATTACTGTCTATCTTACATACTAATTTATAGGATTAACTCGAAGAAAAGCACATCCTGATAAGCAAATTCTGGAAAAAATATGGGAACAGAAAAATTATTTAAGAAATATGGAAAGAAAAAAAGATTATCAAGAAGAGGAAAAACCCCAGGTTTTCTTAGCCCTCCCCTAAAGGGGAGTGTCTGGTTATTTTATCTACAGTTTCAAGGCAACAAACAGCCTGATTTACAAAAAGTACTGCAAGGTTTTCCCTCGCTTTCTTCAGTGCAAGCAAAGAGTCAGTGGAATTACTGTGGGGTAAAAACCCAATCTCACACCGGTGAGACATAACCCAAAGCTACTGAGACAATTAGTCATGCAACCTTCCTTGTGGAATCAGAGCTTAAAACAATAATAATCTAAGCTGTTACTGGGGGGGG
>VYXH01006857.1:438452-471388 GCA_013397275.1 Burhinus bistriatus | reverse complement strand
GAAAAAAGAAAAAAAGGGGAGGGGGAAGGGAAAAAATAAAAAAAAAAAAAAGGCTGATGCTGTGATTGCATCTCTGCAAGTAAATAGCACAGGCCAGGACCCGGTCAGGTCTCTGGGTGCAGGACAAAGGAGGTGGCATGGCTCGCACCCTCACCACGTCAGGGTCGCTGCAGTTCCCCAGACCTGGCCCGCCATTGTGCAGGGGTCTGCTCGCCGGCTGGGGCCAAAACCGTGCCAGGGACTGTGCCCACAATTTCACAGCAGTTGCATGCAAGTGCCCTGGCCCTGCTTCATTCACCGCCACGTTTGAGGAGCAGTGGTGGAGGAAGGCTTGTGCCAAACAAACCAGTGCTGTGACTGTAAAGGGAACTTTTGTCCGTAAACTTTTGTTATTCAGCTGAAAGGCCTACTCCCAGGGCCAAGCTCTGCATATTTCAACAGAAGATCAAGTCTCACAAAGGGTTGCCCGCGTTCTTACTGTCTAATAAAGAGTCAGCAAATTTATGTTGTAGTAAAAACAATTGGGAGTAAAATTCCTTGAAAAAAAATAATAAAAAAAAATACTCCATTCATCTGACTACAAAGTGAGTTGCAATAAATACAGTATTGAGAAACAGAGCGGCCTAGCAGGGTTTTAAGTAGTCTCTGCATTCTCGCCGCTGCTCCCACACACGCACACACACACAGGCTGCCACGCACTCTCCCTCGTGCTGCTAAAAGCAAACAGTGGATATGACGGACAAACATTGTAAGCACAGATGTGTCCATTATAACCAGCGTGAGCTGTGCTCATGAGGAGCGCTGTCACTTCTGAAAATCCGAGTGTCTCCGGCTGCGAAAGAGCAGTGGGGTGTGAGAACAAAAGAAAGAGATGTTGTGATTAAGGCAGGGCTAATGGTTCATTAACAATATCCAAGGCCTGGCTCCACAGCTTAGAAGTTAAGGATTTATTTCTAAACTACCTTTTGGCTTTCTTTTTTTTGCTGTTGCTGTTCATTTCTTTTCTGTGCCTTTTGAAAAGGATTTGTAGCTTCCTCTCTTGCCCTTTTGTCTGATGGCTCCTGAAATATGAAGCAAATGAAAACACAGATCTAGTGAAAACAATATTTTTTTCCTTTCTCATCTCTTTTTTCAACTCTCTCTGATGTGTGAGTCTAAAGCGAGGACGGAGGGGAGAGGCAACATTCCTGGCATTGGCAATGGCCTTACCCTGGCTTTTGGGGTCCAGCTTGGCAATCTGAGGGCAACCTTCAGAGCAGGTACGGTACTCACCTGAGTACAGTGCCACACAGATCTTTCCAACAATTTAAGTTACATGATTGTGTTTCAGTCCCCTTTCTGGCACCGGTTCATTTACTGTAGAGGCATGATGTTACCTTGTGTCTACACTGCTAAATGAAGAAGGCCAATGAGTGAACTTGGGTGCAGTAGGGCTGCTGTCAGCTCACACTCCCCAAACAGTGCCCGGGGACAGTTCACAAATTAGCTTGTGCCAAAAACCTTGTTCCAGCTGGCACTGAGAACAACGCTGCATGAGATGGAGCTCCTTCTGCTCCCTGGCATTGTTCAGCGTTGTCCTCAGGCACCCCCATCAGCCCCTACTCATACCTCGGGCATGCAGCGCACACTTTTAGTTCGATGCTGCAGAAGCACCTTGCTGATGGGCTGCAGCATGGCCCTCAAATCATTTCAGTCCGCACTGGGGAAAAAAAAACCACACACGCCCAATCACAATTATGTCGTAAGGCCAAGGGATTGTACATCCTGTCTGGAGGAGCCGCAGGGTCGGGCGTGATACGCTGGGAGGTCAGTCAGTCTGCTGCAGAGGGAGGCAGCGCGCGAGCGGGTGTCTGGGTGAGGCACGGCTGCAGGAGGCAGTACAGACAGGAGGCAGCACAGACAGCTGTGGATGCTGGTTCTGCAGCTCCCTGAGCAGTTCTGGAGCACCCACTGGAGCCTCCTAGCAATTCTCAAGGTTTCCTTGATTTGCATGATGTGCTTTTCAGTGTGTTGGAAGAGAGGTACCTTCCTGTCCTTCTCCAGCCGTTGGCCCAGAAATGCCTTCAGATAATTCCAGGTCTCCTCATTCCTGTCTTCCCAGCCAAAGGTACGCCTCATGTCACAGGCCTGAGCCTTAGCATTTCCTAATTGTGCTGGCAGTACAGAGGGATGTAGGCAGGAGGGTACAGAAGCACTGAAGAGCATTTCAGACATAATTTCAGACTTCTGTAGGCAATAGTGAATGTTGGTGAGGTCATCTGCAAGCTTCAGTCTCATGTGGAAATCACTACTGTGCCCCCTTGCTGTTGCAATGAATCTGCTGTAGGTCGGGGGGACCAAGTAGTAGATGTTATTACCATGAGGAATTCACAGCTTTCGGTTAGGCACTTTCGTTTCCTATATGACACCTGGTCTCCAGCAAGAACTAACAGGTGGAGCAGAGAAATCCTAAACACATTTGTCCTGGAAACTGCTTAAGCTGGTTAGTTGGGAAGCATTATCCACAAAAGCATATCTTAAATCTGGCGTTTTATTGTAATTCATCAGGATATTCCTTTATATCCTCTTCTCATCCAGAACTTTCTCTGATTGTTGCCACCTATACATATGCTAATTGAACTGTGGAGAGGGTGACTCCTTTAAACTACAGCTGGAATTAGAAGAGTGAGATTTACCACTGGGGTTCAGATACCTCCTGGAAGGAAGTTTAGTTTACGCATTAACTTCTAGCAAATGTACAGGCTGGACACTGCCTGGCTGGGAAGCACCTCTGCTGAAAAGGCCCTGGAGTCCTGGTGGGTGCAAGCTGGACATGATCAGCAGCACACCCTTGCAGCACCCTGGGTGCATGAACAGGAGCACAGCCAAGAGATCAGTGAAAGTGACTTTTCCTTTTACTCAGCACTTATTAGATCACATCTAGATATAGTGTCCAGTTTTGGACTCCCCACTACAACGAAGATATCAATGAACAAGTGAGTTCAGCAAAGAGCAACCAAAATCATTGGAGGACTTGCCCTCTAAGAAGCTGGGAGAGCTGACCCTATTCAGCCAAGACAAGAGACAGCTTCAGGAGGACCTAACAGCAGCCTGCCAGCATCTACAAAGAGACTACTAGAAAGACGGAGGCAGGTTTTCCATGTTGGTACATGGCACAGGATGCCATACTGACAAATTATATAAATTGAAACAAAAAACTTTCGGACTTTATATAGGGGAAAACATTTTCACTATTAGGACAGGTAGTTTTGGAACAGGTTGCCCAGAGAAGTTGTGCAGTTTCCATTCTCGGAGGTTTTCCAGACCTGACTGGATAAAGACCCGAGCAGTCTGGTCTGACCTCATAGCTTATCTTGCAGTGAGGAGGCTGGACTAGAGACCTCCTGAGACACTCTCTGATCTGCGATCCCATGATCTGAAAGTTGGATGTGCTGAGCCTGTGTCATTGCAGGCTCTCCTTTTAGTCAGTGGAGAGAAACAAGCATCTCTAAAGGGTTATTCAGCTGACCTAACTCAAATGTCCAGCTAGAGCTGAGGCAGCTTGCCTGTGAAAGTTCCTGTTTCAATCCATGAACAGAACCTAGGGTAATTTAAACTTAGTCATCAAACATAAATCATTAAAATTTGGTGGGATGTATCTTAATCTTGTATCCTATCCTTTCTTTTGTTTGCTGAGATTCAAACTTTCCTCTCTAGTAATCATGTCCTAGGATGCTTCTGGAGGCCAAGGGACATCCACAGGATACTTTGTGCAGAGAGCTGTTGTAAGATACGCGGGCAATGTCTGTATCAGCAAATAAAATGAGGAGAAGGTGCTAGCTAAAGCAGTGAACAACAATTGCCTGTACTTTTGAACTGTTAACACCCTCTCTGTCATGGCTGTAGCTCCTGCCAGATGCCACTCAGACATAAACCTTGGCAACATTTGGGGACTACCTTGTTTGGCACAAGACAGAAAGCCAAACTGTGTGGTTGCAAGCCATGCTGTCCCAGGTCAGGGACAATCCCTAGCCCTGTAGTAGGCAGTCCTGCTGCCTTAACCATAGCCAGTGGACAGTCCTGAGCAAAACTGGTAGGAGTGTAATCCTTTCATGATCACCAAACTTCAGTTTATAAAACCTGTTTTATTTTCCTAATAACTAAATGACCTTCCTGTGCTAGCTTCATGACTGGAGATTAATACACTCTGGGATCACTGCCCAGTCAGTTCTGCCAACACAGGAGCCATTCCAGGAGACATGTTCTTCTGACTCCCTGGTTAGATTTCAGTATATTTCAATTTTCCATTTGTAGATTATAATTTTTTCCAGCCCATGGTGTTCTGGTAATGCACTAGATCTATTGGAAAGAAGAATCAGCAGCACTTTCCCATGCTAATTCACCTGCCACAGTGGCAGTATCTAAATGTCCACTTGAAATCTCTCTGGATAAATAAATCTTCCCCTATTGTAGTGAATTACGTGGTAGTTTGCTCTTTGCATCATCCTGCTTCAGATGTTTAGCACTGAGGCTGATCGTTAGAGAAAAATTCTGTAGTAAAACTATGCACTACAGTATTCTGCATCAAAAACTGATCACAAATGTGAACAATGCATCATTCAATCTGATCCTGCCCAATCCTTCGTGTATTTTCAACTTGAAGTTCCTGTGGGAATGCCTACAAGTTATTTTAAGACGCTCCTCCAGAACAAATTAATTACAGATACAGGCAGCAAATCTACAGACACTTCCCAGGCATCACTGGAGGCCACCCTCTCAATTGAGCAGATCCCTTTAAGCTGTGGAGATGACACCACTCAGTTTAAAGCAAGAAAACCACTAAGTGGTGTAGTGGATTAGAAAATCTCTAGGCTTGCCTGGACATGAGGTAGGTGGCTTTCTGAGCACACTTGCCACCCCTCTTCTACTCCAGATGCCTTTTTACCAAATATGTGGGTACAATCCATAACATTAGTGGAGTATCAGACAAGTTTGGAATGCTAGTGGCATAGAAATCTTGCAAAATGAGGATCTTAGCCAGCACCTCAGAGACCATTCACTTTAATAACAGTAATGGTGCTAACTATAACTAAACTATTCATACAAGAAGTTCACGAATCACAATAGCTGAACCTTTAAAACTGTTTTGCCAGTGCTAGCATTCAGTTCTTCCCATGTGTAGTATCTTATAAGGGTAGTGTTACAAGAAGTGCCTCACCGATCCTATGAGAAAGCATAACCCTGCAGAGTAAGGAGCTGTGACCACCACTGCCTTGCACGTAAACAAAACTGCAGCTGACTCTCTGAAGCTGCTGGCACTGATGCACCATCTGGAAGTCTGTGAGAACTGCTCTTCTCAGCCCAACATTAGCGCAGGTGTGTGGCAGAACAAGGCGAGGTGCCTGGGACAGATATGGCAGCACGGGCCTGTCCACCAGAAGGGTGTTAGGATCCTAGGGCAGTTTGTCACGGTAGGTGCATAGAGCTAAATGATGGTATACACGTGGGCTAGAGGCTCAAACGGGCTTGAAAGAAAGATCAGCCAGGTTAGGGGCATGGGACTGGAGTCCTTGTTTGAAGCACAGAAAGAGGACATGGAGGTCAGAAGCCAGGAGACCAGGAGCTGCCGCTGTGCTGCTTTTGAGGGCCGTCCTCAAACAAACTCAGTCTGAGAAAACCCTGGTTTATTTCCCAGACTTTCTCCCACCGTTGTACACAGACCAGAGTACCAATCCTGTGTATGCTCAGCTACAAATCCAGGAGCGAACTTGCTGCCAGCATGAGGACTGACATGAGTGACATTAAACATGTGCATACAGTTTGGGTGCTACTGTGGTATACATAACAAATAATAACAAGTATAAAAACAGACCTACCTTTTAGCAGCCATATCTCATCTATATTTGTAGATCCACAGCCATAAATGTTATAAATATAGCTGAAATCAGCCAATATGTATTGAATGCAGATATTCCAGGATGCCCGTAAAACAGATTGAAAAATGTGAATTGATTACACAAGCAGGTTTTTTTTAATGAATAAGGTCTACAGATTTTATAGTATTCCTCTCTCTCAAATCTTGTAAAATACATGTAAGTCTTAATTACAGCTGAAGATATCTGAACTATGCTGGCCTTTGATTTTATAATACAATATGTAATTCCTGCTGGCATAATAAACCAATAAATTCAGTATTTGTTATAAATGAGTTTAAATTTATAAGTCTATCAAAATACCTCCTGGTTCCTGTTAATGTTTAGGAAACATTTCAGAAATGTTTCAGGTTCCTGGCTGAAAGAATTCCCTCACTCTTTGCTGAGCTTCTGTTGATCCAATGTCTTGAAGTAATCAACAGTTATATGTACTGTACAAGTAACACACACAAGTGTTGTATATGTAGGTAGGAGAGATACAGAAGGAATGGAAGGAAAGTAGAAGTAGTAGTTTATGTGTAAGTACTTCCTCCAGTAAGATGTTTGGATCTAAGAGGCCCATCCCGAGCCAGCTGTAAATCACGTTTTGCTTTGGAAGGTATGCAATGCATGGGTTGCCTTTCAAATAGCACCCTCAGATCCCTGCAGGTCCTGGTCAGGAACATTCAGTTTGCTAGTAGACAGCCAGCTGGTGAAATTCATACAGGACCACCGTCGTGCTTGGCTTTGCAGGTTTGTGCGGAGACTTCAACTCTTGCTTTTTGGTTATGTTCATATCAGTGCTTATGTAAAATGAGTCTCCCTTCTCAGCCTGGAGATTATTAATATCTGGGTCCCAGGAAAAGGTGCCAAGAGTCAGGTGTTGTAGCTGAAGATGGCTAACAAATGTTCCCTCTCATTCTATGAGTTGGTCCCCCTTGATGTGGCTCCTGAAGCTGCAAACCACCAAACCCGTAGCAGGAAGGAAGGACAGTAAAAGGAGATGAGACTTCTTTGCTGATATTATCAGGCTAAACATGTAAAACGAAGAAGCATCTGATTCTACTTTTAAAACTCAAATTTAGAGCATGTACTAGCATAGCCTGGTAATGTTTTGTGACAGAAAACCAGTAAAATTTTCTTGTCAAAATACTAAATACCACATAAAGGAGTTACAGATGCTGTATTTAGGTAGATTAGCTAAAGCGTAGCAGAAACTGCAGTTTCTTGAAATTCTATCCCCAAAGCAAAACTAAAATGTTCGATGGTTGGGGGTTTTTTGTTGTTGTTGTTCCTCAAAAAAAACAGCTTTAAAAATATGATGCATATAAAGTGTTATACTTTCTAAATTATGCTGGCTTTTGTTTTCTATTGAAGTTCACACCATAATCTGAGACATGTTAATTTAGGGTAGGCGTCTACTCAGTCAGCTGTTCAATAGAACGTATAGACATATCCATTCAAGGCCTTTCATTCCCTGGAAGCCCGAGGAACATTTTGGATATTGCCTTTCAGCACTAAAACTGGTCAGCTTATGGTAGCATTTTCTCATTTCAGTTTCTGCAGGTCCAAACCACAATGATCCACAAGGGAATTAAAGCACATATTAATGAGCTTTTTAGCCCCTGTAGATTTCTCCTTCTAATTCGCCAGAATTTTATGTACCCCTTTCCTGACCCTAGAAGTGATATTTTCTTCCATCTGGAATTATTGTTTCATGTTAATATGCTGGTTTGAATATAAAACATAGGAATGTTGGTTAGCACAAAACCTAATGAAGGCTCTGGGGTTTTTAGCTTTTTTGGCTTTATTTATTTTTTTCCTTAAAGAAACATTACTCATTTGTTCAGGCCAAGAATGTAAGGCTTCAGATGTTACTCATGCAAATCTAATGTAAAACACAAACATTAGGCAGTAAATCCATATTTAGGCACCTAAATAAACAGCCTGCTTTGACGCATTAGCATTCTGGTAAAAACCTGTGCTTTATTTCCTGACCCCTGTCATCTGAACTCAGTCAAACTTATTAAGAATTGAAACCCCATCTTATAAGAGGGACCTGTGTCTACTAACTGCTGTAACTGCCATTATGACAATTACACTGGAATGACATCCCAGGGGAAGTCAGACCTGGACAAACAGATGACATTTTATTTAGGTCTTTTGTCTTGGACTGCAGCTTCCATCTGAAATGGCCATTGTAAAATGGAAGCATACCTCCCAGCAGATGAAAATCCAGCTTGTGCAGTTACCCATCCGACTTCCCTTGTAAAGGCTCTGGTAGCTGAGTACATTTTTGAGGACAGAATTTGGTTACAATGTTCTCCCGTTGAGAATTTCCATTTGCTAGATTTTTTTTTCTTTCTTCCATGTGCTCTACTTACTCCAAAGTAAAAATGTATGTTTTCTCTTGAGTTAATGAAAACTCAACAATCATTAGGCTCACTGAATTTTTAACTAAGTAGTTCTGCGAGAATGAAAAGGAAAAAAATACGCACATGGTAAACACAAAAGTGCTTAAGTAGATACCCATATATGGTAATACGTATGGGTTAAATACGAACATATTTGGCAGAAATGCATGACAAGAATCCCTGTCCAGAGCCAAACCCTCACAGACAAAGGGCAGACTTTACCATAAGCTTCCCTATCTCAGCTGCACGCAAAGCACGTTTCTTTTTTGGATGTATCTGGACCATCATCCATTATGCATTCCATATGACATACATCTCAATGGGGTTTACTTCACCTGCTTTCATGAAATGAACCTTATTCTTCTTGCTCTCATTTAATAAGAACATTTGCTACCGAGTATTAAAATGTGTGCAACATGTGGCAGACATCTGTGGTGTGCTGCCATTGCACTTGACTCACACAACAAAGGGAGCCATCTCACCTTCCAAAATCAACCCTGCCCCTCTTCAAAATACATCTTATTTCAGAAATGCAGGTGCAAAGCAACACACCTCAGCAAACACTGAACACATAAAGAGCTTCAAAGAGGTTTTGTTCCACTGTATTTTGCTTATACGTATCGTGGAATGGCACATATATAAGAATCAGCTTTCACTTGGTCTGGTCCAGGAGTTTTCAGTCAGTTGGGCTTTGTTTTTTTCTTTTGTTTTGTTTTCACTTATTCTTTCTCACCAAAATTTAAAATTATTCTCGAGAGTGCAGGTGACTGTTAGTGGGAGGCAGTTTCATGGTTCCAATACACAGTGCACCGCACCAAGCCACTCTCTGCCCATCAGCCAAAACCTGGTAATGACTGCATTCTTTAAACTCTGTGGTGAGTGCGACATAAAATGCATTAGCTTTGTTCACAGTAACAGTGGTTTAAGTTAATACATCTTACTTCACATTTGCAATATCTTAAGTGCATGCACAACCTGAAACTTTGGTAGCTTGTGTTCTTTTGGGAAGCAAAGAAAAATAAATATAATTGAGCTCCTTTCCTTTTGAATAGGTTCCTGAAGCCTTTTAATTATCCTTAACTAATGCACTTTAACAGCTAATTCCCACTGCCTCTCATGAGCATCCTTGTGTCATCAAGTTCTGGCTTGCAGGTATGGAAAGTGGAACGTTTTCTGCTGGTTTCAGACTGCACCCCCAGAAGATGTATGTGCAAATGTCAAGCCTCTCATGCCCTCTCAGCTTGTCCTGCCTCTGCTCACATAGCTCTGGAGTAGTCATTTACGGGGTTGCCATATGAGTTCAAATCTCAACAATTTCACTCTTATTTACTGTATGGCAACATAAAGGACTCAAAATGACATTTTCTTTAAGATCAATCTAATATACCAGGTAGTATAAAAGCATATTAAAGTAAGACGTCTCTCTCTCATCCATCACCTTCTGTAGTGGTGGACATTTACACTTGCTTTGTACTTGCCTAGTCACCAACTTGAGGTGCAAGAACCTGGAAAACTAGACCCATTTTGTGCAGAAGCTGAACATTTGTCTTGTGTTACTTTCTTATGTTGTATTGCATCAGAAATGCTTCCCCTGATCAGATATTAATACGTAAATCAAAATGTACTCAAAATTTATTCACCTTGCATAAGAATGAAAAAGATCACTAAAGAAATTCAAAACAGACGGAGGATTTTTGGAATAAGTCTTTCAAAAGGAAAATAAAACTCCAACACATGAGGAATTTCTAGAAGCAGGTAATGGGTTGTTCACATCTGCCATCTGCAGTGGATAACTTAGCCAAGCGCGCTGCTCCAGGATAGCTGCAGCTGTGCTACTATCACCTTACTGTAACCCTGTGTAACCTCTGTTACTGCAAGAAGAGGTGTTGCTCTGCCTATTCACAGGCAGGAATAGGAGCCGCCTGTGTGAGTATTGCGTGCCGCAAGGTCTGTTTCAATACCAAAAACTGACGCACATAGACACGTATGCAGAAATACACGTACCCTTTGAAAAGCTACGGAAGGAATTTCTGGCATTCGCCACTATACCTGGCTCTGCAAGGATTAAAACTGTAAGCCGTGCCATAGGTGTTGCAGGCATGGAACATTTGCAATGTATCAAGAGAGCATATTGCCATTATTACACGAATGCAGTGATTCAAAGCAATTTTGACTGAAAAGGCCTCACTTTAATTTACAGTTTGGGCTCTCCCACCACCCCTGCAGTATAAAAATGCCTTCAAATGGATGTAAGTAATCCTAATCAATCCCACTCTAAGGCACGTTTATGCTGCTTTAGGGCAAAAATGAAAGTGCAGGCTGTTAAGAATTATGCGTGTAAAGCACTTACTGAATTGGACCCATTGCTATCTTTTCTTTGATGGCAACACATTCGTGTAAAGTACAGAATCACAGCATCATCATATCAAACTCTACATAAAAATAATGTGTGGAAAAATTATAAATCAATGGAAGATATATACGGCCAGATCCAGACTCATGCTACAGTAAAGATTTTCTAAAACCACCTTAAAAGCATGATAGAAATCAGAAAAAATAGGGAAAAAAGATCACTCAGAAATATTAGTCTAGTCAAAGGAAACATCGTGCATTTACTTTAAGATAATCTGATGCTTTATGATATCTGATATCACAGTATTGTGTTTATAATAATTCCATTGTGTGGGGGAACTACTCTGACGGCCTGAGCATGTGACTTCAGGCAGCTCCACATTGTGTTTTCAGGTGAATCCTAAGATATTCCTTTCCCAAAGTGCTGTAAACTTCTGCACACTTTGTGCGTGCCACAGCGTAAGCATGAGAAACCAGTGCTTGGCTGTGATTTCCCTGTAAACCTTCACGGCACTTTGTGGTAGCCACGTAAGCAGTACGGACATAGCTGTTGCATTGTGCTGGTTGAGAGAGCTTGTCTTGGTGGCCATGAGCTGTGCCGCTCGGCCGCCGGGCCACAGGCCAGCCCTGACGGCAGTATTAGGTGTCTGCAGTTCAATGCGCAGCAACTGGGCCATAGTAGACATGTGATGTGATGTGACTTCGCTTGGAGTGAGCTGCCTTGCACAGAGGCACGCACCTCTCACAGGCAACATCCAGAGAGGCGTGGGGGAGCTAGTACAGTGAAATTCAAACCCCATTAACCTGCTGCTTTAGGCAAACCCTTATTCCTCCTGATGGTGAACTCTTCAAGGCAGAGGCTTTTACTGCATGTCCATGCGCCATCTGAGTTATTTGAGCCAGCTGTGTTTGAGAGCCGATGTCAGTAAGTGATAAATCAGACAAAATTCTTGTTAGCATCCACAGTGAAATCCCTGCTATGGGTATGAAACAACAACCCAAACACTGAATTAAGGAAGGAGAATTGGCCAGTGGTCAGGGTAGTGGCCCCTGTTGTTGGCATACCTGGGAGTAAACCTTTGTCCTCCTACAGTCTCTGGATGTGACCCATTGCTTCCTCTCCATTCACAGAAATGGAGACAAGAATATTTTCTACCCTCTTCAGTGCTGTGAAAGTTAAAACCAATAAAAAGGTCGATACAAATGTGAATATGGGTATCTAACAGGAGGCATGGTGTAGACAGGGCAGCTCTATAGGTCCTTGTACCGCCACACACAGCAGAGCCGAGCAAGGCATGGCAAAGTTTTGCAGGGAAAGTTATGTGGATGTTGGAAGCAGCAGAGCCATGTTAGCACATTGCTGCGCCTGAACTAATAATATTGGCACCTGAACTAACAGTGCCATGCTGAGGAGATCACATACTGAAGCGGGCAGAGTTAGCTCAGTAACTCTGCGTTACACCTTGTAGTGTGTTTGTGCCACAGGCTGTCCTTCCTCAGAAAAGTCATTATAACATGGTGAGCTACAAGCTTAATGTGGGGTACTTCTTTATTTGACTAAGCAAGGAAGATGCCATCTGTCTGTGTTGAAGGCACAGCTGTGGACAGTGTTATCCATACCAGAATAAATGAGGAATAGCTTCCATGAAGACATCAGAGTCAGACAGACAGAGAAATAGCGGGCGTGAGATGTGGATTCAGCTCAAGAGTTCAGTTTCATTCATTTTTTTCCTGTCCCAACTGATGTGTGCAGAGAGTGAATGATCCTTGGCAGCAGACCAAAATGAAGGATACTGAGATCAAAGGAGTACCAGCACACCACTGTACTTCACAGAATAGTGTGTATTTGGCACAGAAACACCTCCGATAAGCCCTAAAAATATCTTTTTAATGGATATTTTATTCTCTTGACAAAGGCTATTTAAGATTTGAAAGTGACACAAAAGTAATTTATCCTCACATGTAAAAATGCACTCTTCAGATAGAGATAGTGCATTAATTTTACTCATTCATGTAACACTCTGAAAACTAATCTTAGGTTCCTCCCTCAACACTGTGGAAAGCAAAAATTAATTAATTTGGGTACAAGGAAAGAAATGAATTTGCAGTTTCTTTACTTTAAGATTCTGCTTTCAAAGGAGCAAACCTAGGTCATCTGCAATCATTTGTTTTCTACTACAAATTCTACTTCATAATGTGTTTAATTTGCTCATTAGCACATTTATTCATTAATTTCTATTTAACAGCACACTCTATGGTCCATCATGCTTTTAATTTCTCCGGTCATCCAACATATAGTACATAATGTGTTCATAGTTGCAAGAGAATGATTTTATATTTATACACTGTCTTTCAACCAGAAGAATCCCAGAGCAAGTTCATAAACTATCTTCTGCGAATAGGTTTATAAACAATGGTTTAGGGTAAATGTAATTATGGATCTGTTATACCTTTGTGTATATATTTCCAACTTTTTTTTTTAACTGGACATGTATTGCAGATCTGTCATAATACTGGCCATTTAATCCTTATGTTTCTTGCTAATCAAGAATTTTCTTCTCCTTTTCTCCCCTTTTAACTTTTTCTTGGTTACTCCTGGTGTTCTTATCAGTATTCTGAGGCATGGAAAAAATTAACAAGAAATTGCAAAATAAGAAAAATTGACAGTGAAGGCTACAAAAGAGAACATTCTGTTCTTTCTTTGCAAGACTTCATTGCACCAAAACCAAAATGGAGGCCTGTCTTTGAAAACAGAAGACTCCTTGAAGGAAGTAAATTGCAGTTCAGTGATAACGAAGACAGAAGGGTATTAGAGGTACATATCTCCCATGGGCCAAATTTCAAGAGCTATTTAAACAGCACTATGAATTACCTAAGTCTCAGGGACACAGGAGAGCAGAATGAGGAGCCTCTATAATTTATTCCCTAGCCTTAAAGACAGAGCATAACACAATATATTTTTGTGAGCTCCAGAAAGGATAGTTCTATTGTATGGAGAAAATACAACTTTGCTTAGAAGTGAGATTAGCAACTCCAATTCAGTGTTAGGTTTGTCTATATATAAAGCAATTGAGATAAGTACATTCCTCATATTTTTGTACAGGCATGTTTAAACATGGGACAGCTTTTTCAGGGAGAAGATCATATAAAATATGTTCATCCTGAAGTGAACAGACAAATATTTCAGGGAAAAGATTTCTCTTGGAAAATGTTAATGAAAATAAAAATTTTAATCTATTTTTCAAAGGAAAACAAGTAGTCAGAAAAAAAAAAAAGAAATTAATTTTAGGGAAAAAGTTGCCTCTGAAATGCTTTTGAAGGCTCAAAACCCTGCAGTTCTGATGCCACCTGCCTTCCCCTTCCTCAGGCTCCAGAACCAGGCTACATTTTTCATTATAGACCCTTATTTCCTCTCCTCTCTGAGCTGCTGTGTTGCAATATGGGAGTCTATGGTCACTGTGGTTTTAAATGATAATGCCTTCCTGAGTAATCTAGCTCCTACAGAAGAATAAAGACTTGAGTCTCCTAACCTCCCAGAAATACCTCAGCAACTTTTAACAATGTTTTTCTCTGTTTCCTGAGCTACTCTTTAAACAAAAAGCCACCATTTTATAGGAAAAGCCAACACTTTCTCCTACAGGGCTACATTTAGAGACTAAAAGCTTGAAAGTATTAGCCTGGGAGGTTTTTGATGAACCATGCAGGGTGGCGAAGTTCATCAGAACTAACCAAGTCTTTCCCTACTTAACTTTGAACCTTGTTCTCTGAGACAATTAGTCATCCAGCAGCTGGTCAGCTGGAGACAAGTCACACCCCCCCCTTTCCTTTACTGGTATCACTATCGGTATATAGGCTGGATAGATTAAAGTCCTTGTCCATGAACTTCACCTGCATTCCTGATAAAACAGGGCCAGGTACAGGAGCAAGTGCTGTCCTGTGATTGTGTTTGCCGTTTAATTGCTAGGATGGTCCAAGGCATAGCCTTGGATGCAACGACTTGCGGTGCCAGGATACAGCTTGGAAACAGCACAAACCAAGCAAATGTCCCAACCAGCAGCCTGGACAGAACCACCCTCTTTGAGTGGACAAGCCGGGTTGGACACATGGACAGGAATCATGCTCTGCCACCTAGCTTCAGGGCCAGACAAGCAGCCCTGGCTTATTTTATTTAAGAATATGGATGTAGTCATGGTGATTAAATGACTGACCCCACAGGAGCATCCTCCCACTTCATGTGCTCTTCTGCTCAGGTGCTGAGGACATGCTTCAGGAAACACAGAGTTAGAAAGTGTGCTGAATTGACAGCCAAATGACCACCTGCATTTTATTATTTCCCCCAAGTTTTCACATCACAGCTCAGAATAATTACCCTGTGAGTCTGATAGATTTTTACACGGCAGTTTTTCATTCTCCAAGATAGACTACATGTCTCCATGGTACATATTTTGTTGGTGGATGTGAGTGTATTATTAACCCATGCTAGAAAGTCTGGGTTCTTCCCTTCATATTTTTAGCTCCGGAGGTCCTCAATTTAATCCACAGTACGTCAGGCGGGATCACAGCTGTCACATTAGTATACTAATCTTCAACTGCTGATCTTACACCACTCTTAATTGGTGAGATGGAGTGTCCCGGCTCTCTAATCTTACAAGGATCTGATTTCTTGATAAGCAGTTTATGAGATATTCATATGCATATACATGTTCTAAATAAAATGATCACAAAACAGTATTTAATAACATTGTTAACTACCTGAAGTTATTAGGCTATTTAAAATTACTCACTTGTAAATTACTTCATTGCATATGAAAGTATCCTTTCTACACCAAAATGCCCTGAAATGCAGCAAAGGCTTATGTGCAGAGTAAGGTTAGATGAAGTTCATCGTGCATGCATTGAACTTCATAACGTGCCTGTAAGGCTCACTGTCTTCCATGGTATTTCAATGAGACTTGGACCATTGCTTAAAGTCAAACTTGTCCTGAAGTGTTTTTCTGGGCAGAAATGGACTTATGTACATCCTTCTTTGGTCTGCTGAACCAGCAATTCTAACACTAATTAGTATCAGCATTAAAACCCCCACCAAGACATGACACTGAAATTCAGTGAAGGATGGATAAAATTGCAGCTTGCATTCTTTAAATATTTATACAGTACATCAAAACAAATGAAACTGGAGATTCCTTTTCCAGCATGAGCTGCAACATTGCTAGAATGGGGTCTACTGTGTCATGCCACTTATTTTCATTTCTTTGATTTTTTTTTAATGACACTTCTGCTGAATTAGTAATCAGGGACAAGGGACAGAGTCATACTGTTTTAAATCTTCAGTATTCCTAAGAGTAAACAGATATCCAGTGAAGCAAGTTAGAAAGACCTTTAACTCTATGAATTATTTTGAGAGCATGAAAGTCCCTTTCGCAGATCAAGTTTACCACAGCACTGAAAAGATGTAAGTATTTTTATTAAAATTTGTATACTTCAAAGAAAAACACCTAAGAAAAATCTATCCTTTTAATAAAAATTCCTCATTTAGTTAATCAGGTCTGGGTGTCTCAGGTCTGAGATACACAGATTCTCATGGAGGTTAATATTATCTCTATAGAAAAAAAATGGCTGTAGAGTTTGATAGTAAAGACTATTTGTCTGTTACTTTTTTTCTCTGTTTTGGAGCAACATGAATGCAGTAGTAGATCAGCTGTAGAATCAGTGACTTCCAAGTGACCATAACATATACCAAACATCTGGTGAAATATTTAAATAAAATGTAGAATAGTAAAGACCACTCCTGCCACTCTGCTCTTTCTCACGCTCCTGAACATTGTGGTTACACAGAGCCCTGGAATCCAATCCATAGCTGTGGTCTGGGTGGAAGAAGCACCGCACATGTACAAGTCTCTGCTGTTGTTATTACTTTTAATATAGACTTTTTTCATCACTTACATGACATACATTTTCTTTTACTAAAGATGGAATGCAGTAACCAGAGTAAGGTCTGATCCCAAATGTGAACTAGGACTTAGTCTACAAAATAAAAGACTGGAAGGACATAATAAGATATAAAAGACTGCAGCCCAGAAAATGAGAATAATACACTTCCTGTTGAGGTTGAACTGACCAAAAAATAGTATGATGAAACTGAAACATGGAAGACTTATGTTGGGCCTTAGGAAGTCACATTCTAACAGTAGCAGAATATCTGAGGAACTTGTAAACTCTCCATCATTGAAGGCCTCTAAAATAGACTAAAACTACTTCTGTCAGAAATGCCAGAAATACAGCACTTTAAGGCAAAAGAAATGTAGGTGATTTCTTGAGATCCTTCCCAGCTCTGTGATTCTGTAACCAGTTAATGTGTTGGTCCTTGGAGAAGGAAGTTGCATGCTCTAAGTGTCCCTCTTACAATGGTGTCTGTAAAGTTTGTCTAGTTGCATATTGGAGAAAATGTCATTATCGTTTTTCATGAAAGAAAGCAGCAATATTTTGGCCAAGACTTTTTTTTTCTCAGTTCTCTGAAAGCGTAGGAGCAGAGCACTGCCATCCAGCCCTTTGAATAGTGATGCTTTCTACACAAGAACAACCTCAGTACCAAGTCAACCAAACATCCACATAGTCCAGTATATGGACTCCAGCAGTGCCCAGTAGGGACATGCTCATGGAAGAACAGATGCCCACAGTGAACAGTCATTCCCTATTTGCTTTTTTCTTGCTTCGCAAGATTTTACAGACCTTTTCCAGTCCATTTAGTCTCTTTCACTGTAGTGCACCATACTGCCACATGTTGAAAACCATTTAGGAAAGATGGACAGGGGAGAAATGATGGCCCAACTCTCTCATCCTTTTTGGTAGGAACTGAACACTTTCAATGACAGTAAGACAGTAAAATGTAGTGAGATAACATCACTTGTTTGAAACCTTTTACATTGAGACCCTGCAGCCCTGGCTCTCATTATTTCCTTGTATGGGGAGGGGAGCCTTATGTTCTGTCTTAATTCAACAGTTCATCTTCTAAAAGAAGGTCTAGAAATCAGGATGTGCAGTGGACGAGGACTGTTACCTTTCTTACAAATCCCATAAATGAGATGCCATATTTTAGACTTATATTAAAAAAGATTATATTTCTAGTAGCTTATGGCAGTGAAAAAAAATAGTTTCTTGTAATTTTGTTGATAGAGTTACAGTTCACACACAAACTATCCAGACTTAGACTGAGCTGGAAATGAAACCTCAAAATCACTTCCCACATCAACTGTATTTTTCCGACACAACTGTCTCATGTAGATCTGATCTCAGTGCACCGAAACTTAAAGCTCTGAACTCCCTGGGCTGAACTCAATTCCAGTGTAAACCCAGTCAAAATGCATTTGTGCCATTCCAACAACTTATGAAATTGCACAGAGTTTCTGCAAGCCCTTGTTAGTTCAGCCATTTATAGGCCAGAGTTTCAAAGAGTTCCAGCTTCCAGAAACCTTCCCCTGCAAACTCAGAACTAAATCAAATCCACCAGCTGAATCTCATTTTTTTATGTATTTATTTATGTATGCGTTTCATTGCTTTATTTATTGGTCCTAGAATAGAAGGGGTATGAAATCCGCTGCCTGCTACTGGGTTTTGTTAAACACCATCTGCTTGAGCCAAGCTTACTGAAAGAATTGCTAAGGTTGATGTTCTATCCAATGAACCTTCCTCAGTTCACTACAGCGATGACCAAAGGCCATTTCTTTCTTTTCTCCATTTTCTCTCCTCAGTCTTGTAACAGCACATTACAGTGAACTTGCAGTTTCTCCCTCTGCCCATGATCCGTGCATGCTCATGAACTTTTTCAGCTCTCAAGTTCCTAAAGAAAATTCTGATTTGGCACAGCCTCAAGTTCTTCTTTTAAACACAAACATTATCTTCCTTGCTTTGGCACTCTTCTTGTTTTTTCTGTCAGCCTTTTCCCCTCCCTTCTTCTTTGCTATGTCTACCTTCCCTCTATCTCTCACTCAATTTCTCAGCAAAGAAAGCTAAGATTCTTAGAAAAATTCCTATTTATATGGTGATTGCCTTAGCTTAGAGCAATGCTACTGGGCAACATCATAAATAACACACTTTTCTGGGGCATTGTTAGATAATCTCTATCTCGCCCTTTCCAAAACTTTCATGTGCTTCACTCGTTTGGAAAATTGTTTTACTTCATGTCAACATTCCCATTAGTCCTAATTTTGTTGGTTTGTAATAATGATGCTGCTTAAGGCTTTGCCTCACTTTTGCACTGACTTCAGGGAAACTTTAGAACACGAGCCTGAGAGCTGCGATCTCCAGCAAAGGAGTACTTTGGAATGACCTAAATATTTCTGTGGTAACCAGGCGCTCAGAAGAAACTTCTATATCAACATCAGGAACATCAGCGCAGACAGACCAGGAGCTGCTGAATGACATGTCAGGCAGCCCCACTCCTAACTGGGAGCATTCTGCAGTATGTGACAAATCTCCTGGAGGAACTCTGAACATAGCTCTCGCATCTTCAAGCTTCTGGATATAATGGAGATGAACAAATGATGTAAATGACTTTTGCCAACCTGTTACACAAAGGTCATGACAGAAGGAGGCTGTTTCGCACTTTCCCAGTCTTTCTTATGTGTACATGGCCATGCATAATGACCTCTCACCTGGTGCAAAATAAATATTGCAGTTCTTAAAAAAAAGGAATCTTTGCATGGTGAAAATAAGGCTGGGAGAAATTGCTGCTCTGTTGATTTCCATGGTAATTTTGCAATTGATCTCAACTGCATGGAGATTTTCCTCTTTGGTTAAGATAAATGAGATCTGCAGAAAGCTCTCTGAAGGTGACAGACATGTTATGGACAAAATAGAACTTGCAGACCATATTTAGTCTTTTCAGTTATTTTTCTGACATGCATATTCATTTACTAGATTAAACCATCTTAAAAATAAATCTGCCCATGTGCATATTAATGTTACTTTCTAGATAGCATATTTCCATATATTATATTACAAACATATCCTTTGTGTACTTTTTTTCCTTAAGGGCGACTGCATCAACTACTTAGCATGGTTTCTTTAGAATTTTCAGCCTTTCATCTACATTTGTATTTAGCGACATTCATAAGAGCAACTGATTTCTGCATTCATAGTGATTTATGTGGAAAGGGAAGCATATTCATATTAAGCATATAATGAGAGCCCTGGAACATTAGATTTCATTTTGCTGGCAATCACAGTGGCTTTGGCAATGGATTTCAGATGACCTTAACATTCACGTCTAAAACATATGTGATAACTAGCCTCAGCCTTCACCCTACCGTTGATCTTTTAAAACAGTGAACATAAGATAAAGATCTGTTGTGGTTCTTTTCTCAGCTCTCCATAACATTTCATAAATAGGTCAGTTTTAGCATGTTTATATAAATTGATTCCCCTTCTGGGAATGCTGGGCTGTGGTAAACAGTTCTTTCCAATTAGTTTGTTTTTTTTAAAATAGTTAGGGATTACCATTCCAGCTAAAAATATTTTAAATATAAGTATCTTCTAAGTCAAGAAAATGTTTTCTGTCTGTTACTGACAGATGAACTGCAAATACCCACTCCTGTTCCCTTTAAAATCAATATTGCAGTCTCTATGCATGTGGACTTCTTCTGTTTGACACTACCGAGCAAAATGAAGATCTAGTCCTGCAACACAGTGCCCACTACCACAAGTCATTTTAACCACAAAGAAGGAATGATTGAGGCCAATGAGACTTCTTTGGTTTGTAATGCCTGCGCTTAACAGCCATCTACAGGATCAACTCTGTTTTGTCATATTTGCTTTAGAAATCATTCTGTTGGCTTACAGATTTGTACATTCCTTTAGATGCCAGCTGTCTTTTTAATTCTCATTAATGATCCATTTTATTTGACTTTGTTGTCAGGTCCATTTCTAGAAACAATTTGCATGGTAAGTCAGGTCAGCTGGTGAATCAGTCGCCCAGTAACCTCCCTCAGCAATGAGTAGCACTGGATACATCAGAAGAAGATGTAAGAAATGGTAAGAAATCATTACGCAGGACACAGTGGACTTCTAGTTTTTGGCCATTATTGCTCATCTTGATGATCATACCTTCCTTCAGAATACTTAGCAGAACTATGGTGGCAAATCTTGTGCCTTGACTCCCACTTTTTCATATTGCAGCTTTAGGGGAGAGACCAAGGCTCTGAGTGAGCCTAATTCTGTTGCTCACTTTGTGGTAGGTTAGATCTGAGAGCAGATGGAATCCCTGAGGCATGTCAATTTAATTTTAGGTTGTGCGTGTAATGCACATGTTGCCAATTACAGTGGTGTATGATGCCTTTCTAGGAAGGAGGTCCTTCTCTCTCCCACTGGGTGAACATGCTAAGGATAAATTTTGCAAAAGTTATTAAATCTGGGTTTGGTCATGTCTTAACAGTCTGCATGAGTAGGGGAATATCTTTCTGATTCTCTAGAAAGAAGAGATTCCTCTCCTACTACTCTCTTAGCAGTAGTGCATTCAGACTCCCAGGCAACAGAGCAAAAGCTCCAGGTTTCAGACGGACTTCAGTGTTGATGTGGTTATAAGTTTCAGTCGAGCAAGAGACTTCAAACTTTGTTTGTTAGAACCCTATGACCATGGTTCTGAGGAAACTGGAAAACCCCAAAACAGGGTCCCAGACAAGTGTTCAGGAGGACAGATTAATGGCATCAGCTACCTAACTCCTCGGTAGAAAAAAATACAGAAGAGCCAGGTAGCTAAGATTAGTGTCGAAGTCACTCTAAAACCACCATTCGATGCAGGGCAGCTTCAGACAGCCAATTTGCCTGGGAAAGAGGAGGAGGCGATGTTTTCCTAATCCCATTCTTCTAGCCACTGGGAGCAGTGGAAGGAAGTTCTGCCTAACAGAGCCTTTTTCCAGATAATCTGTGGTGATTATCTAATTGCTGGGTGATTTGTTCTTTGAGTGAATGTCATACCTATTGCTTGTTTTATGTCCTCTATTCTAGTCTAAGAAGACTTTCCCTGTTTGCCTCTATTCCATCACTTCTGGAAGCCTCCACTCCAGCGTACTGCATTGGCCTCGCTCCACAGCCACACCAGACCATCACAGATGAGACTTCCAAATGAAACTTCCACCAGACTTGCTTTCAGCATGAGGCTTAAAAGCCAGGACGATTATCTCTCTGAGGGATACATTCATGATACAGCACCCATACTTCCCAATTTTAAACAGTGTCCTGCAGATATCACAAAAGGTTGCAATAATTGCATCCCTAACACTGCCAATTTTTGAACAGCATGTGAGATAAGACAGTTTTATTGCATAAACATAAATTTTGATTGTTCATTTTAACTATATATTAGTAAATTCCAGTTGGTCTTCCAGTCAGAGAGCAACCCCTGACCCAATTCACAAACCGGCACAGATGTAGCTTCAGAAGCATGTTAGCTGAAGAGCTAATAGTCTTATCAGTCGTGAGCAGTTCAGATGTTCTCCTTAAGCCATATATGGTGCTTGTGGTCCTGGCCAATCGAAGACATTGAAGCTAGGCCCTCTAGAGCTCAAACCTATAGTTTGACCTTTGCAATAGGGAAAAACAATAAATTTATATGTGCAACATCTAACTCATACTCCAGCCAGCCTACGCAGACATTGTGGCTACAGAATACCAATAAAAAAAAAAAAAAAAAAAAAAAAACACAAAAAAAAAAAAAAAATTTTTTTTGAAAAAAAAAAAAAAAAACACCAAAAAACAGAACAAGTTGTATTTGCAAATAATATAAATGAACATTTGGAAGTATCTATACATAAAAATGTAAAAACTTATTTTGAAAATTCCATCAATATTAAATTATTTTCTCATTTATTTTCAAACTGTTTTTTGCAACAAAAGCCTGGGTGTGGACATTGACTCAGAAACAACTTCTGGAACATTCAGACTTGATTGTAAACCCTTCAGCAGGATCATGGATATTTGTTTGACCCTTGCAAGACAGTCACTGCTCTATGTCTGGAAATAAGGAAAAAAAGTAAGACATCCGTCTTCTGATTTGCTGACATGAGAGGAGCAACCAAGCACCATCTAGCCACCATATGAACACATTAAGCTAAGCTTCACCACTGCTGCAACTCTAAACACTACACTTCCTCCTGACGAAAGACCCCTTTCCACAAGTTCCCAAGTTTCACAAGAAAAAGGGCAAGATGCAAATTATGTTCAAGTCCAACTTGAATCTGACCCAGTTGGAATAAGACAAGAGAATAAACTACCACCCACACACAGTTTGCAAGCAGGAAATAAAATTCAATTGTTTTATTTATGTATATTTATTTCTTTGTAAGTATCTGCATTGTCTATCACCAGAGAACGCGTGTCTGTTTGTTAGTCTAGGGAAAATAGTGCAATTTATTTTGAATAGAAAGATCCTTTTGCTTTTTTCATTCATTAATATCTTTAAGCCACAATTTCCATGAATTTTTCTGGCACAAAGGATTCAGACACCAGATTTGAAGCACGCATATATGACTATTTGTGGAAACTAGAATTGCAAAAATATTAATTGGAAGTACTACTCACACATCTAATCAGGAAAAAGGAATACTGCCAGGCATCCAGTCCAACCAGTGATAGCTTGAAAAGCAAATATTGGCTGTCCACAAACAATTTACATAGCAAAGATCATCTGGACAACATAAACACTATAATACTCTCATATAGCAAATATTTGTTCATTAATTTGTCTCATTTTGTATTATGCTTTAAACAAACATTCTGAATATATTTTTATTTTCTCAACTTTTGCCAAACTTCAGTTACAGATTGGTGTATCTAAGTTACAGCTGTAAACACTAAGCTAAATAGTGTGTGTCTTGATATGCTGTGGGTATAGAAACATCAGCGGTAAGTAAAACAGTGGCTGGTTTGAATAAAAGGGTTTGATTCATTTTCTTATTCGTCCTAGATAACAAGTGCTGTTGATTTTGGTGTCTCTTCAAGACACTGTATCTAGAACACTGTCTTCAAGTAGGCAGATATGTGACTGTCGTCACTGTGAACTGTTTCCATGACAAAGAGATTAAAAATTAAAGAAAACAAGAAAAGGTTCTCAGTTTGAAATATTATGAGGTGGCCCATAGTATAAAGTGGTCAGACAAGTACAACCAACTCCCTATTTTAAAAGCAACTCCCATTTTGGAGCAAATTCCCCTTCAGCAAATCACTCCTCACTTCACATCAGCAGAAAAGGTGGAAGAGTTAAATCTCAAATTACTTCCCTCAACTAGTTTGTCAGCATTTTGAGGGATTAATCCTTTCCAGGAGCTGAAAAATCATGAAACCATCCCTTAGATAGTTGAGAAAAACTGTAAGCTCTAACATCTAGACCAGGAGTTCGCCACTGGTCACAAAATGGTACATGAATGCAGCCAAAGAGCCATGCGAACACCTCTTCATATGTGCATATTCGGGCAGGAATTACTGCCCTTAGCAATGCCAGTCTCAAGGATGGCACATATTCTCAACAGGACTTGGTAGCTCTTGTTCCTGACAGCAGCAACATAAAAAACCTCAAAGATGGATACATACTATTTTGAAAATCAAGAGCCATGCTTAATATGTCTTAATCACCTTTCAGTGTCCAATAATTTTTTTTATCAAAAGTACAAAGAGACAGGTTATAAATTCAAGATGAGTTGATTTAAAAGTCTTTTGTATGCCTACAGGAAGAAACACTACAGTATTTTAAACACTGCTCAAATCTCCATATGAAGTGAACAATTTCACCATGAATATATTTGAGCTATATTTCTGCATATGCTTTTTTCATTTATGCAATGGGTTTTTTTAATATCAATACACAGATTGTTCATGCAAAGACATTTCAGTATTTCAATTTTTTTTGTAAAATGTTCCCTTTCAGTCTGTTATATAACATTTCTTACCTGTGTTCCAAGAAGTTATTCTGCAATGAGGTTTTGGCTCTGAATCAGGAAAGCAACCTTTGTTAGGATCAAACTTAAGGCATTTATGGCTATATTAAATCAACTGGGTTTAATTGCCTGTTTTTCTGTTTTCATGTCTAGATACCAAAAAAAACAAAAAATGGAGGGTGGGGAGCGAATCTCCCATGAAGATTTCCTCCCACCACATGAGAAATAAAATACTATTTATATTAAGGGCTACTATCAGTTTGTGATCCACTGAGATTTTCAGCAACCAGTTTAAACTGACAGTAAATATGCTTTCCTTCCTCAAAGCAAGAGACAGCACATGGAGAAAACAGCACCTGTGATCTGTGATCTTTGAATTCTGGAACTAATTTCGTTATTGATGATGTTACTGAAGAGTACAAGTGAATACCTCACTATTGTAATGACAGTGAGATACAAAACTTTCTGCATCTCAGTCTGACCTCCCCATCTTTTATTAGTGTAAAATCCAAATGTAGGAACTTAAAATGTAGTTTACATGACTTCTCTTACCCCCACTTGAAACTGGGGCTAATTCATGTTTTGCAATAATGCAGCTTTCTTTCTCTATAGTTAGGTTTTCATTACAGCAGTTGTGTTACACTGACTCATAGGGCTGAATATCTGAATTAGGATTAGAGCCAAATATAGAGTTGCTGTGCCACAGCTCCCTCAGCAGAGCAGCGAATGATGCTGAACGCCTGGACACTTTAATATTAGTGAATCTATGGCATCCATTTATTCATAACAAGACTGTGCTGCTGACCTAGTTTGCTCGTTAAATTAATGGAAGCTGGAGAAACTAAAAAGAAAATCCTAGAGGGGTTTCATTTCTGTGCCTACTTGGTTGGATCAGTAATTCCTTTTATTTTCATCTCTTTTCTCCTGGCTGTATAACTGGATGAATTTGTTTTAGATTATTTTCCTATTAACTAAAATTTCCCAGAGGTTCCTGGTATTTGCATTCAGCTATTTCAGTAGCAGATATAACACTGCACTGAATAGACCATCTACTGAAACAATGAAGTCGTAAGGAAATCAGACACATGTTCCCTACAGATGTTTGACCTAAGGCATATTGGAGTTGCCAAATCCACCTTTGGGTCACACTCTTCTCCATCTGGAGATCTACAAACATTGGGCCAAATGCAAGGAGTGATTTATAAACTGGGTAACCCTACTGAAGTCAACTAGCAATCCTGAATTTAAGTGCCAAAATCAACGTTGCAAGTGCTAAGAACTTGCAGCCGACAAAGACTTCAGTTGGGTCTTTCTGGCACTCTGTGTCTCTGAAACTTGGGACACCAGGAGTTTGGTGTTTACATGTTAAGTTTAGAAGTTTGGCTTTGGAGTTCTGACTTTCAAATCCATATTCACACCTCCAGGTTTAGCCAAACCTCTCTTGATCTTCTGTCTCCCATATTCTCCACAGTGCAGGAATGGGTCACAGAAATATGCCAGTGCTGGACAGAATTGTACCCAGCATATCTGCTTCATTGCTTGGCCATGGGATTGCACACAAACCGGCATGCCTAGCAGATGGGCTTCTTCTCTTGTTCGCTGTTCAGGCCCTTCTGATGCATCTCATTGCTCTCACAGGACTGCCAGCAGTAATGAGAGCTTTGCCCTTATGATCAACTTTACCCATGTTCATTCTACTTTAGCAAGATCGCCACTGAAGGCAACGTACCCACTACATCCCAGGAGCACAGGATAGTATGTGCCATCCACCTAGGACTGAAAATTCTCATTAAAATCACAGGTAACTATATAACAGTTGTTTCCCCCAAATTCAGAAGACACAAAATCCCCACCTTGTAAGTAATACAAGATCTCAGCAGAAAAGACAAAAAGTCTTAAACTATTATGTGGCAGAGGAAAAGAGCAGGTGACCTCATGGATCACAAGGATTCTGAGTAAATGGCACCAAGCACTTGAGTTCTCCTTGCTGACTATTTTATACTGAGTGAAATCTTTGCAGAAAGTTAGTGCTGTTTCCATAATGTGATAATCAGGCTGATACCAGTTCAGTGGAAAGGTTGCGGTCAGGGATATTAACAACTCCATCTGCTTTCCCCTTCCATTTTGCTCAATTGATGCAATTGCTTTTATTATGTTTTATGCAGTTTATATATTTGATTAGGTACATTGGAAAGTTAAGGGAACTCTGAGCCATTCATTGAAACGTTTCCTTTGCGGTGCAGGAAAAAGGGAGTTTGAAAAGACTGTGTCACTATGACTGTTCTTCCTTACCCATTTTGAAAATCCAGTTTTCCTTTTTGTAGCGCTTTGAAATAGGCTTATTAATCCACTGAGGGAAATAAACAGCTGGAAGTAAACATTTCCCAACTGCTGGAGAAATAGTAACTGTTTCCTAAGCCATAGCCAAGTGGTCACCAAATAAATGCATAAGGGAAAACCAGTTCTTGGCCTGGATCTACGCCTGTGCTAATGAAGAAATCAACAGTAGAGGGCTAGCTGAGTTGTTCTTCTTTAAGGATCATCAAATATCCAGCTTCTTAATTATTTATTGGTTGCTAAGACCAGCAGCCAACACTGTGCTCAGAGCTGTACAGGGCAGCCTTCACCACACAGTCTAAATTGGGCATACCAACAGTATCCAGCAACTCACTGGATGTTCAGTAGACATCCAGCAATGCACTTGATGGGTGGTGAAAGCCAGAGCTGTTTGTAAAGTGCTAGAGAAGTTATTTTCCAAGAGAAATGCATTTTAAGGAAGAACACAAAAAGGAGTACACAATAGGCACCCAAAGAAATGACTGACAGTTCCAGGAAAGTGGTGAAAGACATTCTTGAAGGTGTATGATTTCTCCTTCTGCCACAGATGATGTTATTTTTCATGTCCTTTTCAAGAACGCTTACATAAACCAACTTTCATGTGTGTAAAGAAACAGTTAGGGAGAAGAACCTGTAAGCCCATAGCCAATATAGTTTTACTTATAATACAAGATTTCCCATCTAAAGTGGAAAAAAATCATCTTGGGTGCAATAAGGAATTCGATCAAGTTCAGATCGAACAATTCTGAAACAAAAATAAAAGTGTGTAATTAGCTGTCCTGTCACCATGCTCAGTTAAAATGAAACTCACCCCATATGAAAAAATCCATCCTTAAGGCCTCATGACAGTATGACAAGCTGTATTAACCCATGAGCACATCCCAGTAAGACCATCTCAGTGTCAGACTGGAAGAGTCACCAGCATGAGACTGCAGGTGGTCTCTGTACACAGCTGAGACAACCAGCAGAAAGGAAAAACTGCAGGACGGAGGTGGCTGTGCCTGGAGCACTGAAGTGGCCTCAGCAGCCTCTGTAAGTTTGGGAAGAAACATGGGGGGTTGTTGTTTGAGAGTTCAACTAATAAGGGATGGAAGAGCCTGAAAAAGAATTTTCCAGAGCAGAGTCGAGTCCCGCAGCCCTATATAGTTGTGTACTGCTGATGTCCTGCCTCCTTCTCTAAATTGCAGTACAGTCCTTCCTCTGGACGTGTGTCTGACCAGCCTCACTAGCTACGCCAGGTGAAGAAGGACAGCAGGATCATGAACACACTCATCAGTATGTGGTTATTCCCTAAAGGTAGCATTTAGCGCACAGACCCCTCCTACCTAATATAACTTTAGATGAGATCTGCTTTTACCTACTTTAATATTTCCTTATTGGGAAGTTTTCTCCTCTGCTGTCGGAAAATGTACCTGAGACTCTTCTGTAGCCTGGTGCTGAACTCCTGGAAAATAAATAGATAAAGACACAGTCTCAAAAGAATTTACAAGACATATATAAACTGAAATATCTTCACATACATTTGGAAGAAAGCCATGCCGTGTCTGGACAACTCTTGAATGGAAAAAAAAGTTGTTAAATAGATTAATCATTCACCCATAACATGTGATTTGAGCAGCCCCAGTTAGAAGCCAAAAGGCCAGAAAGAGAAAAGGTGTCACGATGAGAGAAGGGTGGTAATTATGTGGTTGCTTGGAACAAGGGAAGGAAGCAAGAGGATGAAGAGAAGAATGAATTCAGAGACTCGGAGAAAGACAGATTTGTGGTGAGTTTCATTCTGGAAGAAACTAACTTGAACTCGATGCAAGAGGCCAAAGTGTAGCTGAAAGAAAGGCCAGATTGAAATAGATTCAACAGGTCCAGTAATGTGACAAATAAAATTACAGTTGCAGCAACATGTGGCCAAACTAAAATGGAGCTGAATAAGAGCCAGAAATACAAATTGATAAATGAGATGGGCAGGGCAAGATCTCTGGCAACACTGAGGAAGCAAAAAGAAGATAGGAAGAAGTATTAACACATGCTGGGGGGGGAGGGAGGGAATATTGCCTGAGAAGTAAGGATTGAAGAAGAAAAAAAAGAGGAAAACTGGGTATGAGGTCTCTGGTACAAGCCGATACACCTGTTGAAAAGCCAGTAACAATTTTCTCCTCAATTTACCCTAGTATGAAATACAGACAAATAGGGACAGAAGACAAAACGGTAAAATAAAACTTAGGAAAATTAAAAATAGACAAAAAGTGATAGTAGGTCTCAGCAATGTGGATTTTGTGGCTGCAGCAAAACCATCAGTAGACCTAATTCTCTTCTCACAACTTCTGCTGTAAAACCAGAACAGCTCCACTTGATTCAGCCAAGTCAAATTGCTGTAAAAGAGATGAACAAGCTTATAAACTCAGGTTTCATTATTCCACATGTATAATGTAAAAATATTGAAAATCAAATGCGAGTTCCATCACCAAAGATCTAGTAAAGACAGAAGGCAAGTTGGGAATCAGGACAAGAGATATGACATTCATCCCTTGGAAAATAGTTGAAAAGCTACTCAAACATTCTGCTACTCAAACTTAGCAGTACAGTTCTCTAACAGTTCAAGTTGACTCGTTCCTTAGAAGGTACGATGAGAATGCAGAATCAATAGACCTTGCAAATAATGTAACTCATTAGTGGCGATAGAGCTCTGCAGATAAACTTTTGCTAATCACTGCAACCGATCAAATTATTCTTTTGCTTTATTTTTCAATAACTTCTGTGTCAGGAACTATAATCCTAGTATAACCATTTTTATATGTTTGGTGCAGCATCAGACTCCAGTAAAGAACAAGCATAAGGCGTAGGGGGAGTCAGCACCAGCAGCTAAGGCACCGGTGGAGGAAGGAACAGCCCTTTTTGGTGATTGACCATGTTCTTATCAGGTACAACTGGCAGTGGAATTACAGCCACAGAGAGCAGTCTAAAGGGAGGTGGCTGGAAGTGGCAGAGTCGTATGAGCGTGACAGGCATTCTGGAAGAGCTTGGCCTAATAGAGGGCAGAGCCAAACAGCTCCAGCACAGCACCGTGCTGAAGCCACTGTTCTGCTTGCAGGCCCCTTGCCGATATCCCTGCAGGGTGCTGCCCTGTGTCATGTAAACATGTCTGCTGGGTATCCGTGGCATGGTGCTGCTCCGAGCCGTGTGGACAAATACGAAGTTTCGTCGAAAGCTGTGAACACTTTGGGGCAGCTGGGTTGTGGTGTTCTTTTTTTTAAGTTCTGCTGGATGCTGAGCACACTTCAGCTGCTCCTTGAGTTTAAATAAGGTAAACCTGACTGTGTAAAACAGGTCAATGGCTTAGCTCGTGTCTCCCACACTCCAAAGTGATTCTTTCTAAGACAAGGAAAGCTTCCTTCAATGCTGCAGCTCTCTGAGCAGTTAAATACGCATGTGGCCAAACTCAGTCCTCGTAAAACCCAATTGACTTCATTGAAAAACCTCCTATAAAGATGACTGATGTCATTGGAGTCCCACCAGGGATGAATTTGGCCCATGCCACTCCTCCTGTTTAGTCATTGGATAGGAATGTAGAGAAGAAATGCATGCTGGGCTCTAGGACTCCATCTCTCAACAAAACTGCCAGGGCTAAAAAAGAATTACACGTGAATATAAATTTGTCTTGCACACTCCATTAGATCTCCCAGATCAGCCACTGCTTTCAGCTGCCCAGGTACAAATCGGAATACCTCCTTTCACTACTGAAGGCTGAGCAGGAGTTTCTACACGAGTGTGCCAGGCCTCTTGGGAGCAAAAGCAGCAGCATTATCCCCAATTTACAGATGAAGAAACCAAAACTGGGAGCTGAAGTGATTTGCTTCAGCTCACATGTGGTGACAGAGGTAGAAGAGGTATTGAAACTTAAGTACTTATGGCTCCTCGCCACTTAGGCCATGTATTCCTGTGATATATCTTTTTAATTTCCCTCTCCTTTCCCCATCTCCCTTCTGCCCTGCCCCCAACCCCATCAACATTGTCTATAGCCACACAACTGGGAAGCTGGGATTAATCCATCCCTAGGGAAACTGGGATTAATATACAACTCATGCGGAACCTTTAAAAACCCAATGATTTGTGGTTCCCTTTTCAGAGGCACATGTAATCCACAGCTGAAAAGTAACTATTTGCTGTTCCAGTGCACATTCTGAGAGAAGCTTTTGCTCTGTTTTACGAATGTACACTGAAGACCCCGTCTGACAAAATTTCTTCCTGCATCCAGCAAAAAAACAGGCTGAGTGGGCTGTGCAGAATCAGGCTCTTGCAGAGTAGTAACAGTTTATGGGCAGAAAAAGAATGACTGGAATGCAAAGGGGGGGGAAGAGAGAGAGAGATGTGCCAAGACATCTTTACATTTTCTTCTGTAACTGGAAATAGTTAAAAAAAAAAATTAAAAAAGACAAAAAAAACCCTGTATTCCCTTGTAAATCTTGCAGGAAGAGACAACTAGAGTCAGGTGCCCTGGTTTTTACTCTTGCAAACTCCCATTCAGTGATGTTTTTATGATGAAAATGCAAAATTTAAAGCAACTGTGAAAACAGAATCAGCTCTCGATTGGCAGACAGAGGCCTAAGTAAGTTTTATTCACTGCATGAATGTCAGATTAAAACACATGCAAAGAGAGAAAAGAAAAAGAAAGAAAGGGGAGGTAATTAATCATCTAAATTATTTGTGATCCTGATTCAAAAGGCGCATTTCCCGTCTAATTCCTTTCATTTATTTTGGGGGTTAGTACGACTTATCTCTTCTGACTGTCATGATTTCATCTCTTCTTTGCTTTCCTTGGAATCACTGAACTGATACTGCCTAGCAAAATTCAAAACACTGGAGGGAACAGGCGAACTGTTCACCAGTGCCGCTGAGAGCATGACCAGAGAGATAGCCTTTGTTTGCACGAGGTCGAAAGCGGCCTTCTGGGAAGAGGAAATACACACACGTATATGAGTAGCACAAATGACATTAAGAGGCCGTGTGTGCATCCTGTGCTCAGTATGTACACGTAGTTTTAATACATCTGTAATTCTGATTATGTCAATTCTGGGTTGTTGGGTTTTGGGGTTTTTTTAATTGCACATAAAAATATATGGCCAAGGGAATTCTTGGCAGGCAGATCACCCGGCTTCAGCCTTTACAAATGAAATGCTTCTCATGCCCAGCTGGGAGGAGCGGTTTCTCCACCTTTGCGACCCCACAGTTATAATGGTTCCCAGGAACCAGTAACTGACACGGTTTCTTACCTCGCCACGGGTGTTTCGGTATCACGGTGTTAAGGAGATGGTGGAGCGACCGTGGGAAAGCCTCAGTGGAGTGACTCTCCCTGCATCCCTTCCTCCCTCCCTTGTACCCGACTCGGATTTCTGCCTCGTAGTCACGACCTCTGAAAAACGACTGGCTCCGAGCGACAGACCCCTTCATCTTCTCCTTCCACGACAGGACCCCGGGAGCATCCCCGTTCCTTTGCTCCGTGCCACAAATGACACAAGAGGGATGGGGAAGTTCATCGGGGATTTTCTCGCCGAATCTCCCTTTAGGAGAAACGCACGGCGCTGGGGAATGAACCACCCAGCCCTTAGGCTGGCAGTTCCCGCCGTGTCAGCGCTCGGGGCTGCAGGTCCCTCCTCGGAGAGGCGCGGGATGCCGTGCCCCTTGTCCCGGCAGCGGGGCAGGCCGGCGGCAGCCGGGGACCGCCCGGCGCGTTGGCGGGGGCGGGGGGCCTTTTCCAAGGGGAGCTCCACAGGCAGCGCCCCGGGCGGGGTGAGGCGGCCGCTCCCGCTGGGCTTGCGCAAGGCGATGCAGCTAAAACCCAACGGAGGACCCGGGAGCGGAGCGGGGCGGGTGTGTGTGTGTGGGGGGGAGGTGACGACCTTCAGAGTCAGCGCAAATTGCCCCCGAGAGGCGCTGCCGAGAAAACGCAGCCCGGTGCGGGCTCGGCAACGCGAGGCCCGCGCAGCGAAGGGATCCTCCTTGCTCCCGCCGGGCTCCGCGCAAAA
>VYXH01006857.1:424427-437532 GCA_013397275.1 Burhinus bistriatus | reverse complement strand
CCCGGGCGGGGTGAGGCGGCCGCTCCCGCTGGGCTTGCGCAAGGCGATGCAGCTAAAACCCAACGGAGGACCCGGGAGCGGAGCGGGGCGGGTGTGTGTGTGTGGGGGGGGGAGGTGACGACCTTCAGAGTCAGCGCAAATTGCCCCCGAGAGGCGCTGCCGAGAAAACGCAGCCCGGTGCGGGCTCGGCAACGCGAGGCCCGCGCAGCGAAGGGATCCTCCTTGCTCCCGCCGGGCTCCGCGCAAAACGCGCCCGGCGAAGCGCCGCGCGGAGCCCCGCGCTCGTCCCACGGGGGCGGCTGCACGCCGTCGAAGCGCGGAGGGCCAGCCCAGGCGCGGGCGGTTTCACCCCCGCACTCCTTGCTTGTACCGAGCGGTTGGTTTTCAGATGCCTTTTAAGACAAAACCGAGAAGCCTTTCCGCGGCGCGGGAGGCGAGTGGCGGGCGGGAAGCAAAGCAAAAAAGCAAGCCGGCTTCGAGCTCTGCCCGTCCGCCCGGCCTGCGGAGCAGGGTGGATGCAGAGGTGTCACCTGGGCACCCTGCGCTTCCCGAGGGCCTTCCCGCCCTGAGGGTGGACTCCGCAGCCCGTCCAGCAAGTGCGCTGGGGTCGGCTCCGGGGCGCTCGAATGACAAAGCGGGGGCAGAGGGGGGTTTCTGCCCCCTCCCCTTACACTGAGCGACCGACGACCGCAACTTTTTCCCTGTCGTTGGTAGGATTCCTTGACCAAATAAAGAAATTTTGTCTAAAAGCCGAGCGGGGAAGGCGGGAAAGGAACCGCTTTGGGCCGAGCGGCTCTGCGGCGTCACGGCCTCCGCGCTTCGGCCGCGCAGGTCCGATGTCACACGGGACGTGTCGCCGCGCTAATTTTCAGGAGGCTTTTCTTATGGTGGGGGGCACTGGCTTGTGACGGGGGGGGGAGAGGGTTTAGGGTTTGCCGAGGGGACGAGAAAGGAGGGCAAGAGGCTCTTCAAAGGCTCAGGAGGATCCCCCAGCCCTGAGCGCTCTCCCCCGTCTCGATGCAAAGTGGTTTCGCAGTGGAATAAACATCTCTGATCTAAGACAGCTGCCGGGAATCAAAGACCGCCCCAGTCAACCCTGAACCGCCGAAGATGCGGCTGAAAAATGCCCGCTCCTGACAAGAAGCGAAGGGAAGGGTGTGNAAAAAAAAAAAAAGGTTCTGAATATTGACAGAGAAGGTTTGCTGGGGAAGAGACCAGAAACCAAACGAACATATATGTAGTCCATGCAGACTTGCCTGTAAAATAACGATTTATTTTAATACTTAAAAAACACACACAATCCAGTGATAAATGTCAATTACCAATAATCAGCATAAAGTGCCAAACAGCCATACAACTTTTTTTTTTTTTTTTAATAAACAAAACTTATTGGAATGTCTCTTAATTTGAATACACTGTTCAGAAAGCCAGCATTTAAAAAAATACGCTCTCAGGTTGAGATTTGTTCTCTGTCATCAGGACACACAAAGACTTTAAAGTACCACTAAAACCACGTTGTGCATACCGTCAGTTTGACGTATTGCCATCTTTCTTTCCTCTGGGTTTTTTTAAATAAGTCCACAACTTACAAACCTCCTCACAGCGCACTAGACCACAAGGCCAAAAAAAAGCTTTCCACGTCCCATGAACACTGATCTGTCCCGCACACCAGGGACCCGCAGGTCTAAGATCTGGATGAGTTTGCTAGTGCATAATAGGACTCCTCACTTGAGAGATTTAGGTCATTTCCAAACATCCATTTTCTTCTCCTTTTAAGAAAACAAACTAGCAAATGAGATTTGCAAGTTGCCCTTCTCCTTGTCCTAATGGTGCTGTGATGAGAAACCACCATTTCAGTTCTTAATTGCCTTCTGGAACTCTCTGTATTTCCTGAAGTGTAAAAATAAGAAGCTTTATACAGTCAAAAAAAAGTATAAAATAAGAGGTTGGGGTTTGTTTTTTTTTAAAGTAATACTTTTGGAAGCTACGATTTTGGGTTTTTTTATTGGGATTCAGTGGAGGGGAGCGGGTTGTGGGTTGTTGTTTTGTTTAAAAGAGATTCCTGTCCAACACGTGAGCACCACCTTTTGGCATGAAGTTTATCAAAGCCACACAAGTCAGCTAGCACTCTCTGCATCATTCATGTATATTTTAAATGCAAAATAATCTTTTCACCCACGACTTAGGAAGTTAGTTGCTTGGGGGGGGAGGGCGGATTTTGCCCTTTTTAAAGTACAAACAAAAACAAAACACAAAGTTCAGTGCTCCCATCCTGAAAGTTTTGTTTCTGCTCTGGTTTTGGTATAAAGTCTGAAGGGGAGAAAAAGTTCATAGAAGCTGGAGATTCAGCACTTAAGTTTGGCAGGTTTCAGTTCCTTTACTTGCGTGTGCAGTGTCTTGTGGACAGCTAGCGTTCTGGACTGGCAAAATCCTTTCCCGCATTCTTGACACTTAAAAGGCTTTTCTTTAGAATGGATATATCTAGGGAGAGAAAAACAATTGAGATGTCAGAAATAACCGACCTGAACTCAGCAGTGAGCTACCTGACGGAGAACACGCTGGAGCTATTTACACCTACTGCTGAGACTGCCAGTGCTGGAGGTCGGCACTTGGGCGATCATCCATACGCATGTGTGCAAGAAGAGAGGGGGGTGCCGGAGGCTTACAAGGGTACCTTTCTTAGGGATAAAGAGCTTCTCTCTAACTTTGGGGTCATCAGGCTGCGTGTCTTCATGACACTTCTGAATGATCACAAAGGCAGAGGACATAAGATGATGCAAACAGAGGGTGAAAACATCTGTGGAAGCTAAGGAGGAGGCTGTGCAAGTCATTTTTGCAGGGTGAGTGAGTACAATAACAGGCCTGTCTTCCAAAGTGAGTTATCTGGGCTCCTCCACCAGCAGTCGGCAGAGGAAAACCTAGACGGAAAACTGTAGGCTGGCCAGGGACATGACTTTTCATACAAGCACCGTCATGAGTCTAGGTGGCTAACTGAGAGAGTACAGGTACACAACGAAAAAAGAACAGGAGAAGAAGAATTGTTACCTGTGATCCCTCAGGTGATCCTGTCTTCTGAAGGCCTTGTGGCAAATATCACACGTGTAGGGCCGTTCATCGGTGTGGGTTCTTTCATGGATCAAAAGGTTGTAGGACTTGGTGAAGTGCCTGCCACAGAATTTACACACAAATTCTTTCTTGGTTTTGGACGGTAACCTTCCCCGTGTGGGTTTCTTCTCTGGAGAGAGTTTAGTCACCTCAAGCAAAGACCCCAGCCCTGGGGGTGAGCCCTGATTGTCTGCCTGTCCCAGTTTAGAGTGGTCCTCTTGTGTGGCGGCCACTGCTAAGTTGGCAAAGTCGAAGCGGGGTTTGGCTTTGAGGGTCACATTGGTGGCCTCTTGCTTGGGCTGGATGACATGTGGGAAAAGTGGGAAGGTCGGCAGCTGGAACCGTGCATCCACCAGGCTCGACACACTGGGCACTTTGGAGAAGGAGGCGCGGGGCAGATGCATGGCCGGGTACCCCAAAGTCCACTGGTGCAGGTGTACAGCGTGCAGGGCGCTGAAGCCATAGAGGTTGGAGAGGTGGTCAGAGGGCACGGCGGGCAGCCCGTTGAATGCTTGCAGGAAGGAGTAGTTGGTGAGCTGGAGGGAAGGATGGATAGGCACTGGGGCCGGCAGGGTCTTACTTCCCATGGTGGCCGCTCAGGAGGAGGATCTTGGGAACAGGGGAGGAAAAGATCTGGAAAATAAAGACGGAGGGGAGAAGAGGGAGAGGTGGATTTCTATGAAGATAAAAGCAGAAAGAATTTCTCACCTCTACCCTCATTAACGCCCTTCTCCAAAGCCACAGGAGGAGGCTGCCTTGGACTTGGAGAGGCCTGACCATCCCTTGGCTATAAGTGTATCTCCATAGGTCTCCAGAATCTCCGTCTCCCAATCCCTCACACTCAAAAGTTATACCCCATCCACAATCATTCACCCCGCCAACAGCATCCCCGTGCTAGATAGACCTCCAATGATCTTCTGCAGAGGGACAGCGAAGAGATGTTGTTTTGGCCCACAAAGCTCAGGCTTCTCCCATGTAATTTAAAATCCCTTCCTGGGCACCCTCAGCCTTTAGAAAATGGTGGGATACTGCCCACTACGTTCTGTCCACAAAAACTCTCTTTAGCCCTGACCCTTGAGGTGATGCGGGGAGAGTGCAGAGACCTCGCTGCTCCTGGGTTGCTCAGATCCCTGCGATCTGGCCTCAGCCAAGCTTCTGCCTCTGGGGTGGTGGAGGCAGTTGGGTGTTCAGAACTGCACATCCTCTCTCATTCAAAAAAAAGAAAATCCCCGAAATTTTTGGGGGGGGTGAAATACCAACCAACAGCGTTCCCTCTTATGCATTGCAGAAAGAAATGGAAAAATGCTGTTCGAGTGACAAATCTGAAGTCCCATTTGCTCTCCCCAGGGGTAAGTGCCTGGCTTTAAGCCCACATCCTAATCTAGGCAATCGCTTAATTAGAACCCTTCAAAAGGCAAAAAGGCGAGGGCTGGAGGGACCCTTCGCATGGGGACACCCAGCCCACCAGCTGCAGAGATGCAGGGCTGCAGCCCTTCCCTGGCCTGGGTGCCACCACATTGCTTTGCCTTTCAGGGTCCCACCAAGCCTCCAGCCTCCCCTCTGGGCCAGATCCCTACCCATTCCACCCCAAAAGGCGAAAGAGAAAATGCTACAAGGCGCATCTATCCCTGCCTGCAAATTCAGCCCCAGCCCATTTGGCAGGAGATGCCTCCCAAAGGCTGATGGTGGGGACGCAGCTTCTCCTCTTTGTGAGTGCGAGAGAGCACCCACAACTTTTGGAGGCATCACGTCCCTGCAGCCCAGGGAGCCTCCTCCTTACCCCACAGCCCAGAGCTTTTCCCCCCCAGCCAAATCTGGGATTTGGCCTCAGTGGGGCTGTTTTCCAGCAGGATCCCTATACGGTCCCCGTAGACCCTGCACAGAGTGCTCATAAGATCCCCACAGGTTTGCTGCAGAGTTTCCGCAGGATCCACATAGGGTCCCCATAAGATCCCCTGTAGGGTTGCTGCTGAGTCACTGTAGGATCCTCACAACATCCCCACAGGGTCCCAGCAGGATCCTTGCAGCACTCAGCCTGGAGGGTCAGTTTATCCCCATGTGAAGAGTAAAGGCCCTTTGGAGAAAAGGAGGCAGCAAAGTGCTGCAGAACAATAATTGTCCCTCTGGGCTGCAGGGGTGGAAACTGGTGGCAGAAGAGGTCTAAAGACCAAGGAAACAAATCTGATTTATATGTGGGCTGTTGCCTGGACCGAGGCGCTGCAGCTGGGATGGTGTGAGAGGGAGAAGTTCACTCTGAGCAGCTCTATATGCCAGGTCCACCTTTCACACCACTTTACATAAATCAGCAGCAGGAAGAGAGACCCAAACCTTAGAGGAATTCCATCGCAATGACCCAGAATAAGAGATTGTGACATTTTGCCTTTTTTAATTGGATATGTTTTGGACAGTGGCTGATTGGAAAATGCACACATTACATTCTCCTCCCTCTCCTGTCTTTTTCCCCTTTTCTTTCTTTCTTTTTATTTATTTATTTATTTGTTTTAACTCTTTAGGGATGATGAACCAACCAGACTGTTCTGTTGTTCAACTGGGGAAACACTTTTTATTTTGTTAGTGCTCCCCATATGCTAGGCGTGTGCGCTTTGTAGCACAAATACCTCAATCGATGACCCCAAGAGCAAAGTACACGGAAAACACTCTTGGCTGGGTACCTGAAATGTCTGTTTCTGTCTGTCACAACGGCTCCGTGTCTATTTTCCTGTCTAGGTAGCCCTAGATCTCTCAAGCGTGAAACATGCTCTTGCAAACTGAGTTAATTTCTGGGTTTAACCTCCTTTCTTCCTTTGTATCCTTAGAAAACTTTTAATATGGAATATATAAGCAAAAATCTATTATGCTAATTTGGGTAAATTCTTGCTCAATAACATTTAAAAAATTCTCTTTCAATTTCCCTGATGAAGAAGGGGGCAGAAACCAAGAAGAAATACAGTCGGGTCATAGCAGCATCCATTGAGCCCGCGTTTTTTTTTGCTAGAGCAATGCTATTATTTAAGGGAAAAAAAAAAAAAGAGAGAGAAGAAAAAGAAAGAAAACAGGGGGGAAAGAAAAAGAAAGAGAAAAAAGAAAAAAAAGAAAAGGGGAGGTGGGAGCAGAGTGTTCACGTTACTACAAGTTTCTTGGCACTTTTCCAGAAATGTAAGCTACACTTTTGCTCTGTGCGACCGGGATAGTCAAAAATATAGATGAAGAGCAGAGTATTTCATAAAGAAGTCCCCTCTCTTCGGGACATCAAAGCGAACGTATTTCACGGCGTAGTAACTCTCCGCTCTCCCGCTTGCCCGCAGAGAGATCAATGTTTCTTTGATTTCGGTGTCACCTCCACCTTTAATTCTGTTTCATGTAAACAGATCGTTATCGGGGCTTCTTTTTTATTTTTATTTTTTTAAAGAAGAAGACCCCGCGAGTTCTCTGCTTGAATTCCCCCCATCACAATAAAACTGTGCGTGGTTTTCTTTTTTAACACAAACTAGCTCGGTGAGTAATTAAGAACAAACCACTTGTGTTCTGACTGAAACAAAACCCACTCATGCCAAGATAAATTTACCCTGCAAAATAGGATCATAAACTTGAAAGACTACATCTGTCTCCAGCTTTCTTACCCTTTGTCCTGTTTGAAGATACGGTAATGCTATTGTCCAGTTGCCATTGTTTTAAAACCATTGTAATCTTAACCTTCCAGATTAAATTCTGCCTCCCCTACACGCCAAAAAAAGAAAAAGAAAAATCCAGCCGGGTTTTTGCTGGTAGCATAGCAAGGGGCGAAATTAAATGGATTTTTAAGTAATCTTGTGGCTAGTCGATATTTTTCCTTTCTACCTTGAATTATCAATTTCCGATGTGTCCTTTGAAAGGGATATTTGTTACATTAAATACCTGACTCATAAATAATGAGGTTTGCTAATTAGTTCCACATGGGAGAATGGAGGAGGTAAATTACCCTGAGAACGTTGCTTATTTTTACAAACATGATAAAGTAGTGGGCATAAAATGCTGCATTCTTGGGATAGCCTCAAACTACAGCAATCAGGTTCATCTGTCAAAAAAAGTCCCCCTGTTTTGCCTGAATCCTTTAAAGTCTGGTAGCCCTGTCCTTTCGGCTGCATCGCATCGGTGTGCAGCATTTTGCCACCAGGTCGGCTACTTATTTTGTCCCCCCTGAGGGGACGAGGTTTTCCCTTCCTATCAGTTTAAGCGAGGAAATAGAGCTTACAATTTATCTGTGTTTGGGAAACTAACTGGAAAAAAGAATAAAATTGCCCTTTCGCTCCGCATTATTCGAGCGTGGTGTTCCTGAGGAATAAAGTGCATTGTTCAGCACAGATTTATTCAAAGTATTAATGAAGTGTGCAGAATCTATTAAAGCAGGTTTATTCGGGGCTAATTGAGCGTGAAAGAGTTAATTGCTAACATTAATGAGGACTGGAAGGACTCAGTCAGCGTATGCCTTGGATACCTCCGCTCAATCCTTATAAAATCATCATTCGCATTTTATCACGAAATCGGTGTTGACAAGTTTCTCCAGACCACCATTGCGAACGCGGACGAATGCGGCGGATTTTAGTCTCGCAATAAAAATAATTATAATAATAACAACCGGGGACCGACTGCACCAGCGATCGCTACACTGCCCGGGGTAGCCTTTATCCGAAACAACAACAAGAAAAATATCCCCAGGCCCGGGTCCCGGCGGGACGGTGGCTAGGAGGGCCCCGGGCGGGCTCGCCGGGCGGGAGGCGGGCGCGGGTGGCTGCCGGCGGGGCGGCCGCAGGAGCCAGGCTCCTCAATCCTCTCCCTGCAGAAGTTTTGAGGATGGTTTTGGGGGGGTTGCCTGTGTAGTTTTTAAATCCCCTCGGGTGTAGAAAGGCCCCCAGCGCAAGGTTCGTTCTCGTTTTCTCTCTAGAGAAGCGCCCGGTGCCTCTCCCTGCGCACGAATAAATCGTCCTTCCTCTCTCCCGGCGGCAGGGAGGATTGCTTTCCTCTGTGCTCCTTGCCTCCCACGGCCACAAAACGCACAGCCACGGTGGCAACACCTTTGCGGTGACACCCCCGCGGGGCCCCGAGGCGCATCCCCGGCCCGGCCGTGCCCGGCCGCCCCGCAGCCCGCAGCCCGGCTCCCGGCGCGGAGCGGAGCAGCGCGGTGCTGTCGCCGCAGGGTCCCCAGCTTCGCGCTATTTTAGGAATTGGCCCTTTTTCTCAGTTGGCTTCAGATTTACTAAACTGGACCTACTGTGCACCTGTCCGGGACGCGGCTCTCACCCTCCTGCCCCTCTCGCGTTTGATCGGATAATTCCCGCAGCGCTACGGTAATCTCCAAACTGCTCGTTTTTTATAGTTTCCCTCCCAAAAGCCAACTATAACAACTATACCCTAATCCTCGGCTTTGCACTGACACTTTATAGGCTCGGCCTCGAGAGAAGCTCAGTCTCTTCCTACGCTGAACTTGTTTTGATCCATTCGAATATAAACACCAGATTCATTTCTGTTATGGCCTTGGGAGGAAAAAGAAAGGGCTTCTCGGACCCTAAAACACTAAAAATGGAGTAGAAGAAAAAAAAAAAAAAAACAGAAAAAAAATGAAAGAACAGAAAGAAAAAGAAAGAAAAGAAAGAAAATGAAAGAACAGAAAGAAAATGAAAGAACAGAAAAAAAATGAAAGAACAGAAAAGGAAAGAATAGAGAGGAGAGAAGCTGAACGTTCAAGTCCATAAAGGACATTCAGGCTTCTGGTTTGCAGCTCCTATGTGTCATTTTTAGCTACGGTTAAAAACATAGCTCCTCCGCAAGGGGGGATAAACAACTTTGAAAGGGGAAGACAAATCTTTAAATAGCATCAAAATACCCGAGCCCCATGTGAAGGCTTCCCCCAGCCCTCTGCCCGCCCCAAGGAGAGCAGTCCTCCTCACGTGAACCACAATTTCCCCACTTCTGCACCATCCAGGGGATGGTGGGAGGGGATGGAGGGAAAGAAAGAAAGGAGGGAGAGAAAAGGAGGTGTCTGGATCGATATCCCCAACCCCCGAGGCTTGGCAAAACACGAACCAAACAAAATGAGTTGTTCTTTTTATTTACCTAATCCCGATCTGTGCTCCACCGCTGGCAGCAGTTAAAAGATCCCGGGCTATATTGGAGCTGGTAAAATAAAATAATGGAAAAAATAATAGGAAAAAAAAAAAAAAAGAGGTTGGGCTAGGTCAGTGTCTCTGCTGGCCCTGGGGGGGCAAAGCTCTCTCCCCACCCCACCCCACTGCTCCTCCAGTGGGTGCAGGCAGATCCGAGCGAGCAGCGGGGCCAGGCGTCCAGGTGCTCTGGCTGATGGGGACGGAGGTGCTCTGCCTCCTCCTGCTCCCGGCGCCGTCTGCCTCTGCCGGAGTGCAAACGCGCCCGGGAGCAGCCGAGCTCAGACTGAACCGATCCCTTCCCTCCAGCCTCCTCCTTATTTCAACCCCCCCCCTCCCTCCCAGCTCCCCCCTCAACCTCNTCCGCTCCGCACCGCACCGCTCCGCACCGCTCCCGGCTGGCCCCGCCACGCCGCGGGACAGGACTCACCGCGACCTGCCCAGGGAGTGAGCGGGAGAGAGGCAGAAAGAAAAGGGAGGAGGGGGGGAAAGTAGTGGGAGGATGGAGGGAGGGATCTGCTCCCTCCCGGGAGGATTTTGGGATCGCAAGTTGTTCTCCCCCTCTGAGAAGATCCCGAGAGAGGATCCCGGGAGCCGCTTACCTGTGAGAGGTCCACTCCCGGGTTAGAGCCGCTTCCTCCCCCCGCCCCAGCATCCCTCCCGCTCCCCACTTTCCGCCCCAGAGCCCCTGAGCTCGGTGCCTTCCTCCCGTCCCTCCTCCCACGGCCCTGGCCGGTCTCTCCCCGCACCTCGTGAGGGGTTCCGCGGCGTGCGAAGTCCCGCGGATCCCCCGCGGACCGGGAGCCGCAGAGCCCTGCTTAGATCCGGGGGGAGTCAGACTACCCGGGCGAAGCAGGCAAAGCAAAATAACCCTCGAAAGAAAAAGGTTAAACGTGCTTTATAATTAATCCTGAGGCCATAATCTCCTTGCTTATTTGTTTTTCTATTCATCCATCCATTCACACTCCTTTAGATCCGTGAAGGGGGAAAAATTGCTTGGGTGTATTACATTGTCCCGGGGAACCAGGGTAATATAATACGCTAGCGAAGACAGATCCATCAGGATAACATGGTACCTTGCTCAGGGACACACATGTGTTTTTTTATTGTTCATGTCACTGCCGTTGTTACACTAATTTTTGTCC
Organism: Burhinus bistriatus; assembly: GCA_013397275.1. Classification (NCBI taxonomy): domain Eukaryota; kingdom Metazoa; phylum Chordata; class Aves; order Charadriiformes; family Burhinidae; genus Burhinus; species Burhinus bistriatus. The sequence continues at coordinate 427,145 of VYXH01006857.1, read as the reverse complement.
ATCTCCGAAGGAAAAAAACAAACAAACAAACAAATAAATAAATAAAGTCGACAGAACAGCAACAAGAAAACGCTGCGTTATCATCCTGCAGAGTAAGCGTTCACGAACACGACAGTAGCGTGGCGAAGCAAGCCCTAAGCACTGCCATTTCATCCCCAAAACATCCCTATTTCTGGGGAGAGTCGGAGGTCCCATACTGCTCACTGCTCTGGGCAGGCGAAGAGATTTTCGTTCCCTCCTTTTGTAAACGAGTGGCATTTTTATGAGGCAGAGGCGAAGCAAGGACGTTCCCTCATCCCGGCTTCTTCAGTTCTCTCTCATTTCGTGCTGTTATTTTCCTCCTTTCTTTACCCCCTCCCCCCCCCCCCCCCCAAAAAAAAAAAATCCCAAAACCTAGCACTTTCATTCCTATTCCGGGGGTCTAAATGTCGAGAGTGTGATCCTATGTCCGATTCTGTAAGTTGATGCCTTCGAATAAATTTGCATTTTCAAAAATAGTTTTCAAGTCCTGTTGTCAGAACACGAGTGTAAAATCCCCAAGTGTCCCTAAACCAAGAAACAGACCGGAGATACGCTCTTGTAACTGGAGTTTTCTCTTTTCCCAGAGGAAGAATCTTGGTATAGCTGGGGATGGGGGCGCGCATTAATAAAACAGAAATCGGAATTATCTTTAGAGATGTAGCAGATTAGTTGAGATGCTAAACACAACAGCAATGATACCTGCACGTGTTGCCTTTAAGGGGAAAAAAAAATAAAAAATTGCACTTCCAGTTACAGAAACCATCATTCCGAAATAAGTACTTAAACATCGAAATGAAGGGCGGTAAAAGATCTCAGTGTCTAGGAGGGAGGGAGACATAGAAAATTATTCCCACGCGAAAATAGTTTATAATCAAAGCGGATCGTTCGGATATTATTCCATCCCAGAGTATTACTGGAAGCTGCAGCTGAAAGCTGCCTGGATAACGTATAGTCTGGTATTTACGTATTTGTTAAAAAATAAAAATATTTGGACTTGTCAACCCACTGGCGATCGAACTGAAGTTTCAGGTTAACTGTCTTGTTAAGTGCATTTGGTTTAAATATCTGTTGTTTAAGTTATGAAGGGTATGCTGTTCCAAAACCTTTATTCTCGGATGGATTTTTATGATGTCCCTTGCTAATTTGCATTATGTCAACTAGTAACGGTGGGGAACTTAATACCGGGAACGGGATACAAAACCACTATTAGCACTGACACGCAGGGAATACGCTGCGCTTTTCCACAGCGAAGATCTGCTGTAGATTAGGAATGTTACAACTTCAAGAGACTCGTAAAAAGTGAAGGCATCTGCTCCCAAAGCCAGCCACGTTTGTAGGATTTAGACGTGACAGCGAAACCCGAATCGTTTCAAGAGAAATCTGTGGGGTGACTGTGGAGAGCGGAGCCCCCATCCCTATTTCCCACCTGTATCCCTTTCCCAAAACCATCCCCGTCCCCATCCTGCCCCTCGTATCTGCAAGGTGAAGGCTCCCGCGGGCCGTGCCCCCCTTTTTTTCGGGGAGTAGCATCCCGGACAGCACCAGTCGGCCACGACACCGGGGCTGCCTCCCCGCTCCGCTCCCACAGCGCCGGGGCCGGCACCGAGCGCTGCCGCCTCGCCCCGCCGCCGCCGGTGCCGGTGCCGCTGCCCGTGCCGGGGGGGGGGCGGCTTCGTGCCCCACCTGCAGCGCAGACTGGGGGACACAGGGAGCGCATCTCAGGGCATTTCCTCTTCCCTCCCGTAGGGAGCCCGCTAAGCTTGTCACCTCGTCTCCAACGAGTTTTGGGTTCAAGGGCTAATCCTGCGCAGCGCAGGTACTGGGAATCGCTCCTCCTCTGGTTTAAGCTCGTGTGAATGCCGGGCATCCCTGGGTGCACCTACACGTCTGCTGGGAGAGGGCTGCACAGCCTGACTGGTGCTCGTCTTCCCTCCCTCTGCTGGGGCACCCGGCTTCACCTTCGGGACCCACTTAACCTTCGCAGAATAACGATTCCCGGCCCTATCCCGTAGCCATGTGCGGGAGAAAACTCCCTTTTGCTTCCGTGGGACTTTCTCCCCACCGGGGAACGGCGCTTGTCCCTTGAAAAAGCTTTTATTGAGGAGAAACAACCGTGCCACTTGCGAAGCATCAGCCGCAGGCGCCTCGCTAGGGTTGCGAGGAGAAGCGGGTCCGGCGGGGCAGGGGGGGGTGTCGGTTTTTTTGGCGGGTTTCAGGGGCTGCTTCGCCGCCCGGAGTCCGGCAAACATCTCGCCCCCCCACCCCACCCACAACGCGGCAGTGGGTGGGTGGGAGATGCCTGGTCAAAGCTGCCTCCGGTCGGCAGCCCTGCAGTTCCCAACCCTCCCGGGGGAAGGGAGCGGGGAAGAGCCGCCGGCTCTGCTCGGCGGCGTTTCCAAAGCCCCTCCGCGCCCGGAGCTTCGCTGGGCGGGGACGGAGCCAGCCCCGGCGGCGGGGACGCAGGGAAGAGCAGGCACAAGTGCACCGCAGCGTCCCCTCCTTGGCTCACGCCTCCCTGGGCAAGGTGTCCCCCCCCTCCCCGAGACAGGCCCCCTGGTTATCAGTGGCGCCTGGGGGCTGTCTAGATATATGTATTTTGAATTTATTTTATTTGTGCTTTGCTTCGTTTTGCCTAATTTTTCCTCTTCTTGCGGTTTTGGTGTTGACCGCCGTGAGGGATTAGAGTGTGCGGGTTCT
>VYXH01006857.1:349391-421850 GCA_013397275.1 Burhinus bistriatus | reverse complement strand
GCGCCTTCATCTGTTGCTGCCCCTCCGCTAGCGAGCTGCTGCAGAGCGGGAGCGATCCGCCGGCGCGGAAGCGCAGCCTCCCTGCGCCCGCGCAAGGAGTTACGGCTTTGCATGGCCCCGTGTCCCCTCCGCGTCGTGGGCTGGTCACCCAGCAGGGACAGACCTCTGCCAGCAACTTTTGCGGACTGGAAAAGAAAATCCAGAGCACGGAATAGAGCGATAGGGGATTTGTCTTCTTCAAGAATCACAATGGATTTTGCAAGCGACTAATTAAGTGCAAGCTCTCCTCCCCCCNATGTTAAAGGAGTACAGTACACAATAATTAATAACACATGAAAAACCATCAGGTTATAGAGAAGCCAGAGTCTGCAATCAGAACTGGTCATATAAAATACCCTTTATCATTCTAAACCCCTTTGCTTTTCTAAACTGATAATTTGCTAGCAATACATCCAAAATGCAATTTGATGCTAGGGGTTACTTTGATTTAAAATGAACTGATCATTTTAGAAATCTGAGGAAGTTTATGTATGTGCTCATATTTAAGAAGAATTTCCTAAAAGTACAGATGTTTTCACTGCAGATTTGAGGGGTCTATCCTCCAGCCCCCTTTGTGCAAGTATATGTATAACAGTCAAATAATCTTTGGATTTAGGTGTCCCTAAGTATTCATTTATATGATGGATTGTAATGGCTATACGGTTCCCTTGAAACCATTATATTCTATCAGGTCAAAACCAGCTTCTTAAAAAAGTTCATTTAATACAAGGGTGGCTGGAATGATTTGTGTACGTTGCATTTGCTCTCATACAATTCCCATATCTGCTGGAAACTGAGTAAGGATTTAATGACCCCATAGGAACTGAAAGTTTTGGTGACATGAGCTCAGAACGGGCCTACGAGACAAAGACCAGTGTGAATTGGGACGCTCAAGTGGAATGCCAGCAAAGCCTGGACATCACATCATTTTGCTGTGGATTATGCCTATGCCACATGTTTTACAGAGAAGTCCTTTCTCTACTGCTGTAAAACATCCATTTCTACTAGTCTGGAAACTTAGTATAGGTATCCTCCAACTCATCCAGCTCAGGTTTGGCTAAAAAAAGGATCACAAAGAATGATATCTCATAGAAGTGAAAGAATTATTTCTGGGTGGTAAAAAATAGGTACGTATGGAATTAGAGCTACATATGTATACATATATATATGTAGACATAGAAAAGGAAATTACCTTTGTATGTATATGTAGACATAGAGAAAGATTAAGACATACAGCCTTACAGTATGCATGCCAGAATTAGGGGTACAAGTATATTGATTCAAGGAATGTCATCCACCTTTATCTTTTGAAATTTTTGGAGCAATATGTATTTGATAAGGCTTATATTTACTATAGCTAACTGTTAAAGGAGGACTCCATAGCTTTTAGGGAATGAAAGCAACATTTGCTTGGCACCGTCTGTCAAACGCAGGACTGGAATTAGGATTCCACAAGATTTATCTTCCCTTGAGGGATTTCGTCACAGTGACATTGGGCTAGTAACCTCCAGCGGATCCAGCACTTCCTGAAAGCAAAGGAAACTCGTTCTCTGACTTCACTTATACCTGTAACTCAGTCCAGATGTGTTATTCTTCCAATTAAACTGCTGCACCTAATTTAGGAGTGTTGACTCCCAGATTCTTCAGAGAGTGGAGGTAAAGCCAATCCACGTTGAGATCTGATTCACATTTCGGAGAAACCTTTCTTTTTTTGATAGACCATATGCTGGTGTGTACACAGAGCCAATGGTCCCTATTTTAGGCATCTCAAGTCATTGCCTGAACGTAAGTGGGATAGGTATGTCTTCTCTATTTCTGCATTTTTATCAGGCTTTCTCTTCAGTAGTTAACAAAGTACATATCTGCGGTAGGTGATAGATGATACACCTACATGACAAGAATCTTGTTATGACTGAAAAATGAAACCTTTTTTTGTGCAAGGAGTGGTTGGAAAAGCTTTTCCTAGGACTTATCACAGCAACACTTCATGGCAGCAAGTCAGCATCTCCTTTGGACTTAGCAGGACCAGAGATGGCAATACAAACAGGACTCCAGGTTTTATATCCCAATTATTTGGGATCTTGTTATGGCTTTGTTCACTGCATAGATCCTGGGATAAACAATGAAACAAGGCTCTAAGTTCATTCAGTTGCCAATACTCCTGTCTCCTCACCCTGACAGACTGGGCACCGGAGCTGAAAGGCACATTCAGTCCACACGCAGTAGCATGAGGGGAGATTTGACCAACGGTCATGCCACAGAAGTCCAACCCTCTTCCCAGCGCCGTGGGCATTGAGGCATTTCATTTCCATGGCTTTGACGCACCAACTGCTGTGCCTGTTCAGAACAGAAAGCAGAGTGAAGAGGCGCTGAAGGTTGTGAAGATCCTGTGCAAACCCATTCTGCAGCCTTGGACAGGCTCCTGGGGGCAGCTCTGCTGGGTCAGTCTACAGCTCAGAAACATGGGTGGTATTTTAAATATCCTGGGCCTGGGCCTTGGGAAGCCTTCAGGGGTTCAGGACTACTGAGCCTGGCCCAGTAGTCAATGGGGATCGACTTTAAAAACAAGTTTGGGACGTTCCTTAATTCAGTGACTATCTGGGAGTCCCACTATTTCAGCTCCTGTAGAGTGACAGGGGAATCCACTACAGGACTAAAGGCTCGTGGGCTGGGGTCGCCTTCCCTGCTGCACACAAATGTGTTGTCAATAGCTGGTGACCCCAGCACCGCTTCCCCTTCAGTTGGCTGCAGCTCTGCAGCTACTTGACCAGCGCTGCTGGCAGGCGCGATGGCCAACCCTCCACAGGGGACAAGGACATTTTTAATTCAATGACATCAGTGCCCAGTCCTCTAAATCACATCCACGCCTCCTCTCTTCTATAACATGATGATTGCCAGAGGCTAGTTGATCGCTGGCCATATCCACATGACCATGTGATTTTGAAGCAGTTGTGGGGTTCCAGTTTTCTTCCACAGAAATATATGTGAGTTTTTTTGATTGTCTTCAGTGACAGTAATATCTAACAACTGCAATATTGTGTCACTGCAGATTCAATTTCTTGGCTTGTATTCAGTGGAAAGGTGTTATTTTAACACAAAGTAATATTGTTACTAATACAGAATTAGTGTCTGGCTAAAGTACATAGAAATACTGATCTGGCAAGGATTTTATTCTCTAGAACAACCCTAAAATGAGGTTTACTGAGGATGATATATATAAGAAATCAGAATTTTAGTTGTATAATTACTCACAATGCCTTTCCTGTTTTTAGCAGTTTCTAAATATATACCAGCACTATAGAAAAAATGGCATGCCTTTTNTTTTTTTTTTTTTTTCAGCATTAGCTTTCGGAAAGGATATAAATTCCCACTGAAACTACATGGAAATAAAGCCGAGGGATCAGCTAAAAGTCACAAAAGCAAAGGAAGTTAAGAGTCAAGTCGGAAAGACAATTTTCTATCATACCCAGCTATGCTGAAGTGTTGGAGATAAAGGTCATCTAACGGGGGGGAGGGACGACTTTGTGCCGTCAGGTGATCTTAAATACCAAATACACTGTAATACCTTGGCCCAAGGGGAAGGTTAAGTACTGACAGAGTTTCAACTCTAACCGAGAACTTCCTGCTATTTGTGGTTTGGGGTCAGACCCTTAAGGTTATTTTGAGATAGGCTTTTGTATGTAAAACTGCAGAAATAATACAGTCAGGGCGTTATTGAACAGACAGGACCAGAAAAATCTTTTCTTGAAAGTGCAATCCTGAAGAAAACTCGCCACCTGCTGGCCAAAACCCTCCTAGTGCTGCGCTTTTCTAACCAGCATCTGCTGAAGCCAGTATTTAGTTTGCGGTGGCTGAACTCGCCCACAGTTCGTGCTCTCTCCAGGTAAAGCGTTGATTCTGGGGGCTTCTGCCTTAAAGCAAAAAATAAATTTTCACCTGAAAATCTCTGTGAGACACTGTTTTACACTGTCGTTTGAAAATAATACTAATCAAGTATTTCAACATGAATAATAGTCTCTCGAGGCTTCAGTGTTTTTGTATGGGTGAGTTTTTTTAAATGTTATTTTAGAATGTGTATATCCTCTTTCTTTCCCTTACGATTGTACCAGGAATCTTTGTGGTTTCCTTTCTGATATCTGTGTTGCCCCAGAGTCTTTTATTTGCTGTTACTACTTTTATTTACTGTTACTAAATAGTAACTGGAGATTTTGACATCTCATTAGAAATAGTTCTCATTCCTGTAATGGGAAAGGGAACACCTCGCTGTACTAAAGCTCACCATCTTATGACTTACCTTTTTTCATGTAGACATTTTGGTAGGCAACACTAGAGATTAGTAGAGATTACAGAGACTTTTTTGACATTTAAATAAGTCAGGTAAATAATGTTACCTTTTTTTTCTTAGAGTCTGCGCTATAGTCAGCTAAGCCAGAAGACAGATCCCAATCTGCTTTGGGTAGACCGTGACACATTAACCCAAAACACAATATGTACATTCTTCAGAGCTAGTATTGGGTTTAAGTTTTCTTGGTGAGGATTGTGAATGCACAAACCACAGAAAAAAGATTCACAGTCAGCGGGTTCTGGACTCAGCAATGGAGAAGGCAATGAAGGCTGGGTTTCTCCAGACTCAGTGACCAAATGCCCCATGAAAGGGGACAGCACTCAGTGTGAGGGATAGGAATTCATCTGTCAATACAGCCAACAAAGCAGAGAAGGAAAAGAAAACGTGGCTAGTTCTCCAAAATGGAAGAAAGCAATAGAGAAACATGAGAGACTATTAAAACCCCCTACTTCCAGGTCAGATTACATTTGAATTTCAATTCAGTGCTCTACATCACAAAACTGACAAAGGTACTGAAGTTCAAAAAAAATTTGTAAGAAGCAGGAATAGTAGAAGAATTTAAAAAAGGATGTATATATCATAAAATGTAAGCATAATACTGAGAAGCCCAAATGGAAATATTGGCTAGAAGAGCCGAAAGAATTAAAAGACATTCCTGTGAGTTCATTTAGAAAACAATGGGAAAGTAGTCTAAAAAAAAGATGAACTCCAAAATAACAATTTCTGCTCAGTCTGTGGTAATGAGGATGATCAGAGAACACCAGCAGAACAAACAACTGAAGCAACTAAGGAGAGGATGTCACCAGTGTAATGGTGAATGTGAGCACTAAACCCAGGCTGCTCTAGCCAAGAAAGGGGTGTCGTGGTTTGGGCCAGATTGGCCCAATCCAGTGGAACGACAGATGCTCTCTCTCGCTCTTGCTCCACTCCCGAAGGGAGGCAAGAGAGCGAGAGGAAAAGAGAGACTTAAGAGTTTAGAGAGAGCTAAACTACTTTAATGAAATATTAATAATAAGATAACAAAAAGAAAATAATGAAATAGATACAAAACCATATCAAGCTCCCAGGATGACAATCACGTCACCAGCAGGCACCGGGGAAGTCCCAGACTGGACTCAGTGACAGACGGGAACTGGATTCCGGATCAGGATCAAAGGCAGATGCAGAGACAAAGAGAGAAAGAGAGAAAGAGAGAGACTGACCCTTTGATCCCTCAGCTTTTATACTGAGCATGAGGCAGATGGGATGGAATACCCTGTTGGTCAGTTTTGGGTCACCTGTCCTGTCCGCTCCTCCCCGCAGGTGTGACCCCTCTACGCTTTTCCGTTTCCGACCCTCCAACGGGGCAAGTAACAAAGTTGGCTGGCCTTGGTTGTTATAGCAACAAGTATAAGCAAGAGCCTCTCTGCATACCGTTCCTTGGCATCAGCTATAAACATGGGTCTTATCACTCTGAGAGTGAACAGTTTTCTGCACAACATGCCGTTAATTTCAGCAGTTAGAAGAGGCCTAGCTATAAAGTAAAGTCACTGAACAAAATTGGTCCTGTTTTACCTCAAACCAGGACAAGGGGCAAAAGGGGCTATGAATGAAGAGGCCTGGGATTAGGTCAACCGCTTCTACCAAACTCATCTATAGCTTTGTTCAGAACATTTGATCTGGTGTACCCATCTGTGAAAGGTAAGTAAAACCACTCACTTAACTGCCAGGGATTATGTAAAGAAAAATATTAGATATTGTATTTCACAGAGGGGAAAATAGCTGCTAGTAATCTTCATTTTCTTTGACTTGGCCTTGTCTCAGCTACCAATATATTCTGTCCTGGTTTAGTCATAATGCAATTTGGGGAGCATTTGTCTGGAACTGTCAGTTTGCCAAAATTACTTCCTAAATTGTACGTGTCTTCACAAGACCTTGCTCACATAAAGCAGCAGTAAGCTGCTAAACTGCTAGTGTCTCTTTTGGGGCAGATTTAGGGCAGGGCCAGAGACATGGATTTCTGACTTTAAGCATAAGTGAATGAGGGAAAAGAGTCGAGGAAAAGCAGAGGTCTCTTGTCAAACTGAATATAGTAATCTGCCTTTTCGAGCAGGTGGCAGTGGTGCCCAGAGAACAGGGATTGCTGGCAGTGCTAGCTGGCTATGACTTTAATGCCCTTCCACATTTGATCAAACAAACTCCAGCAGAGCCCTGAATTAATGATATCAGAGTTTGGATGAGAAGATAGGACACAGAAATCAGTTACTGTGACACAAGCTAGGTTGTCCTATGTTGACCAGTTGCTCTGTAGCAATTACTTACATGCATGCTTTAATTTGCTATATAGAAAAAAAATTAACTTTGATTTTTAACTTTCATGCTTTTATTGCAGTATACCCATAAATGTCATGGAGCACAAGGAGAGCAGTATGCTGAAGCAGAGCTAAAAAACAGCAGAAACAGCAGCTGCTGTAAGCTCATATCCTGGGGGTAACCTATCCATATCTTCAGCCCCTCTATATTCAAATGCTAGAGAAAGAAATCCAAGAATAAACAATGCTAGGGCATTTGTGGTTGGTCAAGAAAGCTTTAGATAAATTCTGACAGAATAAGATGGAAGATCTGAGTAAGGGCATCTCATATCTCAGCTGAGAATATCCAAAATTAGGCTGGTGACTATCCCAAATAACTTGATCTACTCTTTCTGACTCTGATGGAAAACAATTCCTAATTCAACCAGCTGAAGACATTACATATGCCTTAAAACTGGAAGTCGAGCTTCAAAATTGAACCTTACCTCTTCACTAACAGCTGTTTTCTGCTCAGACATCACGACTTCTTCTGTCTAGTTACCACCCTGTGATCATTCCCATCCCCTCCCAAATAAGAAGGGCAAAGCTGGAATCGGGTAATACTGCTGTTCTCACCTGGGGATAGTTATCCAAGAGAGAGGTCTATGCTTGCATTTCTTGATGTTCTTTGAAAGGTGCAGAGGCTGTCTGTTGAATCATGACTCAGCATAATCCTTAGAGAAGGAAAATAACATAAAAGTGTAACTGAGATCTAGAGTTACGGGAATGAACTAAGGCTAGAAACTGAACTTGAACGGTTTTTCTGAGTCAAGGCAGTTTGGTTCTCTGTTCTCTGGGCATCCGATTTTGTATTGTCTTCTCATTAATTTCTTATACATCATTGAAAGCTACTGAGAATTATTTTGGGGTTTTGTTTGTTTATTTATCCCTATTAGAAAGCCATTTCAGACTCGTAGCATCCTACATCTTACATCTCATGGGCAGTTTATTATACCCATGTGTTCTTGTGCTACTTTAAACCGTTTCTCTTCCTTGGTATTCCTTTCCCTTGGCTTTTGTATTCTAAGGTAAACAAACCCTCTTCAGAAAGATGGATGCTTCACGCTCAGCTTCCTTTTGATGAACCTTCTCTGCATCTGTTTCATTTTGAATTTGTACCTAGGCATATGATACCGATGAATTCTTAAAGGTGGCTTCTACAGTAATTAAGAGCCAAAGGTACTTGGTACCCAAGGCAGGGTATGCAGCGTTTGCATGTACAGTCTCACTCATCCATACAAATAGGCTTGATTAACATACACCGCCTGAAATACAGTCTGCTTTGGAGTAAGACTGTGCTCTTCACCAATTAGACACTTGTATAATTTAGCTATTTTTTCCAATTGACCTAAACAGCGCTGTTGGTTACAAATCTGCTTTCTGAACAGATACATCCTGTCAGGGCACACCTCACTACTTGAAGCCTTGCTGTGCGCAGGCCAGCTGAGTCTCCTCCTCTTTACAGGGATCTTTTTGAGGCTCTCTCATCTCCCTCTGGTTGGCTCAAGGGAGAGGGTCTACTGAGGAAAGAAAGTATGGAAAAGGTTATGATCTTCAAAGATAAGATCCTTATTGTGGCTGACTGTACCCAAGTTCCATTTCTTCCACTGAAATCCGGACAGTCCTATCCACTGCGTTGGGACCGGTCATATTTCCATCTGGGGGCTGTTAGCCTCTTCCAGTAACGTCTACCTTGAACAGTGTAAGGCTAATCCAAACCACGAGGACAACTGCACCTGCTTCCTCTCAGCCAAAGGGGCAGCTGAGCATCCAGATGTTTGTAGCTGTGGTTGAGTTTAGATATTTTCCATCTACTTCTCACAGGAACTAACAGTATTGCATTCCAGTGACCATACAATCCTGGCTTCCTGTCTTACAGGACTATAGTATCCTTTTCACCTTTTTTGTCATTGTCAAAGATCTTCCCATTAGACTTCTTTTTTCTGCAGCAAAGGTTTTTTTGGTTTTGGTTTTAGTTTTTTCTTTTTTTTTTTTTTTTTTTTTTTCATAAAGACTGAATCTGTACTTTTTTGTTCTTATTTGCATTCTTTAGACTTTCAAAGACAGTGTTTAAGTCAATTATTGGTAGAATTAGATGAACTACTGTGTTGCTAAATATGGAGCACGTACTGGGGAATAACTGACTGAGTTTAACTTTTGAGATCAGATGAAACTCTTAAATGTCACACTTCATGACATTTTACTTACAGATTCTGAATTTAAGCTCTTCCTAATCTGGCTTTATTTTAAATTATTTGATAGATGCCACATTACATTTTTTGTCTGACAATGGATGGCTTGCAAGCTGTTTGCAATGGAGACTGCTTTGTGTTTTCACATATTCGTTAACTTTCTGATCATATATTCTTGTTTTTCTTTGACTCGATACATTGTGTTAGAACTCTCAGCATAGGTGTATAAGCTGTAGATATTTTACAGCAGCCCTACATTCCCCAGATTTCCATGAAAACAGAATTTTGCTCTCCAAAACATTATTACAGAAAAACATGACAAAAAATGAGTAAGAGTCTTCAGCTGAATCCTTCTTCTCAGATATTACTGTTGCATCATTTGCACAGCCTGACTTTGACTGCCAGGCTGAAGATTCACTTCAAAGCAACCCTCTGCGGTGGAGTTTTCCTTCAGCCTCTATGACTTTTTAAAGGTAGTCATCATTGGATTGCAGTGGACTTAAACTCCATGTGCAATGGGCTCTGCAGATATACAGTGAGATTTTACCACTCTGATGTATTCACAGGGTTTAGTACGGTACAAAAAACCCCGGATGATACAGAGAAATTAGCCAAAATATTTTTTTTAACAAAGATTATTTGCTTGTTTGTTTGTTTGTTTGTTTGTTTTAACTTGAGTTGCCAAGAGAGTGATCACTGGTAATTACTAGCAATTATAACTGAAATAATTCAGTTTTCTGAGAAGGAAGTGCAAAAAACAACAGGGAAGAGCACCATCTTATTCAGTTTATCTGCAGTGTAGAAGTTTGCCTCTGGAGTAGGCTGCCTTGGAATCACTTGGAAGAAGCAGGCAACTGCAGAGTGCTATTCATCTAACTAACTTATTTTAGACTGTGTTCCTTTAGCATCTGCTGCACACAAATACACTCCTGCTATATTTGGCACAGAGTCACTTTCTCATATTGCTTGTGGCCTTCAGGCTTTCAGGACACAAGGTGGTAAAAAAGATAGCCCTATCCTCCCTCATTCGATCTATAGTTTCTCTGTTGATGCTTCCAGCAAACCTTGCCAACTAATACCAGTGGGTAGGGTGTAGCCTTTGCAATGCACAATACTGTCTAGTAAGACTTGGCCTGAACCCACCAAATCTGTTGATTTCATGTTTAGTTAAGTGAAGGTGACGTTACGACTCGATGACTTCTGTTAACCATATTTTTCCAAATAACACATGAACATGTTTCAGCCTTTTAAGTTTTATTAAAGATTAATCATTTGAAGGGGTTTTCTTTTTGGCAAGGATCACAACCACCATTCATTCATCATGAAAACAGAACTAATCAGTATAAGGGCAGAACGTGCAGAATTCATTCTTGAAAGGGGTATGTGTTGGGGATGGGAGAACGAATGGCTCTGGCTAACCTTCTTTACCAGTTGTCATAGCTAAGAATAAAAGATGTCCAAGTCCAATTTCCTTCCCGTGACATCTGTTCATTGATTATGCAGTTGCCTTTTAAGCAGGTACAGATTTCCTGAAGGGATGGAGTTAGGGGCTCTCTTGACATGAGATATTAATCCCTATTGCCTATTCCCTGCTGTAGGATTAGGTGTTTCTCATGTTACCAAAGCAGTGGGAACATGAGTTTTGCTGCCACCACATCACAGGAGAGGTAAAAAGGTGTCAGAGGGAGGGGGAGTCTCTTCCTGTGTTCATGGCAGGTGGCAGCAGCCTCAATGGGTGGACTGGTTGTAGTCATGGCTGAGGTTTGGAGTTTGAGCCTTGGGCTACACTGCTTTCACTAGCCCTGCATTGACTGTACATATCTCCCAAGCATATGAGTCACCATCCTGGTCCTATGCCATTGACTTAGAGGCTGTGTTTTGTCCCATTTAAGGTCAAAAGACAACATTTCTTACAAATGTTAGAAAAAAGGACCAAAAGGAGGAATTTCCACAGTTCTCAGGGAATGGTCCTAACATGTGGTTTCATGATCCATTTGTGGATCCACTGAGATAAACTTGGGTGTTTGTCTATGTGTGTGTGCACGTGCGTGTATGTGTGTGTGCACAAAAGAATAACACACATTGCTTTCCTTCGTTGGCAGTCTAATACTTTAATACTTCAGATACTTTCACACAGGCTTGGAAGCAGAAGGTTCAAAATTCTTCAGGCCAGGGTGGGTGTGAACCAGCGTCACAGCTACAAGCAATATAGTAAAAGATGTTGGTCTAGTTCCCATTTGTTTTTTGAGAAAAGTGGCTGTGCATTGAGCACAAGTATGCTCAGATTATCTCCCCTTTCAGGTCCTAGACATTATGTCTATAGGTCAACAGTGCTTAGGCTGGACTCTATGCTCAGATGTCTTGGTTACTTACAGAAGGGCTCCAAAGTCAAAACATTGATTTTATATGCTTTGGGAATTAATAGAGCTGGAATCATTGCCTGAAACCCAAAATCTTTAGTCGGGACTTAAGCAGACACAGTCAGTCTGAGTTTCAGTCTTTACTTGCTGCAGGAACAAGGAGGAAAAGCTTTTCCCTCCTCAATCCTAGGGCTGTTCAGACTTCTGTTAGTTTTGTTCTTTGTTCCACTCTTTTTGCTCTTTGCACTGACACGCTCACTATCCCACAACAGCTATTTTGTTTCTCACCATTTGCCTTCAGTGGGCTACCTTTGGCAGAGAGTTCCTGCTAAGGCAGTGAAGAAACTGTGGACATGTTGAGGAAACTGTCTGTGATGGGAGCAGAGTCAAAGGCAATTAAAGGGGGAGTTTGTGCAGAGATTCCATAGCCAAGTTTTGATAGTAAAAATGTTTACAAGGCAAATTCTCTCCGTCAGGCGGGGGAGTAGCTCCCCACACAACTGTGCATGTGCTAGAAAGTTTTTGTGTGAGTGTTTTAGGCTGTTTGGGCAGCAATTAGCATACCCATCAGGGCTGAAGGCTGTGGGAATAAATTGTAGCCTGGTTGGACAGGACCTGGAATAGAGGGTGGCCCATACACATATATTGTATCATGGCTGAGGAGTGTATAAACACAACATAGCCAAAATCCGTGATCTAAGGAGACAGGTTCAGTGAAAAACTCTTCACCTGCCAGCGCTGAAGTTTATAGGTTTCTTTTTCTTGGGTCAGCGGCTTTATTAAGACCTGAAATACTACGAGGTGAGTAGTCTTTAACGTACTTCCAGCTGCTGGGGACATACTTATTTGTAACATACAGGTTTTCCAGTAAGAGAGGAGATTCAAAGAGAAACTGGGAGGAAAAAAAGTGAAAAATAATCTAGAAAACCAGTTGGATGTCTAACTGCCATCTTAGGCACTTAAATCCAGCTGTAACTCCAAGGCACCTTCTTGGATGAATCCTGGAGACATCCAGGTTTCTGTGAGTAAAATGTGTCTGTGCTTGCATACATACAATGTCAGTAAAATGTGTCTTCTGCACACATGCACAGGTCCCAACCATTCTTTAACAAATATTTTTTGGACGAAGGTCTGGAGCCCAGCTTTTTCAAGTTAATATACAGGCTACAACCCAAACCAGAACTTTTTATCAAATGAACTAGCAAGAGAGCCTTAGCCCACATTCACCTACAGAGCAAAGGTGCCACCTCCCTGGAGTGAAATACTTTGATTCAGATTCCTGTTATAAATCAGGAAGAGGGAGCTATATGGGGCTCTCATGCACCAAATGACTGGTCTAATCTCTGCCCTGATGGTCATAATACCATCGGGTTATTCCTTGTGAGAAAGACACAATCTGACTTAGGCACATAACTTCAGGGGAGTATTCAGTCATAAAGCCAGAGGTTGACTTAAACTGCAGATGGAGTAGCATCCAGCCGAAGGCTGGAAATTGACAAAAACCCAGTGTTCACTCTACCTGCTTCGTGTATGGTGGAGCCCAGCCACCAGGGCTTTTCTTTTGCCTCTGTTTTGTGTCCGATTCCCTTTATCCCCTTCCCCAGCAGAGCAGCCCAGTCTTGTCTTTGAAATGACACCTCTCATTTGGAGCAAGTTTCTGAGAAGTCTCAGACTGGTGATGTGGTATGGAGGGAGGTTATAACTCTCTGATAACATGGAAGGAGAAACCAACTTTTTTTTTTTTGTTTGTTTGTTTGTTTGTTTGTTGGTTTGGGGTTTTTTCACCAGCCCAGGCTATTACACACAGAAGGCAGTGTTTTCTGAGTCAGTTACTTATGTATAGGGTCACTGGGCAGTTTTTTCTGTGGCTAAGGGTTCCACAGAAAGGCAAATTACTTACGGTTAACATGGTAGAGTCCTTGATATCCAACATTAAGTAGAAGAAATACTGCTTAGGAAATATAAAAAATTAAATCATAACAAAATCCGCTAGTACTGAGACACAGGACCCATAGAAGATCAATGCTTTTGTTTTTATGATTTATCCTTTATTATCTTAGCTCAGCAGCTGAGGAAAAGAGTTGAAAGCTGTAAGGCATGAGGAATCTAAAACATTGAACTTCTATGTGCAAGGCACTAAATGAATTGTAGACATACATGAATTGTACATGAATTTGGGACTGGAGGAAGTCCAAATCATATTCAGGTTCCTTTAAAGGCCAGACTGATATTTGAAAAATTTCTTCCAGACACTTGTCTTTCTTCTCAGCTGTTAACTAACAGTATTTTATATTGTTTTTTTGAAGGATGTCTCATATATTATTTCTCCAAGTAAAATTAAGTTGTGTTAAAGCCTTTAAGACAGGATGGAAAAATTGGACAAAAGCTTAACTAAGTGCTTCCTACACAAACAGCATCCTTGGTGCTGGACCATGGTACTGGTGTTTGTCATTTGCCCTATCTTACTTCTCCAAAGACTTAGGTTTCCCTGGTGCTATCTCCTCTTCTGCTAACACAAATAAAGTTCCCTGTCTTCATTTGTTGAAAGAAGTTTTTCTTGGCCTTGAGGTTCTGCCCATTTAGAAAATATCTTTGTTAAGCAAGGAGGCAGTTATGACTAAATTCACTAGACAAAAGCAATATGTGAGCATACATAGAGCTTCTTTCTTGTTTCTCTCGCTGTAGGCTCCTCAGCCTCTTTGAAATGGGAGTTTTCTCAAAGTGCTCAAACAAGAAGCCACATTCTCTGTTGACTTTTTCTGTGACATTTTTTACTTTAACCTTTCTGTATCTTAGTTTCCTGTGCTCTATAACAAAGGTAATAAAGTCTAGGTTTTCTTCTCCCTAAGATTGTTTTGAGTTCTATAGTAATTCACAGAACAATTCTAGTTCCCTTGAGCTACAAATATTTGGCTAAAGGGGATGTGTGATTTTCAGAGGTGCTTGCCCAACAATTTCTACGTCTTGGACTCCTGTGAGGTGTGTCATGTTAAGCACCGGAACATGGACACACACTGACATGCAAAACTTGCCATTCTTGCTGGGTGTTTGAGAAGATGTATCCAAATCAGTAAAAAGTAGCAATCTTCTCCTGTATGAGAGAAATGTATATTTCCATAGTAATGGAAATCTTCCATTCTTCTAAAATAGAAGACTTATTTTTTTAATTGACAAATACTCTGCAAAAAGAAAGAATTATCCTTACATACTCTATGCATTACACCCTTCCCTTCATAATGCATAAATTGTGTGTGCTGCCAGTAACGCTCCAGCAAAGCTCTCATTGGTAAGACATCATTTTAACTGAATACACCCTGTGAGGGAGAAACCTCCATTATTAAGCAACAAGAATCACCCGCCGAGGAAATGGTTAAAAGAGGCAGAAGTGCTGTAAAACTGAATCAGAGAATGCACATAATCCCAGCTTGATGCAATTACTCTAACATGAATTTAAAATAAAATTAAAGTTAACAGTTTAAACTGATGTTTGAGGGGTTTTAAAAAGATTTAGTTTCCCTTGGAACCACTATGTTATTTGAGCCACTGTAATCTCAGAGCGCAGTGCTCGTAACTTCTCTCAAGCACTGTTACTACTAGATTATGCCCACAGGTTAAGTTACAAAAGTCTAAAAACCTTAAAATTATTAAACCTAGATTAAAGTGTTCAGAGAATATGGTGTTATTTTAGTCTCCTGCCATATCCTACATTTACTATAAAACTGTTATATTGGCATTCTAATAAAATGTCATAAAGCAAGTATGTAAGGAGGTGTTTTGGGTTTGTTGCAGTCCGATGGAAGCCAAGTTAACATGGCAACCAAAATGTGTAACAGAAACACTTAAATGTTTTTCATAAACTGCAAACCTTGTAAGAGCCTAAGAGTACGTTGACTACCGGGCAGCGCATTACTGAAGATTACTGCCATGTATTCTTGATGCCTCATCTTAGATAATTTCTACACAACTCAAAACTTAATTATCGGAAGTGAATAACCTTCTTTCCTCCAGTCACACTCTTACCCACTAGAGCCCACAGGTGTCCTTTTGACTCCAGCAGCACAATTAAAGGGGAAGGAATGATTTGTTCCTTGAACCTTGGAAGCAAAGTTATTACACTCTGACTGATATGTAGACAGTTTAGAGCCAGAAGAGACCTACGAGATCCTCTGGGTTGTCTTGCTTTTCTTAAGATTCCTTAGTCTTGAAGAACACCTTATCCTGATGCTTACACAAGGGACATACGTTAACAGAGTCCATAATCTCTGTAATGCCTCATCTGCTGCATACGCTCCCATTATTTTTCCTATCTGTAATGCACTTGTTCTTTGTTCTGGTACACAGATGTTTCAAAGTTCTTTATTTAACTCAATAAAAAAAAGTCTCATTATTTGACCTCAGTTGTTGTTCACAAAAATAGAAGAGTTCAATGATGTCTGGACTGTAGCTTAAAATTTTACCTCCTGGTATATTCACCAGGAGGACAGAGACAGTCCATCTTGACTAGCAAGTCATCTCAGTGTTCCCATTTGAGACATCGAAATCAGCATTCTATTCTTTCTATCAAGGAATATACAAGTTTACTCAGGCTCAGTTCTGAGAGAAAGAAAATTATTCGATAAAGTTCCTTTTGCCTAATGAACTCCAGATGAATCCTTTAAAAATGCTTAGTGCTGTTACCTATGATGAGGCTGGGTTTTTTCTCAGTAGCAAAACCTCCACTGAGAGTATGGGTATGAGTATATTCGTATACAGTACAGCAATATGGAGTAGGAAGCTATATAGAGGTATGAAGGAAGAGTAGGGGAGGAAGAGAACTCTGTGAAAGTGAAATGCTAACACTGTCCGGGAAAGTGTCTTACATTTATTTACCTCAGCTGATTGGAGAGGAAAAAGCAAGAAGCTACTCTGCTTCAAGAGGCAGTGTGGTCATTTACAGACCAATCAAAAGTTTGTGTAGCAGGAAAAGAAAAGATATAAATCTGACCCGAGAATCAAACAATATACTTTGCATTGGTCAGCAAGGTTTGGGCAGTTTGGAGGAAGAAGTGCTAAAAACATTGCATGAGGGCAGACGCCTCAGTCATTCATAACAGAAAATCTTAAGGAACAGAAGGAGGCCTAGTATGTCCAAATAACAACAACAACAACAACAACAACAACAACAACAATAATAATAATAGTAATAGTAATAGTAATAGTAATAGCAATAGTAATAGTAATAACAATTAATTTAAGAGAAGAGTTAATTAAAATAATGTAACTCAGAACTGACCACAATTTTCATTGAAGCCAATACGAATTTAATAAAATAATTTCTGCTAAAAAAGCATTTAACAAAACATTTAAAAATATTTTAAATTTTTTCTTAGTGCATAGCCCTCTCCCAAAAAAACCCCAAACAACTACCAAACATTTCATTTTGAGAAAACATTTAGAATTTGGCAAACTTTATTTTTTGATGGAGGTTACAGATGTTTCAAAGGTAAAAAGAAAGGCATCTTTGATTTGAATAGGATGGTGAATAATCAGTTTTCATTTTTGACAAGATGAAAAAACCAAAACTTCTAAACCAAAACACCTGAAAATCAATTGTTGACACAATCTCAGTTGCAACTACAGATCTCGGCAGCACAAATGAAACTGCAGAGGTAAATATAGGCAAATGCCTTCAAACTGCCTGTTAATCCCTACACAATTTGAGCAGACTTGCTCTCACTATGGGTGTGGAGCTCCTGCTCCCTTCCTGCCTATCTGTCTGATGACAGCTGAGCTTCGCCTGTCCTCAGAAACCTTCAGTGATGCACACCAAGAAAGGTGCAATCGTTGTGTAAATGTAAAGACAAGACTGAAGCTAAGTACGGCTTTGTTCAGAGCTTTCAAAATCTGCATGAAATAAATTCCAATTTTTTGCAGCACAAAGCTGATAAAAGGTATTAAATCAGCATCTGCAAGCCAATCACATCACCAAAATAGAAGTAGCCATAACAATACTGCTAAAGGAAACACATTATAAAGGCAAGGGAGGGGCTTCTTCCTGTCAAACCTACTGTATTTGTTTCCAATCAAGCAGGTGTGAGGATCATTTGGAGTCCCATCTGTGCCTCACATAGTCACACAGAAATGGAATGTGAAGTGTGCCATTAAAGCTTCTAAGTCTTTACCAGAGAACTCAAGTTTGCTAGCACTGATGGGCCTGGTACATCCTTTGGATCATTGATGGTTAAAGTGTTTTGCATTTGAATGTCCTGTTTGAGTAGGTCTGAGACATCACTGTTCTGTTGGTACAGCTGGTAGAACTTGTAAGGCTCCTTATTGTCGAAATATCTCCATTTCTTGAACCATGAACATCTCTGACATAGCTGGTAGAACTCACCATGAGGTAAGGGATGATGCTTGCAAGGTGTTTTAGCACAAGGCCTCACCATTCCTAAGAGAGAAACAGTTACTGGTCAAAGTAATTCCAACATTTTGCTAGGTCAAACTAATTCCAACATTTTGCTACCTCACATGATAGCGTAAGTGCCATAGTGGGAAACAGCAATGGTTCATCACATGTTGAACATTACAGTCAGGGGCACTTAAAAAGCCTGGTAGTATGGAGAGTAGAGGCAGGTGAGAAAAGAACCTTGAATAATGCAAATAAAACTGTTACTGTCAGAATTTGCAATCTTTGTTTGATTTTAAAATGTGATTGAAAGTTGATTAAAAGGAAAATAGTTGCTAATTTTCTATAAACCTCACAAAAAATACTGATCAGTTTGGCATAGAACAGAAAAGGAAAATATTCTATCAAGCAGGACACATTTTAATATATCAGAAGTTTTGCTGCCTGCTCCAGGATGTTTATGTAGTTAAGATAATTTTCCCCCAGTTTTTAGTAGACTAGAATTTTCTATGTGAATCAGGAGGAACATGGATTTCCCCATACCCTTCAGGCTCCTCATGAGAGAGTTATTTACTTCAGATAAATAGTCAGGTTTCTAAGGATAAGAAATTCCTTAACATGAAAAAACTTCCGAAGAAAGTTTCTTGAGAATAGCTGTTTATGGACACAAATTTGCATTTTCCAGCAGAACAAAACTAGCAAGGTGGAAAATTCGCAGTCTGCTCTCATATGGATGTTTTTGATCTTTGACATTAATCAAGATTAAAAGATATTGTCATGAAGGTGGGGTCTTGAAAACAAACTGCAGGAATACATTTCAGAAATGTATAATGAGTTTTCTTTATGCAGAGAAGGTGTGAAACACACAGGTAGTTCCTATTATTCTTAATGAGTCTAATATTAAGTATTGTCTTTGGAAAAGTTTAACTGGATCAAAGGGTGCTGCTAAAGGTCATTAATTCCACTATCTAGCTAATTTCATAGAATCATAGAATGGTTAGGTTGGAAGGGACCTTAAAGATCATCAGTTCCAACCCCCTTGCCATGGGGTTGTTTCCCCAGAAAACTGTCTTCTCCACGGAATAACTTTCCTGTTCTTTCACGTGAAGACTGAGACTATATACCAGCCTTCACCCCAGTGTGCAAACAACTTTTGGTGCATTAATATGGCTTCAGTTGTATTTTGAAGTAACAGAAATGTACATCAGCAAAATGTGCTTATAGAATCATACAGCTCAGATACTTCAGGTAGCCATCTAATGCATACCTCTGCCCAAAGCAGAGACATCTATACCTATCGTACTCTCTAAGATCTCCAGTACTGAAATCTTCACAACCTTCTCAGGTTAAGAAACACCAAGACAGTTAATTTTTTTGCTTCTGCTGACATAAGACTGGTCTGAAGGCCAGAAATAATCCAACTTGACTCAGACTCATGGTCACTGGGAAATTAACCAAGAAAAATGTCTGGATTGCTGTAGCATGTTACTCACTTCTGGTGGTTCTTTAGGTGCTGTACTATCCTGTGTTGCCAGTCAGGAGACATGGGTGCCTCAGAGAGAGGCGCTGAACACATGATGTGAGCTGTAGCTGGGTTAGCAGCTGTTAACATCAGGTTTAACTTAGATTACCAAAACACATTTCTAAGGTTAAGCAATGTAAATAGCAACTGTATTTAGATAAGGGGAAAATCAGAACCCAGCAATAGTCTTCAGCATGAGCGTTTCTAGCCTTGGTTGGGACCCAGACTGGCACGTTAGTTTTGAATTCTTCTATGAACAGAGACATTTCACAATAGATCAACCTCTTATAATGTAGATGCACTGCAGAGGGCCTTCCACATAGAAGTCCTGCCAGCACCCTTATTATACCTGAGCGATACCAACTCAGATTGCTTCCCTCATATCAACTTTTAAAGCACTGCTTCATGGGGAAAGAAAACCAGTCTCTCAGGTAACCAACTCCCAAACCACTTAGGTCTTTATAGGTTAAAACCAACACCTTGAACTCAGCCCAGAAATTTATTGGCAGCCATTGCATATTTTGGAGACTCTCTGCATGATGCTCCACTTAATAAACAGGTGGTTGAATTGTGCGCACTGGGTTCAGTTGCCAAATGGCCTCAAGATGTAGCCTCACACGGAGTGCATTAGAGTAATCTAACCTTGTGGTAAGAAAAGTATGGATAACTTGAGCAGGGACCACATGTGACAGGAAAGGTTGTGCTCTCCTTGCCAAACACAGCAGGAAAGAAAAAAAACCCTCTTGGCTGGCTGTGTCTGCTACCACAGCATCGACAAGCTGCCCAAGATCTTCTGTGTGCTCCAGGACCTGAATGCTCAATGGGAAGCTGGACCTAAGATCTGAAATAAGGCGCTTGGATTCTCCAGTGTGCTGGAGCAGGAGGCTGGAAATTATGTGACAGATTCACTTAAATTGAATAATGGAAGTTTTCATGACTAAATGTAAAATGAACAATGTAGCCTGTAATATAGTCCTTGTGTTACTTATTCTGATACTAAATGCAATTTTATGCTGTTGCTACAATTTCCATGTGGAATGTGCTTACTATTTTGAATTCATAAGAGCACAAGTTCATCACTGAAGTGGGAACATGAGGTTTGGGAAAATGCGTGTAGGCTGCTGAGGATCAGAAGAATGGTGGTGTGAAGCATGGCATTACAGCACTAACAGACCACTCCTGCTAAATCAGTCAGCAATGAAACAGTTAAAAACGTAGACATCTTACTTGTCACTTGGATTCTCCAGAAAAGTCTAAGTGAAGGGATTATGTTGGAAATCAACATTGCATTGGTACATTTCTTCAACATTTTCTCCACCGCCTGAAAGCTGAAATCAATACCTTAACACAATAATGAAGATTTACAGTGGTGGGAGAAATTCAAATTCTCCAGCAAACGATCTTAGCTAAAGAATCAGGAGAGATCTAAACCCTAGATCATCATAAAGATGTGAATCTGTTGATTGTCAGTATTAAAGAAGAGTAAAAACCTGAAATCAGTGGAGTCCTCCCTTCACCTTTGACAATTTCTTGCAATTTCTACTTCATCTCATTCCCTTGTATATGTCAGCTTCTAATAGTAGCTTCCGCTGGATTCTGGACATCTTAATTAAATAAGGATGTAAAAATAGTTAGATTTTCACCAAACACAAATTTAAAGTGTTTCAAATATTGTATTATCATTGAAACTTTTTTAGCTTGTGTCAGTTTTTTCAGGTTGTATCAGCTGCTTTCAGGGATGCAAGCAGTTGTTCAAAACGTTATTAAAAAAAGAGTTTCCTCATTCCCAAATCAGAGGGAATATTTGCTAAAGTATCTGCATGATGTAGAAGTATACATTCCATTTGTCTATGTGGTTTAAGTATCCTGATGTCTATGCCCTAGTGTCTTTACTGCTGTGTTTTGTATAGTGTATACTCTAGAAAATAGACATACAAAATACAGCCTCTACTCTGTTTTAATCAAAGTACACTGAAGAGGAAGGCCACTGTAAAAGCGATCACATGAAGTCCTAATAAGTTACTGATACTGTCAATTAACTGATTTTAGCCGCAAGGAAATTGAAGAGTGGCTGATGCAGAGGTCTCTGTTTGCCCAAGAAGCTATTTATCCAAGGAACCTGTATAGGTGCTACTGCTGCCGTTCATGCATTCCTCCTGAGAAAGCTCCTCCTTTGAAAGAAAGCTGGTTTTGGACTGCTGAAGGACTGTTCAACTCCTGCACCCAATCTTGGTGTGGATGGGGACTGACATTGCCATCAAGGGGGCTAACTGCAGGGTGCTTTGATAAACTCAGTTTATTCTTTTATTGCTTTAAGCATTGTAGTGAAAACAGGATTTGCATGTCATTTTTATTATAATTTGGTTTCCTGTTAAGGCTAAAATAGCTTTTGAAACTGCAGTTTATCCACTCGTGAACTAAAACAACGTCTTGTAAAACTGTGCTGGGTTTACGCTAGTTTCCCTTATTTGAAACATATGCAGAAGCTTATGGTTGTGATCTAGGATTAATATTGTTATAGGCTGGGTTAAATCTAGTTGGAACTGCTGGGTGTGACCGTCACTCTTCATTTAAGATAGTAGAAACAGGCTCATTTATAATGTGATAGCAGTATTCAAACTGAAACAAAGGCACACCCAAGGCCACTAAGGAATTTGAACTATCTTGGAGGAAGGCTTTGTTGAATATTTTTTAGAAGGGTATGTGTGTACATGTGTCTGTATGTCAGAGAGAGAGAGACAATGAAAACGCAGAGAAGCTCACATTATGAAGTCTTTCATGGCAAAGCGAGGGTGAAAGATCCCTTTCCATTTCTCCCCTGTCTTATCTGCTTACTCCCCTCCACGCACCCCCTCCGCTCCTCTGGACTTGATTAGCTATTCACTTTTGCTATTGAAGCTATTTACGTGGCTGTGTTCTCAGGCGTATCTGTATACTAGCTTATTTTAAAGAAAAAAAAGGTTTTCTTTACCTCCCCCTCCCTGCCCAAACCAAATAACTTCCGCGATTGAGAGCACTGCCACAGAAGCAGATGCACTGGCACAAAGGAAATTTGTGCCAGGGGCAGAGAGGGAATAGAGGACACTGCAGCGGTCAGGAAGGGTTAGGTTGAAAATCTTAGCCTAAAGGAATTGTAACTAGAATTACAACTTTGGGGTAAAGCTGAGCTTGATTTGAAAAGACTAAGGAGCTATATTGGATGACTCAGTCCTTTTAGCTGCCCTGGTATGGTAGCCTCCAGAAGCACCCAGAAGAAGAAACACCTGCATATTGTCCATTCCTGGAGGCAGCTGAGTCTGGTTTGTTCGCACGGTCTATCATATCCTGCTTCCAGTGCACCTGGCTTCCTTCTGCTTTTTCTTCCCACACTAGTGCCTTCCGATACCCAACACATCAGAAGACCACTCTGTTCTCTTTTCTTCCCTGCCTGCACCAGCTTGGAGCTAGAAACCTTTGCCCTCCCTAAGGACCTATACCTGATGGGCCTCCCTCTCTGAATGAGACAGTGTAGAAAGGTCCTGGAAACCCTGAGAGGTGGGCTACAGGCAGCTTTGGAGGACTGCTCACTGACTGCTCTCTGAAAGCGTCATGCAGATGAGAGCGTGGACTCCTTCTCTGACTTCCCTGTGGTATTCAGAAAAGACGGATTTCATAGAGTCTTTACAAGAACTCAGAATTGCATCAAAAATACTGAACTGTCAAACTGTCAACCACCTACTCTAACTAGTGGTTTTTCATTCAAGTAACAAGAGGTAACACTTACACCTCACAGGTAATTCCAAACATTAGTTCAGCTCTGCTGCTGGTAAGTACTAGGAGGACCCATGGAGAGTTCCCATTTGGGACAAGGAGAAAACTTGTTGACAGAAGATGACATCTTTGCTCTGTGTTGGTCACTCTAAATTTGTTATTGGACTGTTCGCAAGATCCCTGGGTGCTCACTGGCAAGTTTACATTACAGAACACACTTGTTTCAGATGATTGTCCATTTAGGCATCTGTCACTCCGGGTTTGCATTGTCTATTGGGAGCAAAATGCTGTCCCAAATAAGTATCCATAATTATAGCCAACTTCAAAACTGGGTGTGCATCCATACTGTGAGGCAAATGATTGAGAATATATCTCAGAAAATAACATTAATAGAGTAGAACTATTAGTTTTAGACATTATAGTGTGAGACAAGATGGTATGATTAGCTACATTGACTCAACAAATACATAATAAATCTTCCTCAAGTTATTTTTTTTCAACTAGAAAAAAATTATCATAATTTAATGCTTTCCAGGGACAGAGGAAACACAAACCAAACCTTGTAAGTCATTTTAGTGATCAATTAACTCACAGAAGACTAAAGTTTCCCCTTTGTTTTGAGGCCGAATTTGATTGTACTTATTTTCAGTCACCAGTTCTGGTAAGTTGAAGAGCCTTTGCCTGTTCATCAGCTCACACCAAACCCGATTCTTGTCAACAATCTCTTCCACGAATATTGTAGATAGAGTGGACTCTCCAAGTCTTAGCCGTAAAATATCTTTTGCCACCTTACAATTCCATGTCCGAGTTCGTTCTACCTCCACAATATGCTACAGGACTTAAGGTCCAACTCAGAGCACAACATCCCATTAGTGGTTCTCATCACCACATTCAGAGATAACATAGTGTCCTTTGGCTTCTTCTAGCTTCCTCTCCTCATATATATAAGAACTTTATTACCCTTTTTGTTTCAGGGCTACATTGGGAATTAGAGCTCAGCTGTTTATCCTTTACAACTCACAAGCCATTCGCAGAGGTACTTCTTCCGTAGTCTGTAAATACGGTTTGCTTATACTGAAAACCATTTCAGTTGCCTGCAGCTGACCACAGAGTCCTAATTATTCAATTTAACTAATTTATTCTCTTTGTTATTAAGCATTCTTTCCTATCTAGTTCATCTCTCAATATTACATATAACAATTCTGTGTTTTCCTCCAGTTAATCAATAAAAATATTAAGTAGCAGATAGCCATGAATTAAAGCTTGTAGGACTCGATCAGAGATGTCTCATAAGTGATTCCTTGTTCACAATTCCATATGGCTCCTTAACCAGTGGTTCATTTAATGGAGCAATACTCTGAATCTACAACATACATGTTTCTTGGTCAAAGTAAAAGAAAATGCCAAGTTGGATACCCCACATAAATCTATACTATCAACATTATTATCACTGAAATGTTTAATTTCATCAAAGATATGAAAGTACAGACATGATACGAAGATCAGAGAAGATCTGTTTTCATTAACTTTTCATTCTGATATTCATTATATTGTTCTTTAATTCTTTATTAAAGAAATTACAAATGACCCATTCCATTATTTTGCCAGGGACAGTGCCAAAGCTGACATTCTTATAGTTAAGCTTTCACAATGTTACCACAGTTGTAGCTGCCTTCTACACCTCTACAGTTTCCTCAGTGGCTCAGACAGCTCATGTGCTTCTTCTCTTCCCACCTGCAGATGCGGGAATCCTCACCTATTGATTTAACAGCCTCCTGCTTTGCTGTAGGACTGGAAATATTTTCAGCACTGTCCTTTGATAAGAATGTGTCCTCCAGCTCTGTCCTGAAGAAAAAGCAGAAATACCCATTGAACACTGCTTCCTTTGTGTCATTAGTAGCAGTTGGAATAATAGCTCCGACTACATAATGGCATGGACACTCACAGTTTTTCTTTGGTGCTATTACACTTCTCTGCTTTGGCAGTGTTTCTCCTTGCATACTTTGGCTTCTTTTGTAATTTTTGTCACAGTTCCTCGTCTGCTACTATGTTTTGCTGCTGGTTTTCACTCTATTCCTCTTCCTTCTAGACGAATTTTAATTTTCATATTTACCATAATTTCTCCCCCTATTAGATTGTTTTACTTTATCACCATAAGTGTCTTATAATTCTAGAGCTGTGAAACTGGGATAAGTGAGAGAAAACTTTTTTAAACACTTCCTGATTATCTCTTTTTTTTTTTTAACATTGTTTTCTGCAGATGATTTACTTTCCTCATTCTTGTTAACTTTGCGAAATTAACTCTTCCAAAACACCAGTCTGTAGCCACATCCTAAATGAAAGAAGTCATGAATATTTACTTGAAGGCAATTATTAGATTTCACCTATACAATGGCTTGCTTGGTTTATGTCAAGATGAGAACTAGGTAGTTTCCTTTTGTTGGATGCACGATTTTTTGAATTGTTACACCTCACTTTCAAAAATTGAGTATTATGAACAGAGAGTATGAGGTTTCCAGTAAAAGTATTAAAGTTATCCAGGATAATACAGCTTACTTTTTTTTCTGGCATGCAACAGATCGTGAACAAACCGATCATTCAGTTTCCAACGTGGATTGCGAACTACACACTGTGATTTTCCTGTAAAGGCACGGATTTAGTAGCATATAGGATTATTTTTGTATGTGGCATAGAAACAGGTGGGTGGAGATCACCACCTCCTTTTCCCTTTTACTCACTAATCCATTTTAAGTGCATTATAACCTTTAGGGCTACCCTAAGGCTGGGTTTCCTGGACATTTCTTCCTTCCTCTGCCAGAAAGTTTTGTCCGGACAGACTGAGGGGGGATTACACATTTGTCTGGGATTTCCCTGTGGCTGGTAGCCCTAACTAGCTGGACACCTCCAACTCAGCTGCTATATATACAGAAGTACATGTGGGGCTGACTAGCTGCCTGTGCCTTTATTTATAGGAAACGTTCAGTTTAGTCGCTCCATAGTGACTCTACAACAGTACAGTAGGTCCAGTGCTTCGATTTCCTAGCACTGGACCTTCCCAAGCAGCCTGTGTGCCCATTGCCTTGAAATATCAAAGTCAGAACATTACAAAAGGTGATTTTTGATTGGATTAAAGTATCCAGCCCAGCAGCCTGCCTCTGACAGTAGGGCAAGTCTAGGGAAAAGAGAATAAACAGAGCAACACAAAGTCCTCTTTCCCCGGCAAGCCTCCCCCCCTTCCTGCCTTTAGAAAGTTAGGAACTTTCCAAATTAGAGGTAACATCTTTGTGTTTAATAGCCCTTGTGGTAATCATCTTCAGTGGATGAGTCTCACCTGTTTTTGAACCCCACTTGACTTTTGGCATGTCTAGCATCCTGTGACAGTGAGTTCCACTGTTACATTGTGAGCTGTATGAAAAAAAGTTTTGTTATATTTGCCTTGAATCGCCTACCTGATAGTTTCATCTGATAACCTCCATTTGTGAAATATGGTTAAAAATAATTCCTCTTCTACAGCACATATCCTTTTATGCACCTAAATTTCACATAGAACGTGATTTTATGTCCTCTCTCAGCTGAGTTTTTTCTAGGTTCGTTTTTTCATCATATGGTTACTGTTCCATATTTCTGATCACTTCTGTTTCTTTTCTTTGTATTTTCCTTAGTTTTGCTATGGATTTTGGTGGATGCAGCACCAGACCTAAATACAATTCAAGATGTGAATGCACTGTGCATTTATTGAGTGACATACCCAAGATCAATGTTTTGTCTTCAGTGTCACAAGTTAATTTTAAATATAGGTACCCCTCTCTCTTTATCTCATGACTTGATGTTCTCCTGACTCATCTGAAAAGCATGTCCTCTCCATTTTCTCCTTTCCTCCCATGCTCACAGATCCTCTTTGTCCTTGCCATAGCCAGCTTTGCTTTTAGCTCCAACAACGTCAGTGCTGAGAGAGAGCTAAAAGCGTTGGCTGGACCTGGTTGACTCCAGCCAGAGTCATTCACATTAGTTGTCCTTTCTAGGAGCAGGATGCAGAGACACTCAGGCTGGTTCTGGAGAGAAGTAGCACAAATCCAGCAGAGCTTTTCTCTCTGGGCTTTGTGCCACAACTTTTTGTAATGGGATCCCCTTCACTCAGGAGGCCCAAGAAACCTGGTTCAGTATAGCCACTCTGATGTGGCTGTTGCCAGAATATGGCAGTAAGCTTTGCATTCAGGTTTTGAAATATTTCACATTAATTCTCACCCTAGTGATTTTGGCTTACCCATCATCAAGACCACCATAGAGAAATAGTGATTGGTAACTGAAATGTGTGCCTGGAAAGCCTTGCATTATTAACCTCATGTGTTCTGGGCAAATTCCAGGTCAGATAATTACATTCCACCCACCATAAATTCTCCCCGTGGTTCCATGTGGGTATGTGTTAAGGGACAATATCAGGCTGCTGATTTAGGTGATTATTTTCTTAAACCTTAACCAAATGGATGAACTAGGTTGGGAAAGCAGTTAAGTAGATTATTCACAACTTCCATTACTTGGTATGAGGTTATACACATCCCATGCAATTCAGATCAAAGGCATTTTAAAAATGGTAAAATTATAGACAGGTATTATTTTGGTTACTACTGACTGACAAAACAGTTTCATTCATTCTGCCAGAGAAATTGTGTTTCCTCCTCCCTTTCATATTGTTTTTCCTTCAGAAAAATATCTCAAACTAGCTCTGTCAGTAAGAATTTATCCTGTAACATATAGTGGGTTTCCAGTTCTCAGGGACCTGTGCTGACTCCCAATTGGTGCTTAATGCAATTATCATTTATTCTATTTGGATATTAGCATTAAAAAGGTGTAATTTAACAGCTTTGCGTATGTTCTGCATTAACATTCCAGTGCTGCCCAGTAAAAATAGTTGGCTATCTGCCCACTTTTTAAAGTAAAATTTTGGTTTACTATTTTTTAAATTTGGATTTCTAATTATAGTTAGCTCTTCATAAATAGTTTAGCAGAGCTGGAGAGAGTGTTAAGCGCTGCATTTCTGAACCTTTCCTCCCTAATAAGTAACTGTAATCTGGCTCTGACACACCTCTGCTATCCAAATTCCTCCAAAATCCAATATATTTTTGTAATTTCCCCTTCTTTGTTCTGGAGACTTAGGTTTTCTCCCTGAACTTTCTAAGAGGAAACATCTCTCTTACCTTTGACCCTGGCAGGAAACCATCATCCTTTCTCTTCGCTTGCCTCCCACCAAACCAGCTAGTGTCTTCAGATGGACCTGTGGGCCATCAGCTGGAGAGCTGCAGGTACTATGTCATCAGAGAGCTATTCTATGATGATGTGGTCAGCCTTCCTACGGTTTCTAGTAAGCCAGTCTTGGCAGGTTCATCTTGCCAATGCGCCAGCTCACACAGCTGTAATTATAATTGAATCCACAAAGTTAGATTTAGTCTTCCAAGTCCATATATCAGCCTTAGTTACTGCAGTTTTCTGCTACTTAAGCATATTTAATTTACAAACTACTGTGCACGTTAGATTTCCAGTGGCTTTTGAGATGTGTGGAAGGGTGTGTGTTCAAATCAGAAGTATAAAAACCTAAGTAACCGCACACATAAAAGAGAAGAGAAAAAAAAAAGTATGAGAGGGCAGACTGTATGGGAGGACATAAATGCCTTATGCTACAATATTTCAAATGAGCACACCACCACCCACAAGGGCACAGCTAAAACTGGGTGACAGTCCTTGGGATTGTTAAGCCAGATACCTCAGTACAATTTCAGCTCATTTGCCAGGATCTTCCTGATCTTCCTAGGGGTGACAAAGGTGTGAAAGCACAATAGCATGTGGGGATGAATCACATCTTGAAGCTTTTCTTTGAGGTACAAATGCTTTTCTGTGACCAGCAGAGAACTCAAAAAAGCCCCCAGTGATCCAGAAATTATTTTTTGCCAGTGTAACTCCCTTCAAGGTTTACAGTGAAATCCCTGTTGAACAAGTATGCTCCTCCTCACTCACAGTCTTCATCAGATTGCGAGGGAGCAAGCCTTGCTGCTGGTCTGTAACCTTTTCTTTCAAGTCAGCTGCATGATTTCTCACCAGTTTCTTTTACGATCACTGTTCCTTCAACGTACTGTACCCAAATTGACCCTTGATGGGAAATATTTTTTCCAGTATCCAAAAATCAGCTAATCAGTATCAGTTTATGCCTCTTCATTCTTAAGCTTTCGAAAACACTACTGAAATTATGCACAGATATAGAGCTAGATTTTTATACATTTTTTGGAACTGTCTGTTGTCCCTGTTATTTCCTTAAAATTTGTCTTTTATCATGATGTGTTTTCCAGAATTCTCTAGAGGAGGGACTTTCCTTTCATAAATGCCTAGAATTTTTTTGTTGTTTTCCAAAGTAACAGAGACAATCAGTCAAAAAAACAGGTTTTGAGAGAAAATTATTTGGGAGGGGAGAGGACAGAGAAGAGAAAAAAAGAAGACATAGGTGTAAATAGTTAGCAAAAACCTCTCATGCACAGAATTCCGAATATTTTCTTTCAGATATTTTGATATGTTCTCTCATTGCAGCTGATGTTCTTTAAATTCCTATCTACTTCTATATATTGCACACACAGCCTGGATATTATTCCTTATGATGTTCTATGCCTGAGGATTCTGGTAAGACACCTTGTTATAGTTCTCATGAAAAATGTAGTTTATCTAAGGATTAACTTTAAGTAAGTCTAACAAAAGAAAAGAAGGTATCAAAGGCAATCACATGAGGATTTTGGAATCCCTCTTTTTTCTCCTTGTTTATGATTTCTTGTTAAAAATAGTTTCTGACTACCCCAACTGCTAGTAGTAAGAGTGACAGAAATCTTCGAAACATTTCATAAGGAATCAGATGAATAGGAAGAGGAGAAGAATCTGATTGAAAATTAACAGCAGCTTTTCAAATTGTAGAACTCATAGTGGAAAACAAATGCAAATCCAGCACCAAAGTGCTAGTAAAAAATTGAAAAGAACGATAAAAACAACTAATAGAAAAAGATCAGAGATGTCATTGCAGGACCTACTTTACTTCTATCTGTAATACTAACATCACATTTCAGAAATTAGATCCTTTCTTTTAGCAAAGGTAATAAACCATGAAGAACTTTACTACTGCCAAGTCTACTCCAGTGAGACAAGATGGCTAGCATACTTGGTGTGGAAAAGCTAAAATGACAAAAGGGTTTTTCTGTCTATTAAAATAGAAGATAAATAAACAGCTATACTGTGAGACTAGTTGCTGGACTCTGAATTAGTAATTTCACAAGGAGTTAGAGTGGGTTTACTTAGAATAACCTACCAGCTTCTGGCATTCCATAAGTAAAAATATTTTAATCTGTATACTAATTAATAGATCAGATATGACCCACAAAGTTACATTTAAAGTTATCTGTAAAGTAATTTCATGATAATGTAGCTGCCTGTCAGAAACTGTTTTAGACAGAAGATTGTAGGCACCGATACAGGTAGCTGATACAGATGGGAGAGGAGAAAAAAAAGACATCCTGAGCTTCTTCCTTTCCTAATTCAGCATCTCAATGTCTTGAAGAAAGCTTTGAGACAGGTTCTAGACACAGTTGCTGAATTAGTGTGTCATTACAATGTAAATTTACAAGTCTAATAATAGGTATAGAAGAAAATAATAGTGTTAGGTTCAGGAACTGAGGCACAAAGAGGGATGGAAGCTCTGCCCATGCATCTGAGAATAATAATGTGGAGGCATGAAGCTGTTGGGATTTCCTGTCATCCTTTGCTTTCCCACTCTTAATCTCCTGAACTGTTCTAATTTTGACATAAGCCCGATTCTAGCATGTTCTTTCAATCAGTCTTAAGGACCGTGACACTACTCAAATTTTAAAAGAGTAAGCTCAGGCACATTTTCCTGTCACATCCCTCCCTGCATATTACACTGCTCCTTGGCACATTCTTCATGCTGCAAAGTCATGAATGCCTGTGGAGGAAAGTCCC
Source organism: Burhinus bistriatus (assembly GCA_013397275.1). NCBI lineage: Eukaryota > Metazoa > Chordata > Aves > Charadriiformes > Burhinidae > Burhinus > Burhinus bistriatus. Next base: position 390,923 of record VYXH01006857.1, on the reverse strand, counting down.
ACAGGGGCTGGGGGTCTCCTTCAGTGTGAACCACGACTCCAAAGTGTTCTCTTGACCACCTCAGTCACCAAAAAGAGGCTGGGCTGGGAGTGAGGATCTCAGTCTAAATATTTGGCTTAGTAAGTTCTCTCAGAAACCATAGGACATATGTTTGCAACGGCTCAGTCTCAACCGTCAGCAAAAGACCATCCTTTTGTTCCACAGTCTAGCAACAGCCTGTGAATAGCTCTGTTGACTGACTCATTTTTAATAAATTTTCATTATCATTTTTGTGTACAAGAGGATTCTCCATTGTTATAACTTTTCCATTCTATATAATGCTTTAGCTGTGCAGATGTTAGTAAATTTGCAGTTTTAGAGTACATACAGGCACATTTCAAATCGTAAAAGATTTTCGTCTTTCCTGCTTTAAACTCTCATTCAACTGTGTCAGATACCAAGCTTTTGTTTTGAAGATTTTTTCTTTAACACACGTATGACTTACTTTAGTTTTGTAACAGATGAAGTGCACTTATAAACCTCAATACCTGCGCAACTATAATGTCTTAGCAATTTCATAATGAAATTCATATGGAATTTAGCAACCCAAGCCAGATTTGTGTCAGAATCTTTAACATGTTCCAGTTGCATGAAATACTAATTAAAGGCACTCATTGTTAACTGATATAAATAGTCCCCACTTAGCCCATTATAGGTATGGGTTGTAAAACAAACAATTATGTGACAGATGATACATGTTAACACAGAGAAATTCTGTAATGACATTTCTGTAACACTGTAACCTCTTCAACCACCATGTGTTCCACATTACAGGCTAAAGGGGGTGCTGATTGCAAAGGTGACGTACTTTCCAGTTTGTGACTTTTCTTCTAAGAATAGAAATGCCTTAGAGCACCTCCGAATGATTTACATTACAAATTTAGTTCAGGCAATGAAATCATTAATGCAAGCTTGATTTTAGCTGCTACATGTGTTTGCTATTCCACACGCTAGTGCCAAACAGTTGAATATGCCTACCTACCAAACAGTACCCTAGCTAGAAACTGGCTTGGCAATACAAGCAAACGATAGTTTCCTATTTACAGTTTCTTTCATCCAATACTCATTTTCCTTTCACTCTGTACTATGATTAAGATGATTTGGACCAAACAGGAAACTGACTTGGGAATGTATATTTTTTTAAAAAAATATGTCATCAAACCTCCAAGCTAATCACGGGATAGAAGCAATCTCCTGGCGTTTGGATAAGATACACAGATTATTCAATTAGTAAAAAATGGTGTCTGCCTTTCCACTAGCCAACATATTCCTGTAACATTAGAAGCAGGTGGCCTCCTTACTCAAAGCACAAACACGCAGAAGTTGCCTAGTGCATTTGCCCTGCCAAAAAAATATGTATTTTCGCATCTGTGAGTGTACGATCCTGTGTTTAACCCTTGCAACTACAGAGTTTCTAAAGCAATAGTAGAAGAAATGACCAAGATATGTGTGTCTTCAGGGGGACAGTCAATGAAGAAAAGGTGACCAAGATCTATGGACAGTATTATGACTTATTTCAGCCATAACTTTCAAAAGGGACTGATTAAAGATGGATGCAGCGTAACTGAGCATTTTTTTTTTTTTAAAAGCGAGACACTTACACTCATGTAAATGCTTGTTTAGGACTCAGAAAACTCCAATTTTGACATCTATTTTTAAAAAAATTTGGCCTTTGTGAACAAGACAAAACTACTTGTCAGCAGACATCTGTCTCCAAAACACTCTCAGAGATATATATTTCACCAGAACCAAACCCAACTGAGCTATAACATGTACAAGACAAAACGAAAATTTTGCTAGTATAATGATTGATTTGCTGCAGAAAATGAAACGGTAAATGCATGAGAGAATGGATGATGCAAAACTTACACGTGAAGGGAAATATCCTTGTCTTACATCACAGCTAGAAATTGGCCTGGATGGAAACCCTTGAGCTCATCAGACTTGTCCTTGGAGACACTCTTTATCTAGGTCTGGATCCAAACTTTTTGGCTTAGAACTACTTTCTGATAAAAGTGTGGAAAGTCCTTTGTGACACCTCACCTGCACAGTGTATTGAGGGTTTTCCAAGCTCACTGGGCTATCCTCTCTGACATTACAGGCTCCACCCATTCAATTCAAGCAGAAACCAAAAAATAACATCTGATTTCATGTCTTGCAGCTCAAAAATAAGATACATTTAGGCAAAGCCTGTGAAAGAACTGAAGTATCAGAATGTAAAGTCAATACATAAAGACATTACTATCCAGAGCTGTCTAAGCACTCTGGAAAGATTGTGAATAATGCTAATATCTTCATGGGTAATTAAAAGAAAAAAAAAAAAAAGTAACACTGTTAATCTCATTTTAACCCCTGCTTAATCTTGCCAACTTCAAGCAGACCCACCTGAAATTTTACCTAGCAGTCAGTGGTCTTATCCCAGAATGTACATTTGTTTCTGGAACATTTGAAGCCATTTGGATAGGACATTTGGATGATATTATTGTCCAAAAATGGGGATGCTCTCACTCTTTGGACTTTTTCCTAACCCTTTTTTTGGTTTTTAGAACACAAAAATGATTTACCCTAGAAATGTCAAACTTGATTCAATGCTTGCTTGGCGAAGAGACATGCCTTTGGAGCCTGTTAGAGGGCTTAGGTGGGTAATTGTAAAGTTATTGTTAGTTTTTTCCACACTCATGGCATACAGTATATGGCCAGCTCATGTTAATAAATACCTGTTGGGTACATGTGTGGCTTATAAAGGCTTGATTCAAAGCCCACAGAAGTCAATGAAAAGACTTCTCTGGCTATGAACGGGCTTGGAGTCAGGCTGTAAATGTAAATGACAGGATGGAAGAGAACCTGTCATGGGAAGAGTGGGAGAATCATGTCTCCTGCAACCCTTAGAGTCTTCATGGGCAGACGGAGTGTGGAGAGAATGGGAAAACACCCACTGTGTGTGGACATTGTGTACTATAGGGGCCAAAGGATAGAAACGGGAAACGGAGTCTTGAGAAAAGGGAAATCCTAGGGTCACAGTGGGGTTAAAAAAAATTGTTTGAATGATAACAGCTAATACTGGTTAAACATACCTGACCTTCTGCACCAATGGGAGAAAAAAAAAAAGAAAAAAAAAAGAAAAAAAATACATAATCTATAGAAGCTCTTATCCTTGCGTGACTAATATATAGGTGTTCAATTGCTTTTGAGCAATATATACGCATTTCCCAGGCTGGGTCTCCCTCGCATGAGTGTGCATGTTGATGTGGTGACTGTCAGATAATTGCAACACCCAGCTGGGGAAGGAAATGAGCCGCAGCAGCAGGTCACCCTCCAGTCCAGCTGCATGCCTAGCCCAGCCTCATCCTGCAATAGAGCGCTGGAGCCCTTGGGAGCCTCTGTCATCACTTGCCTGAGAACTATTCCCAGTGCCTCCTTTCTTCAGCTCTCTGAGGCATTCCTATGCATCTCATGGGTCCTGGCAGCATGAAGATTTTGGTAGGCAGCTGGGAGGGTCAGGAAGGTTGCATGCCCTCTACTGAAAGCACACATTTGCTCTACTTCCAGGAACCAGGCAAATGTCTGCAGAATCAGGCTGTGAAAAATCTCCACAGCAGAGTAAAGATCCTTCACATCCCCTCTGTTTTTGTGCAAAACAGGAACACTTTTGCACAGAGCCTATCTATAAAGTCTAGCTCTTTGTATATCTGCCAAAAAGTACACATCTCTACTCACTGCTTACCATGTACAAAACCCTCCCACTACATTTGATTTATTTATTAATTTACTTATTCTGTCTCCATTTTTGAATAACTCTTTTAAGGTGGCAAGGCACAATGACTTGCCTGACCACATTTTTGTTTTTCTGTGGGTGTATGAAGTCCAGCAGTAGCTGGCTGGTAGTTTACCATTCAGAGTTGAAAGTTCAACAGCCACCTGTGTCACTTCTCTCCCTTTTTTGGATTGAAATGGTGTTATAGGAAAGGTGTGTTTGCTTTTTCTTTTTTTGTAGAACTAAAAATGGAAGGGAGCGTTGTCTGTGAGAAACTTATTTCCTAGTGTAGTGAAGTAGCCAGCTGGCAGCCAGATGGCATCAAGCCATCAGGAGGTCGAAGGCCGTTGGACAACTGTGTGGGATTTGTTTCTCACTCAATGTGTTTGGTTTTAAAATCATTTATTTCTGGAGCAAGTCATAGATATGGAAAGGGTTTTACCTAGGGGACAGTTGTTTCCCCATCCAGTTGAAACCACAAACAGACAGAAAGCTGGTCACTGGCCAAAGTGAAAGGCCAAAGGCAAATTGTCCCATATTTATCCTTTACTGGGTCAAAACTCAAAAGCTGGACACTAATGGCAGTTCATAAATATTTCACTGCTCCAATCAACAGATGAGATAGAGGGACATTGCATGTCAAGAAACTTGTTGACTCTTGCAGAGCAGATAGCCAGCTGGCCTGAGCACCGTTACTGCCCTGTTACAGAGCTGAAAGGCTAGAGGCAAATGGTGCCAGATTTGTTCCTGGTTTAGCTAAAATAACACAGGAATCATGTTTATGTTTTGATCTTGCTGTGGCGTTGCCTGTGATCCTCACTGGCCATGTGATCCTGACCTATTAGTAAGAGGAGACTCTGAAGTCTCCAGAGAGAAATTCTGCCTGAAGGTTTACAATTCCTGTTTCATTCAAGCTTCCCATTCATCTCATATTTTATCCTCTCTTGTATTTGCAAGTACTTTGAGAGTCACCAAGAGATGTTTTTAACATCGTGTATGGGATCTGATCCCATACTCACAGCTCTGGAGAACTGTGGGTCAGGTTCTTTGTAAGTATGGATGGGCAAAAAGCCACCGAGATCAGTGAAAACAAACCTTTGGGTGTTGTGTAGGTAAGGATTGCATCCTGACCGGCAAAGTTTCCATCCTTACACAGGAGTAGTGGGCCAGCCTGCTTATTCTGAAATGCATGTCTGTGGCACCTCCTTGTACATATCTGGAAGGGTTAACACTTAAAACTTCTGCCCCTTGTTTGGGATGGGAGATAAACGGCCAAGAAGAATCAGCTATATGCTTTCCATAGAACATGCCAATAGACAACCTTCTGGCTCCTGGTCCTCAGGATGGCTCACTGCCCAGCATCCTTAGTGATCCAGAAACACAATGTTTTCACAATACCTGAAGCAGTACAGTTAAATTTAGATTCTGATCAGCCTGGCAGGCTGCCCGCATAAAAGTAAAGTGTTACGAGCATGCCAGCTGGTCCCCTGTCACCAGCTGTGGCTTCTGGAAGGCAGATCTGCTTCCAGAGAGCACAAATCCTCTGAGGAGATGGGTTGAGTAAGGCTGTGGGTTTTCAGTTACCCATGCAAAGGAGCATGGCAAAACAGATTTCCTTGGCCCTGCACATGCTTTACAACCCTGTTCCAGGACAATTCAGACAGTGACAGAAGGAACTTCCAAAGTCTCTGTGGTGGTCCAGCTTGGTGTAACCTGAGAAGTCATCTTCTTCAGCTCTCTGCCCCCAGCTCTCTGCCCGGAGGTTTCCTCCCCAGCAGCAGTGGTGGCAACAGAAATGTTAGAGTGTTTGGTTCCTCAGCAACTGCAGTTGACTGTCTGGTATATCAATTTAAGTCACAGTTGAGTTCAGTTTGTGTTAATGAGCATGATGATCTGTGAACTCTGCTAGCAGAGGAGCTGGCTACTCTGCTGCTGCTGCTGCTGCTGGGGAAGGAGCAGCCACCGGCAGTGCTGGCGGTGGGCAGGTGGGAGAGGGAAGGTCTAAGCTCACCCCAGCCTGACGATGAAGGAGACGTAGCTCCCTCAAGCTTCATCAGGGTCCTACTTGATTCTATTTTCTGAGAGCAAATGGAGAGGAAGCAAAAGATAGAGAGGTGTGGGAGTGAGGATTCCTGCTTTTGCTGGCCAGAAAGACTGCATGGAAGCACAGCTGGGAATAAACTGCTTTACTCAGGAGGGTGAAGTAAAGGAGAGAGAAAGAGAGTTGAGGGGAAAACTGTAATTCTCTTCTGTCATCTCTTGTTCTCTTGTCTGCTCTCGGCACAGATTATATTATCACCTTTCAGTTTATTTTAACTTAAACTTTTTTCCCCCCACCCCCATCAGGAGCTTTGAAATGGTCAAAATGCTACGTTTCCTTTCAATTCTGACCTTCAAAATCCCTATCTGATCCAGATTTGTCAGTGTCCTGAGCTGAAAGTCAAGTGATATCTCCAATTTTTAATACCTTAATGGTCTGGAAAATGTGACTTGATTAAACTCTAGAGCCAAGAAAGAACACATTTATGGAAGAAGACTGTTAATGAGTCTTCTCCCTCTGTAATGTCCAATCAGTTTTGAAACTCAGACTTTCAATAGATACAAAGATTCCAAATACTGATGCATTAAAGCAAACTGCAGCCCTAAGTTTCCTCTCATGGGACAACTGGAGCCAGGTCCTTGTCTAAATGAAGGACAAGAACAACTATAGAGCACAACAAAAGTGGGACTCAAACTCTTAAATAGCTCAGTCCCTACACATATGTAGGACAAGTAAATTGCTTGTTTCACAGGTTGATCTCCCCTTGTCAGAAAACTGTTTACGTTTCTTGAGTTTCTTTGCACTCAATGTTACATTTTTCATCAGAGGAAGGTAGTAAGAGCATCTTCCTGTGGCAGGTACTATGTGTCACTGTGGTAAATCAGTAAATGTAAGGACTTCATGAGAACAGGAAGCAGTACTACTGGAGGCTAAAGCGTCTGGTAGAGATTCAAGTGTTACCGCAGCATTTATATTTATGAGTTGCCACAAATTATTCCGAACAAAAACACTAGACACAATCCCCTCCCTGCTCCCTGAAACTGCATCAGTTTTGGAACTGCACTGAGACATAGACTTGGACTGCAATACAGGAATAAAAGTTGTGGCTTGGATCTATATCTATACATACACAGGAGAAAGACTGAACCTTGTGTATGTATGAGTGAATGGTGCATACATTTTACTTGTCTGTGTCTTCCTCACACTCCCTGCTATCTCTGGCAGCTTCCTCACTCTATCCCCTGGCATGAAGGCACAGCACACTCTCATGTCACTTAAATCACCAAAAGCTGATACTACTTTTTTGGTCAAACATGTGCTAACTCATTTTTATAAATAGGAATATAAACTGCTGTTTTATAGACTGGAAGACTATATGCTACCTGAACTGTGGTTACTAATCAGTTAAAAATAGATATTTGCTCCTTCTGCATTTACTTAAGTTTTCTCTCTATTAGCTAATGTGTATTGATGGAATCTCATCAGCTTTTTCATGACCATTTTGAGATGTGTGCTTGCCAACAGTGTTAAACTACAGTCTTGCTCTCCAAACCGACGTACAGCTGAGCTAAAAATGTCATGTGTTGGCTTTAAAACAAAGCAAAAATGAAAATTGAGTTTTGCTGCTGCATTCATTTCAGATCTCAGGATAACTTCCATAAAGGGTATGGGCCAGATTCTTAGCACATTGAAAACTGCATAGGTCCACTGATTCCCATGAAGCTATGTTGATTTACAGCAGCTGAGAATCTGGCCTAAAAAGCTTGGGGCTATATGTCTATCTTATGTTATGTTAAAGTCCCTTGACCTCTTACTTGATTGCCTTGCTCCAGTGTGTGATGCGAGTGTAGGTAAATTATACCTCTGCTGGCCACTAAGCTTGCTGTTCTAGCAATATTAATAACCTCAAGGCTTCTAATTTTCTTACCAATGCTTACTAGACCCCCTGTGCAAACCTCTAGGGCTGCTCTGACAATAATCCCAATATATTTTGTTTTGAATGAAAATAAACTTTATTGCAACTTGTGCTGCAGGCAGACCCACGAGCCTAGGCTCTAGAATGCCTAGTAGGCAGCTGTGTAATCATTAGCAATACTATAGGGAACAGCACTAGGATCAGTTCAGAAGGGTTCTTCATCCAGCTGGGACTATAATTTACAATGCCACCATCACTACAATAACAAGGTAGCAGAGGGAAAACACTCTGGAAGGGGTGGCAGTGAAATTCAGCCATCGCAAGGTGTGGTCTTTGGGGCAAAACCTTTAATTGGCAGAAGGTTCACTGACTGTTCTGGTAACCTCAGACTTTCACCTTTCATTAAATCTAAACCTACAATCAAAATAAGCTTGCAAAAGCATCCAAATAGACAAGGCTAGCAAGCAATGTCCCATTTTTCCATGCAGAACCAGGGAGATTCTGATGTCCTGGGCACCTTTCTCATCAGGTTCCTCTTGCCCTTATGCCCCACCATCCTACTAACTCCACCACAATGGACTTGTAGCTCTCCTTCCTGCACAACAAAAGAAGCAGTAGAAGCAGTAGCAACCTGTCAGGTTTTGTTTCTGATTGACATCTAGCTCACCCCACTTTTTACTTTACCTTATTTTTATATAGTACATCTGACTTAGATCTATAAAGTTTTATTGTAGTCATTACAGTCAGCTCACACAGGTCACTACTGGTCACTTGTATCAAAAACTAAGTTATGGGCTAATTTTACAACAAAAACCATGATGTTCAAGAGGCACAGATTTTAGTTTAAGATCTCATGTGATCACATGTGATTGTCGACTGTTCACAGGCTGGATGAGCATAGCCCTCAGAGCAGAGTTTTCTCTTTCTGCAAACATGCTCCATATCTGCTGTGAGTTCACTGTTGGTCTAACCCCCACATCCATTTGGGGAGCTAATTAGTGGAAATAAAAATTTTCCCTTTTGAAAATTGTGAGTCTTTTCACCCTGCAGTCTTTCTGAAAGTCCCCTGAATGTCTTTATAGGGTACAGCATTTCAAGGGCAAAGACTGTGGGATTTGACTAAAGGGTCGCTGCTTTTTATCAAATGTTAAATCAGCATAACTTGCTATTCTTGTTGTTCATCTTTTCTTTTTTGTTGTTAGGGTTTTTTGTTAAAAAAACTCCTTAAGCTTTTTCCAGCAGTTTGTGATCCTCCCTGAACTCTCCTGTGACCCCTAGAGCTGTCATGACCCATAGTGTGAGGAGCACTGCCAACATCCAGGCAAAGCAAAGACAGAAGGAGTAGGAACACACACAGATGCAGTCCAGGTTTTAAGATTTGTACAAAATGTCTTGAAAAAGTCACACAACTTTACCACCACCACCACATATCCTTACTTAGGTGACTAATCTTAGCTGTTTCTAAGTTGGTTTCATGGACTGACAGCACACAATGGTGGATAGCATTGGTTAGAGACCTAGAGAATGATCCTCAGAGCATTGCCACCTCTGGCAGCAGAAGGTAACATGTTCAGTGTCATCCATCAGGTTACTAAAAACACAGGTCTGGTTACCAGCACTACTGTCTTGACAGCTCCTGCCCTCAGTCTCAAAAGCCTAGTTCAGCACTTCAGCAAGTGGTTACAAAATTTTCTGGAGAGGCCTCTGGTTTGCAGGAGGTGAAGAGTATCTGCTCTAATGGTAAAAATGTCAGGTAGAGTACCACTGGAATCCTTATTCAATATCCGAGAACCTCAATGAAGGTAACATGCTCCTAGTTTTTCTCTAGTGCCAGAAATGTGAGTGGGAAAGGAGCCCATACAAAAATGAAACCCATCACTAGACAACACATGGTTTCCAGAAGAACATTAGGCAAAGCTATATCTAAACAATTTATCTTAATTCAATAAATCAAAGTTTGTTTTATCATCTGCTCCATCACTTGTTCATGCTGCTGCATTGAACTGGTTCGCCGGTTTCCTTAGTCTGTTGAATAAGCTCGGTTATGTTTCAGATCTTGAACATTTGCCTGGTGTCTGAGTTGATGACACAAGGTTGATGATAGTCACCTACCTTCTAAAGCACTGAGATGTCTGACAATGTCTGCCAGGGTAGTGGGAACATGAGATACATATTACAACTCTGTGTGCTGGTCTACTTCTACCACTGACTTGTTCTTTGGCTTTGACAAAGCCACTTGACTTGACTCCAGGTCTCGGTTTACCCAGCTAAAAAATGAATTTCTGCTTTTTTTCTTATCAGATTGAAAAAGCCTGACACAACAAACCATCCAAACCAAACCAAACAAACCCAAAACAACCCAACTCCAAAACAGCTAAACAGTTCTAGGTCAACCTCAAGCTACAGGCTTGATGTGAATAGACTGATGAGAATCTACAGCTCACTGCTGATGGAGAAGCTCAGAATTAGTCGTGATCATGTCTCTAGCTTTGAAATGAATGAACTGTAGGCCTGACTTACTTTTTATATTTGACATATTCTTCACTGGAAATAGAATTGTCTAGACCGTCAAGAGACTGCGGTAAAGGGAATTGGTAAACATTGTCTGTTACAATGTTTTGTTGCAAATGTCAATATAATTAAATGTCAGCTATTAACTTTTACAAGCATTAACAAGTACCAGGGTCACAATGAAGGTGGTCCGAAATCCTTCAGGCATGTGAACCCAGAGGTTTTCATGTCAATTACAAAGTCTTAAGGAAACTCTTCAAGAACAGGAAAACAGTTGCCATACAGATCTTTGCATCATGCTTTTTTGGAAATGCATAATATTCATAGAAAAAGCATGCAAACCTACAAACAGAATTCATGACTAAATCACTCTCATCAGCCTCGAGGGGATCCATGGGGAAATGTGATGTCCCAGCTTCTCAAAGAAGGTTTTCAGGCAATGTCATTTCCAGGCAATGTCATTTCCAGGCAATGTCATAACAAAAATTTTGAACTCATGAGAAGATCTGGCTTAGCTGACACGCTGTTGATCATTACGAACTGATCAGAGAAGATACAAGTAAATCTTGGTTATATCATTCTGACTACTTCAGCTCTAATTCTGTTTGTGATAAGGGTTTAAAAACTGATGCTAAGTTCATTATCGTGTTAAAAACAACATTTTCTAGTCAAGGTGAAGCTTGAAGAAATGCTTTGCCAGCTAATGGAAAAGCAGCTTACTGGGTTTGGATTATGAAATCAATGTGTACTTGGCCCTACAGAGTTTATTTCTAACATAAGTTTTTCATTAGCCCAGATTTTTTCCTAGTTGAGTCTTATTTGATTTTTATGGCTTGGGGTCTACTCACACATAAAATGGGAAGTGGCACAGTCTTGCTTTCGTCTGCTGAAATGTGAGATAAGGTATTGTATAGTGACTTTGTCTTTAGTGTTGCTTGGATTTTGAAGTTATTTTGCTACAGTTTATTCCTTGACGTGTAGTTAACAAACTTCACAAACAAGGTGGTCACACCCAGTGAACAGGTACCTGAAATGGATCAGTTTATGCATACATGTATGTGATAAGGAATTTAAATAAGGTAACACGAACTAAACTCTCTGTAGCTGCCTGAACTGCAGCCAGATGAAACCTGAAAGAGGGCAACTTTTCAATTCCCCCTGTTGCCCAGGAACACATCTCTCCCAATGGATTGGTGTTCAGGTGGGTAGTTATGGTTAGCTACAGCAACCGCTGGTTGCCACAATACTCTGTTAAGAAAATCTATCTTGACTGAAGTCTGTATTTTGTTTTCTCTTGAAAATGAAAGGGCACAATGAAGAACTGATGAGAATCCATCTGGCTGGCTGACTGATTCCAGGGCACTTTATGTTTTGTGATGTGAACTCTTCAGGGCAGATCCAACTTGCATTGTTGAAGCCTTTAGTCAGAACAAACACAACACAAAATCTTATTTGAAATAGTAATTCCACACCTACATATTCATGTCTTTAAAGCTCAATCATTACATGTATCATGACACTGCATGGCTTCTTTTCACTTCATCTTATCAATCAGCCCCTAATCTAGGTTATGTCCTTAACTTTCAAAATGTTTGAATCTTGTAATTTTCCAAGATTCCTCCTGTGAGGAAAACAATCCTGTCTGGAGACTAGTTAGCTCCCTTACATGGAAGCTCATGGGATCTCCAGAAACCCTGGTGTTCAACAGGAAGGGCTCTCGTTTGTTAACACTTAGCTACAATTTCTTAGCTAAACCCACTGCTTCTTGGCTTAGACAGATCCCTGCCTGTACAAGTACTTTTCTCGCCCAATCATTGTGAATTCAGACAGTTTAGTTTAAACAGTAGTGGGAAAGAGCAAAAAAGGTCTGTTTGCACCAGTCTTAGCTGCAAATGGTGACCTTTTCTGCTGTCTGGCACTTGCCTGTACAAGCGCTCATCTTTTATTCCACTGTCTCTGGTCTAACCTTCCACCTTATGACAAACATTAATCTTAGGACAACCACAACATTTCACCTGAGGCAGATGCTCATTAATGAGCAGAGTGTTGTAAAGCACAGAGAAAAGAGAAAGGAAGGGGCTCCCACCTCAGCAGTGAGCAGGCTCAGCTGGGGAAGGGCAGGTAACCCGGGTCCGACTCTGTAAGTGCTTGTGCTCCACTCTGCTTTGCATCTGTCGTGACCTCAGCTAATCTGTTTGATTTAACACTGCAGTCCAGCGCTCACTCTGACAGGCGATGGTCTGAACTCAAGGCAGTAAAAGAAGTGATAGCTCTTTCCTGGCTGAGATTAGTCACTTGGAACAGGATTCATGTTAACCAACGTAAATGCCTACATCTCAGCTAGCCTCTCCTTTTAGACAATGAATAGGTGTTTTTAAAGTTGTCTTCATCTCACTGTCATATAGACACCTAAAACAGATCCAATGGGTCACACCCCACACCACAGATATCTGAAGTGAGGGAAGATTAATCTCTCCTTGCTAATGTAAATACCCTTTTCATATTTTGTTGCGCCAATAACTTTAGCTATATGATAGTGTATTATGATGCACAGAACAATAACCAGGTCTGAGTCACAGGTGTAAGACAGGACTTCCATGGAGACATCCTCTGTTTCTGAAGACACTGAGTGTTTTCCCATGAACTGAAGGAAGCAAGGAGGGAACTGTGGTGAGGCACAAGAGGGATGTCTGAATCCTCTCTGCAAACTGAGCTATTTATCAGACTAAGAAGAAGAAGAATTAAAGCACAGACTGTAACCTATAGCTCTGCAATTCATCTTGCTTAGATCAAGGCATCACTCTAGTTGGTTCAGGGTTCTTTGTTGTTGCCAAACTGGGGGCACCAGCTGAGTAACTCCACAGTGAAGACATAACCTTAATAAGTGAGATTTTTGCTGCTCTAACTACATACCACTTCCCCCCCCACCACTTTTTATTATCATCTGTCTTGAATCATTTCCTTGTGGGGAACTTCAGCTACCAGTGCTAATTGTATTACACATAAGAACTGCCACTGACGCCAACACAAAGGGGAACAAATTCTTTTTTGTTAAAATATAAAAATTCCCAGCTATATGTGAGCAGGACTACATTTGAAATTTATCTTACTCACTCTATAACAAAAGTGACCCGGTGAACTTACTTACCTTTAACAGAAAGCTAAAACCAACACATTTGGAACCTGAAGCAATAGTTCTAATAAGAAGAGAAGGGAGAAAAGTAGGGTAAAGTTAACCCTAATACCAGGATTAATAACAGAACACAGTTGTCATGTGCTGTTTACTTGTTTTAACATCTGGAAGGGTTTGGGAGAGTTAAAAAAAAGAGGCTTGTTTAATGTCTGATTTCCACTCTGCCTCATTTGCACTCATATACTTAGTTTACACAGTTCCTTGTTGGCTCAATAATGTTTCTGAGAAGCTTGCTTTTTTGAAACCATGTGGGGACTGTCTCTAGCAAGAACTTCACAAGACGTTCTGCATCCTAACTCCCTTATGCTCCTTCATCATACAGCAAAGGACCATGTCCAGCATGAGTTAATCCAGCATCACAGGTTATTTCTCCATAGCTTGCCTCTTGCCAAAGCAGCCCATTCTTAACACAAGACAAGCCTAAAGAAGGAAACAAATGTGTCCTAGCAAGCAATGAGATGAATTCCTGACTGCAAAATTGGAAACAAAAAATGAAATATGAAAACAGAAACTTAAAATATATCTGACTCCAAAGTTCCTTTTTAGCTGTTCCAGTATCTTGGCTATGGTGAGTGCAAAGGTCTGGCAATGTAATGCCTCTCCCTCTCTCTTCCTTTATTTCCCCTTCTTCTTTCTTCAAAGCCTGGCCTCACCTTGGAAAGCTTACTGAGCTTACGTTTTCTCTTTCACTGTAGTTCAAGATACAGTCTGCTTCTTCTCTCTCCCTTAGCCTGGTGCACACTGGCATTCAGTGTAAATGTATGAAGTGGGCTCTTCCCCTCCCACTGGGAGTTTTTTCAGGAGTACCTGCCTGTTTTGGTCCTAAAACACTGCCTTCCTTTTGATTTCATAGTTTATTTCTGTGACAACACTTTGGGGTTATCCTAATATTTTTTAAGACATCTGTTAAATTGAAATTGTCCATTGTACGTGGTCTCCATCATTAGAACTCTTTATGTCCCTTCTCCTCTTTATGCCTTGAAGGAAATGTCCTAGCTAAGTCATCCCCCCTCAGTCATAAAGGATGGGATGAGATGAAGGAAAGAAGGAAGGAGGGGGGGGAAGAGTAAAGGAGGCAGTGCATTTTTCATTGATTTTCTCCCCATCTGTTAAATGTTCTCTTTCACACCAGTGTCCCATCAGTTTTAAATAGCTAACACTACTGGGAAGCTAACCATCTGAATTGTGTCATTTACCCTAGTGTGTTTCTTTATGTGATTAACAGTTCACCAATCTTTGTGCCATAGGAGCTTTTCCTGTTAGAGGTTAGGGCTGTTTCCTTGGCGTGCAAAAGCTTTCCCTTTCGTGTCTTTTCATAAGCAATACTGTTCATTACAGTGAGAGAATGCAGCACGTGACTTGTCATTTATTCTCTCCCTTGTCACTGGTTTACTGGGCAAACCTTAAAACAGCTCTTGGACCTTTTTATTCCTCAGTTCAACCCAAGAGTCATTTAAGTCGACATAACTGGTGTTTTAAGCCTGCAGTGTTGTCATGTTTAAGGTAGTGATATGTTTTGAGACTCTGAAGAGTTAAATTTGGACAGAACATTCCTTAAATCATACACAGGAATGATACACAGCAGAAAACAGAGTTAATTCCTTGAAACTACTACTAACCATTAACAAAAGGTACGATTTGTGGACTGACTTCTCACCAGTGTTCTGCAATTCCCTTACAAATCTGACTGCTTAAGAAGAAATCTCCTGGAGAAAAATCTCTGTCACATTGCATATTGTTTGTTCACCATGCATTTTTTTTTTTTAATCTAAGGTATAATTTGTTACTTTTTTGATACTGAAATTTGTAATATCTCAAGCCTCTGAACTGCATTCAATGAGAAGGATGATCAGAAACAAACACAAACTTAAATGACCTACTGGTTCATCTGGAAAAGCCTTCTAGCTTTGCTTTTTTTCTTTTTTAATAAAACTCTGAGAACAATAATGAAGAGGCAGAGGCTGCCCAAAGGTGTAAAGGAAAATAGTTAGTCAGTTTAGTGTGGGTTACAGCACACAGACGGATCACTGGAAATGTTATCACCAGTGACAGTTCAGTTCACCATCGCTGGTAATTACAGTTAAGGTGACAAAGGATGTGACCTATTGGAATAAATGGAAATACACTCATAAACTATAACTGACTTGAAATTAGGCACAAAACCTATGTATGCATGTAAATTCTTTTATCCTTATAATCCTATTTCCCTTGAGCAGGGAGCTATTCTCTTTAACTGTCATTACCTGTATTTGTACTGTTTCTTATGCCTGTGATATTGCAAAACTAACAACTTCATTCCAAGCATCATACCTCTCTAGTATGACATAAGTTTACTGGCAGGATGGGAAAGCTAGTATTGATACACAGCTTTGCTTAGCATGGTGCAGTTATTTCCAGAGTGCTAAAATGACACACAGCAGCAGTAGCTGCCAGGTCTGTCTAGGTGGAGGTATTTAGCAGAGCTGCAGACAGATCCTTCAGCTAACTACTTGAGTGCAGAAACATCTTGGCTCTCCAACCTCTGCCAGAACCCGGCTATTTTCAAGGTCTGTACTCCTGCCTGAGGATGTGGGAGCAGGTTCAGGAGGCAAAAAGCCCCTAGGAAGTAAATGTTTGCTGAAGTCAAGCATGCCATAGGCAAATCTACCTTAAGTAGATTAAGAGATGGGCTTGGGTGAGCACAGTTTGTGGTTTGTGCGAGGCAGATGAGGAGATTGGTGTAGGGGTACAGCTGGGTTCTCAGTGTGTTAAAGCTCTGCCATTTCAACTGATTGTGCAGAATAAGCAACTGAGAGAAGAATATGGAAATGTGTGTCCTGGTGCCCATGTAGGCTAGACCTGGAAGCTATTGCTCTCTCTTGTGGTGCTTCTTGTCACCAACGGTGGTGTTCCTGAAGCACAGGATTCATCTCACCTAGTATTAACATCTGTATGTCAGAATTATGTGAAAATCCATCACTTAATTTTATGGAGGGCTGTGTCAGTTTTCTTCAGTTTCCTTCTGGGTGGGTTCAGAGCTACAAGTTTTGCTTGTGTTTCAGGTCCAAATAAACTCAAAATCTCAAAATGAAACACGGTCAAAACTGCCAAATTTTGTCTGGTCCCTTGTCAAAATCATGTGAGAATGCAAAGCATAAATCAGCCAAGGTTCACTCAAAACTGTGCTTAGGTTCACTCAGAAAGTCTAATATTTTTATTAAACATGAAATCACGTGAGTTTTACATAAATTGGAGTAACGTAGAATATGTTCCTCATGGTTCCATAAACCTCATTTTAGCACCTCATTTATCATTTTATCTGAAAATTAGTCTCATTTGTGTTGTCCAGACTGAACCCAAAATTCCACCGGACATAGTGATAATTTGATTAAATCCTAAGAATCAGCTTCAGAGTTGGATCCACTGGGCCAATTGAACAGAGGAGAATCTGTTCGATTGATTCCAAATCCCTTTAGAAGCACAAGTAGTCCATCCATCTCAGACTGGAATATTTAAGAAAAGCAAACACATCATCAAAAACCCCATCTGTCCTTTTTTCTGGCTTCCTCATATGTGTAGTCCCTGTAGTTGTTGTGTCTTAAAAGAGGAGTACCCAGAAGTTGTATTTATTTATATTTATCATAATTATCGATTGTAATGTAAGACACTTTTTACTGTATGATATATCACATAGTAATTTCTCATACACAGAATTCTATTGTTGAACATTTAGGCAGTGACATTCATATCTTCTGATAAGCATCTAACACAATGCTCCAAAACAGTGTGAAGTGGAAAGGAAGTACTGCTTGATAAGCTCATCATTTATGTTCTTTTTTGAATCAATAGTGAGGCATTAGTAGAGTTGCAGAGTGCAACCCATTTCATCCTAAAATACATGTATAAAAGATGGGGCGTTAATTTTCCTGGGCGTGTGTCTGTCTCTGTGTGCATTTCCCTTCCCACTGACTTCACAGCAAGTCATAATGACCAGCTTACATTACTTAACTCATTTGAGATGAACAATAGTACATAGATGATTCAGATCTAAACATCACCATTGACACCGTTCCTTATCAGGAGAACTTATATTGGTGCCCAAAACTGCTTTTTAGCTAGCCTTAGAGCTCCAAGGACAATGATGATTAAAAGTTTGTTTTAAGACTTCTATTTCTTATGTCTCGCCCATTCATATGTTTTCATAAATATACACTGGAATAAAATAACATAAAATATTTACAGTTTTGATTAGCCAGTATTGGGAGTGAAATAGTTATTTTCTCTACTGTTGTGTGTCATTTTTCTGTAATAAGTAGCTCACATGCAGAAACACTGGAGTCACTGAGAACATTTAATATGATGACTGATTTTTTAAAATATGCTGTGAAACACTTTGGGTTTAGAAATACTTATGCCCTGAAGACTATCATGAAGAATGGCTGCATTCCACAGCAAGAACAGTGTTTGGAAAGCTTAGCTAACTTCAGCCTACTCACAATGATGATAAATTGCATGTATTGTACACTGTATGCACAGTTTTTATGCAGGTGTTTTTGTTTTGGTTTGGTTTTTTACATCAAAAAAACCTCCTGGCTTCTTTTTTTTTTCCCCACTAAGAACGTTTAGATCCATTCCTTCACTATTTCAGCCCCTAAAGTACAAGCAGTAAAACAGCTATACTAGCTTTGCAGCAGGGATGAAAATCCTGCAGATTTTCTGATCTGTTCTGTCCTGAAGTACCTTGCTCTGGAATGAAACAGGGAAAATTCCAGAATTACTTTGACCCCAATGTTCTTACTGTTAACCCAGCTAGCTCTGTGCTGCCCTTTGCCTCTTCCACTGAGTGGGAGGAAGGAAGAGAAACTGGGTCACCGTGTACTCTTGCTAGGTCTGATTGGCGCTTCCAGGCTCTCGCATTTACCGGGAATTAAAACAAGGAGCAATTTCTTTCTGACCCCTTTTTCAGTGAAAACTGGTTACATTATCATCAGTAAGGTCAAAGACTTCTGCAATACTGACCTTGACAGCAGGAGCGTCAGGGGTTATGGACATGAGTGAAAGTCCATGTACTCCTCTCCCTCCTTTTGCTCCTCCAAAGAACAATTCCTTTATTTAGAAGGAAGCAATGATGGAGAAGAGCATGGCTGGGTCATCTATGCCACCCCATCTTCATCCTAGAGCCT
This sequence comes from Burhinus bistriatus, assembly GCA_013397275.1. Classification (NCBI taxonomy): domain Eukaryota; kingdom Metazoa; phylum Chordata; class Aves; order Charadriiformes; family Burhinidae; genus Burhinus; species Burhinus bistriatus. Next base: position 372,308 of record VYXH01006857.1, on the reverse strand, counting down.
TAACCTTTATTTGCTCATCTGTTTAGACATTGTTTTTCCTACTCATCAATGTAGGTTTTTCAGGGAATCATTTATCGATAGCGACTCAAGTTATTAGGTTACGTCTGAAGTAGTAAACAGACCAGGGCCAGGGCATGAACCCAAGTATGTCAGGGTTCTACCTTCACATATTTTTCACCCAGGCTGGCTGGCACTGATCCACACTCTAGCTGAGGCATGGTCAGAAATTAACATGGGTTGGGCATTTTTGTCAGTATGATGGTTTGGAGGCAAAGGAAAAAACACAGTTTAACTATATCAACACAATACATACATCAGAACTGACAGAGGTCTCTAGCCATTTTATTTACTAGCTTAAATATGTTCAAAGTTTTTTATATGAAATATCCTTTTCTCATAATAATGTAAGAATCCGTAAGGGTACAAACAGATACAAGGCTTGTACGGATGTACACAACCTAATACACTTCTCAGAAACTAAAATGTCTTATTACAAATTTACCGGCATGAACAAACAGGGCTTCCTCAGAAATATGTCGAAATTCTTAAATCACTGTTTATTTCTTTGCCAGTCAGCAACAAAGCTTTAGGGAGCATGGGATGCAATATTTCTGGCCATGTAAAATAAGTGTTGCAAAACTGAAGATGCTGCAAATGATTTCCTAGAACTTTGTTCCATTCTATGCATTTTGTCTGAAATATTTCACCAAAGAGAAACTCCGCTTTCTCTCACAGCTCAGATAACAAGAAATAATGCAGGAAAGGAGTTTAGTTTTGTTCTGCTTTTCGTGCCCCAAAATTGCACTGAGCTAACTGCATTTTATCTTAGGAATGTAATCACAGAGCATTTTTTTGTATTCACGTGCAACATTTCCAAGAGGCTCTTCTACTTAATTTTTTATTCTTTTCTCAAACCAAAAGTATGGGAATTGTGCAAAACTATATGCAAAACAGAGAGACTTTGTCACAAGCAATTAGGTTATAGATTAGTTTTGTTTTGTTGAGTTTTCTGTTGCCTCCACTAAAGCCATTAGCACTTAATAATACCACGTAATTCACTGATTCCCCTAGGCAAGGAAAGATTGTAGGCACAAAGTATGTTTGGGGAGATGTTAAATGAGGGTCTCTAACCTCAGAAATGATGCTCTCAAAGACCAATTTAAAAGATAAAAGTGAATTTTCTCCTCCACCCTTTAGGAAGACAGTTAGTACTTCATTTGAAAGGGATTGCTTACTTACCTCTTGAAGAGGTTTCGTTGTCCTGAATCTGGCTATAGGCATTTCTGAGCACCAGAGAGGTAGGGCTTAAATCATAGTCTCTGTTCCCACCCTCCCTCTCCTCAACATTTCTAGATTGGGCAGATTTTTCCTTGGTGTTCTGCTTTCTGAAACTCCTAATATCTCTGTGCCTCACAAGGTGAAGCCCACGCAGCAAAACTGGGGTTGTGAATTCCACACACCTGCACAGCACTTGGAAATTTCAAAAGCTGCAAGGCACTGGGTCATGGAGTGTAATGCTGTGCTATCCATTGCCTTCTTGTAGAAAAAAAAACCCAAAAAACCAACAACAAAAAACACCAAAACCCCTCAACAAAACCACGATCTCCACAAATTAGGCTTCTTTTGCCTTCTGCACGTCTGATATGAAAAAAAAAAAAGAAAAGAACCACCACAAAACTGCTCAGTAAAATAAAATTCTGAATAATGTGACTTAGAAAAACACAACAGAGTATGCTTCACGTACTGTAAGAAGTTCATTAATTCTTTTCTGTACAGCACATTTTGTGTGATATCAATAGCTTTCACAGAGACGTAGCTGTAGCAATGCTGACCCATCCAGTAGGAAACAAACTGATTTATAGTTGCAACATGGCTAAGAACATGCTTAGTTGCCAAGCAGCTCTCACTGAAAAGACCTCCGTACATGATATATAGAATAAGGCACTGCTAAGTAAGATTATAACAGCGTGGTCCTTTATGAACCCATGTGACAAAAATAATAAAAGTATTTGGAGTGAAGAAGCTCTAATTCTGTTTGCTAGGATCAACAAACCATCTTGACTGTCCCTCTCATAATTTGTAAATGAACCAGAATTAATTTATTCGCAACTATAGTCCCGTGACTCAAGATTGTCTACTATATATTCTTTCAGAGCCCTTTGTGAAGTGGGTTATGGTAGGACATAACATATATGACATTTAAGTCACAGAATGCGGCTGAAGAACTGAAGCCAATCTTAACTGAGTCTGAAATAGGATTAAGCCTGCAAAATGCTTTTTAGGAAGAACAGTTTAAATGCTAAATACTAGTGCAGTGTCTTTGTGATTCTGCCCTAATAAATATGCATAGAATCATCCTAATTATTTGGAGATTGGCGGGTTTCTCTTTAGGTTACTAATTCTCATACATGCTTCAGCTAAATAAAAAATGATATTTAAGAAACCTCAGGAATGATATCAGGAACAAAAACACACCACACCAACTAACTACAGCCAAAAATCCTTCAAGAAATTAGCAAAGTAAAATAACATGTTGTGCATTATACTGGGGTATTTATTTCTTTTGTTAGTTTGATTGGTTAATACAAAAACCTCCTAGATAAGGTGATTACAACACAGGAATAGCAGCCAAAGTCCTGGCACAAACCACTAAAATCCCCACCTCACTTTCTTCAAGGTCAGCATCATTCCCAAGCCAAATTTCATAAAAAGGATATACTCCTTGAAAACAGAGCAGTGAGAAAGGGATCACTGGAGACCTACAATCTGGCAAACAAATTCCAGGAAATTCTTTTGAAAAAGTGACTAAACTGAAAGCTGAGAGAGGCCTTCCTGAGCTTTAAAGGGGACCTGTATCATGGACAGTGTACTCATCACAGAAAAGCATTTTTTTTCTAAAAGTCAACCATTTTTTACAATTCAGAAATTACTAGTGGACCTTGGTCTTTATTTATTAAAAAAAAACCACCAACCAACCAACCAACCAAACCCCCAAAACCCAGGAATTTTCCCAAAAAAAAAAAAAAAAAAAGACTACAAAAAAGTATTTTTGCTGTTCAAAAGTGAGTAGTGATTTGTTTGGGGTTCACATCGCCTAATTTTGATATGTGTTGGTCAATGGTAACTTTGATAGCACAGCAAAGGCAAAGTGACCCAGGGCTTTTAATATGGCTGCATATGGCCTGTCAGCGTCTGAGGGTTGAAAATTTGGATTAATCAGAATTGCAAATGAAAATCAAACGTGAGAAAAGGCTTCTCTACAGAGGCATAACCCTTGACCTTCTCCTATCTCGGTCACATTCACGCCTAGTATAGACACTCAACAGCCCAGATGGCGAATCTTTTATGCAAGCTGTCCCAGGTATCACTACCTTCATACAGAGTTTCACAGCCTGTTTTGCCTCAGACCTTCCTTTAGAAGAGCAGCCACTGAAAGGATTTTCTTGGCATCTCCAAGTGTCTGGAAAACCTGGGTGCAGCTAAAGTTATCTCAGCCTAAGAAATGCTACATCTACTACAGAAAGCGCAATAGTTCCCCTAGAGATTCCTCCTCCAGTCCAGTTCGGTATCACCAGCTGTACACAGTCCTAGGAAATGGCACACATTGTTCCGTCTTGAAGAGTCCTGCCAAAGACTAACAAAGGACGCACTAACATAACTGTTTGCCACATACGGGTACTGGTCCATTTTATTGCAAAGGTCAATGAATAGGATGTGTAGATTAGGGTTTCAAGGCATGGTAGCAAAAGGCAGTTTTTCCTGGCAGGCCAGGGAGTTTCTAGCAGAGGCGTCACTAGCAAGCACTCTGCAAGTCTTCATTTGGGCTCAACTGCCTAAAAAAATCATAGAATCATTTAGGCTGGAAAAGACCTTTAAGATCATCAAGTCCAACCACAAACCTAGCACTGCCAAGTCCACCACTAAACCATGTCCCTAAGCATCACATCTACCTTTTTAAATCTAAAGACCTTTTTAAAGGTCTTTTAAATACCTCCAGGATGGCAATTCCACCACTTCCCTGGGCAGCTTGTTCCAATTCTTGATAACCCTTTCGGTGACGCAATTTTTCTGAATATCCAATGTAAATGTCCCCTGGCACAACTTGAGGCTATTTCTTCTCATCCTGGAGATGAAAGAAAGAAGACACCAGCTTCTCCAGGTCTGCCATTGTGCTGAGGTGAGGGGTTCAAGGCATATAGGGCAGAGAGAAAAGTCCCAGAACCTATAGCAGAGGCACTTCCCTCTGGCCCCAGCTGGGGGCCAGACACTCTGGGGCATTTTGTGTTACTTCAGAAACCTTTGTTTATGAATATGACTTGTTTCCCGTGGGGTCATAATCTAAGTTATTATCTATATACTTTTAGTTGATCAAATTAAAACTGTGCATGAATCATGACCCTGACCACGAATGTGACAATGAAACGTGAAAACTCCTTTCCCCTTTCAACCCACCCCAAACCAAAAGCATCTTGTACCTTTTTTTGGAATGATTAGGATGATATTGACATTGTGACACTATAGCACACACAGAAATGTGTATAGCTATAGTATTAGCTTGATCAATCCATACAAATTACTTTGTTGCAACAGCAAATAGATTTTTTTTGTCTCCTAGACTGCCCTTTACCTAAAATTGTACAGTCTTGTAACTCTCTTTTCAATCAAGAAAACAAGTTGTCTGTTTTTCTATCTGGTCACAAGGATATCTAGCCACATAAATATTCTTTCCTGACTATCATTACTAAACAATTAAAAGGAGAATAATTTATTGTGCAATTGATTGTCTTCAAGACACACATAAACCACCTTAGAAACAATAAAAAATGTAAAAAGCTTACTACAATCAAACGGTTGTCACTTTGACAATGAATGAGTGTTTACAGCAAATAATAATAGTATTCTAACCAAAAAGCAAGGTTAAATCTTCCATTCAAAATATAATAAAAAATGAGAATGAATGTTTGTGTCTAACTACCTATGTAATTCTTATGCTGCATAATACAGAAAATTACCCTGGTAGTGATTTGACCTTGTCATAATTTGATCTCAAAGGTTGATTATCTCTGTAGCCTGCAGCTGGAAGGAAATGTTTTCCAGCTCTTCGAAGTCACTCTGCATACCAGGAAAAGCTGCCTAGTTGCAGTTTTCAATTCTGGAAAGGTGGCAGTCTGGAGTGATGGAAAGAAATGCTCAGTGACTGAATACTACTTATATTTCTCACACAATGTGCTATAAGATTTATATGATGCAGTTTAAAACAGTCTGATTTTCCTTATTCTATAGTTTATTACCTCATTCATTTATTCACAGAAGGTTAAATTATATCAAAAAATTGATGACAGATTCTCCAGTTATAAACATAACTCTTATCTGAGAACAAATCATGGCAAACTGGAAGAAATGTGAAAGGATTTCATTTAGTGATATACATTAGTTCTCAAATATCTGACTTCAGACTTTGATTTCATCAAACGAAATTGTGTTAACCCAGTTCAATCACCTTTTCTTCCTTTTCAGGAAATTGTAAGGATTATTGAAAACTGAAATTTGATGAAAGGTAATATACGAGAAATACATAGTATTGAAAGATTCAGTAAAATATGTTATATCTTATAAATCTTGTGCTAGGAACTGGCTTAATGTTCTATTTTTAGACACTTCTCTTCATTTCTTAAAGCTTTTATGCCCATTCTTAACTCACATGCAGAAGTATAAAGAAAATTTTCCTTGTATAAAAAGGTAAGAACAGATTGCAGACAATAAATTTTGAATATGAACTTCCTGCTAAAAGTAGTTTCAAATGTAAATTTAAGGGTGTTTATAAACTGGTTTCAAACGGTAAAGATGAAATAAAAATCATTATGGACATTAAGTATCATTTGAATTAGTATGTTGAAATTAGTGATCTCAGAATTGTATATTTGAACACAGTATCAAGGTACACTTGAGAAAAAATACATGGTAAGCCAAGGATTTTTTTTTTTCTCCTGAATAACATTTAAAATAAAGTCTTGCTCACCATTTTTCATATGACTGTGCTTTTTTCTTTATCCAAGCAAGATAGAAACTGACTGACGGGCTAGAACAAGGAATTCAGGATGTCTCTTATATTCACAGATGCATAAAAACATCCTGCTCTTCACTCTGCTTTAATCAGGCTTTTCCAGGGTAGGTTATGAACTTAACAAAGTGGGGTTTGTGGTCTGTGCCTGAAGCAGAAAGAAAAGGAGAGATCAGGTATTTATTCTCTGCCAAAGCACGCTTATTCTTCCACTTCTTATCTCATTTATGCTGGACCTTTGCAGGCAGAAAGGTGCAGCTTTCCTGTCCATCGGCTGCTCCTCAGAAGACTGTAGACAGCACCCTTTGCCTGAACTGTGACGGCATACCTACCATGAACAGCCCCCTGGCACAGAATTGAATTTTGCCCTTGCTAGAGTTGTAAAATAGTAAAGATGTAAAAGACTTTGTCCAAAATTCTCCCAATCAGGTACAAAGACCAAGATACCTGTTTCCCACTGATTGCAAATCAGCTGTCTAAATGCCATTTTAAATCCGGGCTGTGAATACTACAGTTGAAAAATTGTGCTGCCTTTTGCTGTAATTCACATGGAGACTGTACTGTCTTGTAAAAAACAGTTCCTTCTTCACTGCCTAGCTCAATCTCTGATTAATTTGAGCTCAATAAAAGCAATGACATAGTCTTCTTTGCAAAAAACTTTTGTTACTCTACAGATAGTTCTTTTGTATGTGTTTGTGCGTGTGCACGGGTGTATATGACAACCTATTTCACCTGAAAATTGTTTAGAATTAATATGTGCAACATAATTATGCTCATCATTTGAAATTAATGAAGATCTGCTAAACCAAATCTATTTACTTCCAGGGACTGACTATTGGAGTAAATTCTTCACTGGTGTCCAATAGGGAATATGCCAACAAGAACTTGGCCGTAGTCACCATCTAAAGAACATCAAATGAACATGTGCTACTGAAAGTGAGTAATGATCAAAAAATCAGGCCTAAAACTCCTAATAGATATTAAATACTTTGACCCTGGCATTTAACCAGGAGACAGAATGCCAACTATTGAAAGAAAAGCATTACTTTTACATCACATTTATTACACTTTCATATTTTTCTGAGTGTTCTTGCCATCTTTCTGACCTGTCATGATAACTTGTTTCTGGCTCTTCCTCTATTTCTGTTGATCCAAGGGGCTCATTCATTACCCACTAGTAGAGGGGGGGAAATCTTTCCATGACTTCAGTGAACTCTGGATCAGATCTCACATTTTCTTAAACTTCCACATCCTTTGAGACCCCAGTTCTCACATTTTGCGTTAGACAATATTGTCTTCACAAATGGATATTTTTTCACTATGAAAATCAGTCTTTTCTTCTTGTTGACGAAATTGATGCCAGCCCCATTATTTATATCACGTTTAGCAAACCCACAGGAGTTAAGCAAACCTGGAACCCTCCAGGAGATTGACTGCCTTGATGAGCGTAGCATAAGTCACCCAGGCTGAGGCCATTTGCTCAAATATTTCCGTGTGTAAATATTAAGTTACAATATACTGTAATGGAATTAACAGTGCGTGCCCCAAGTCAGGTGCAATGAATGAGCTCGGGTTCAGTACCAATAGTTACACACATGCATCCCCCTTTGCTTTCAAAGGGACATGGATTATCTCAGATATTTAGACCAAGTTCTCTATAATTTCACATCCCGGGGACATCATTGTCTTCTTTTGCTGTAGTTTAACTCTTACTCTGCAGGTAAAATTGCTCCCAGCCTACAATTACTTGCCTCCACCTCTGCCACAGAAGGGATGGGACACATGACCCCACACTACGACCACTTGCAGAAGCATGTCTGTTACTGCTGTAATGGCTGAGTCTTTTGAGTTTAAAAACAGATCTACCCTCCATTTATGGTCCTTTTTTCAGTTTGGAAGACTATTACCCAAACATGTGTTTGCATTTTGTGGTTTTGGACCCTAGGAGGAGGGGGAAGGTGAGACAAATTATTTAGTGCATATGAGGCACCTCAAAAAGTTTTGTTTCACGTGAGTCACTTGTTTCTGTGGATTGTCTCTGGACAGAACGTGCAGAACTTCTGTACCATCACTCAATAAACACTAGTGCAGCGAGTCCGTATGTTTTCCGTATTATTTACCCATCTTATACAGGAGAAAAGATCAGTGATATTTCTTCCACCTTCCTCAGTAAGTCTTCAATCATTCTTTAATCTGGCCAAAATAGGAAGGGCATTATGCCTTAAATTGTAGCTTTTTCTGAATTTGCTACTAAAATATCAATGAATTTCATAATGCAAAATAATTAAATAACCTGCACAAGAGTAATTTCTCCACTTGAAAATGCCTGATTTAATTATTTTTTAAAATGTATACAGAAGCACTAGACTTTTGTGTCTAAAAAACTTCCAAACTTTAATTGTGGAAAGAAATATTTTTCACATTATAAATATGTAAAACAAGCTTCTGAAACTTCTTTATGTCTAATTCATCTAATTTGATGTTGCCCTCTAGTAAGTTACAATCATTATTTTCCCTGTGCTCTTTGGTTCAGTCATCATTCATCAAATCTCAGACTAAAAGGAGTTTTTACAGCTGGGTCATAAACCAAATCAATGGAAATGTTGATGCAGCATTAACTATATCAATCCTAACAGGTGTCTTTATAATAACCCTTGTAAAAGAAACACCTCTATGCAGCTCACCAGCAGGCTCCAAGGAGTATGTTAAAGTAGGGAGCAGGGAATAATGACTAATTAGGGTTTTCACTAACCAGAAAGATAGGTTCTTTCAATTTCTGTCCATTAAAAGTCACACATGTAAGCATTATGGTAATATAGATCTCGGCTGCACACTTCCAGTAAACTCATGATGAAATATTAATAACCAACCCAAAAGAGAAATTGCTAACCTTCCAATTACCTTACTCATTATATGCAACCCCACGAGCTCTGCCACATATTCATGTGCAGGTATCCATGTATGGTATTTTTAGCAAGGAAAATGGTGTCTGTCGGAGTGATGGGTAAGGAAAATATGATACTGGCCTTCTGTATTTATTGTTTAAACCACATTTTAGCAAACATCTTTGCATTTTGTGTTGGAAGCCCAGGCTAAGAATTCTCTGGAGAGCTGACCAAAAAGCCCACTGCAGGGGGCACCACCCCCACCACCCTGGAGGTGCCTCAGGAGAACAGTGATCTGTCTGTCAACAGGAGCTCTTTTGGGGTCCATTCCTGTACACAGAGGCACGTTGTTCTAGAAAGCTGGGTGAAAGAAAACGTACCCAAACACTAATTAATTCACAGATGGACTGAAAGGCACCTAAGTCCATTCTTGAGGGACATTTTGTATATTTCTAATGTGAATCCTCAGATAATACGAAAAGCAGAAGCACAAACATGCTGTTTCCTAGAGGATATCCTTATCACTTGATTTCACAGGTTGACTTGCTGTTGTGTTTTTCCTCTCTCTGGGTCCAAAATTCTCAAATCTTGGCTAGGCGGTGACCCATCTCAAACAGATGTGACATGTATAGTGTATGTGCATGACTATACAGCAGCATTTCTTCAGGTTTTTTTCTAAAACACAGGTGGGATATGGGGGACTCAGACCACCTTACAGACAGGAGATGCAAAACATTGTCAACTCTTTTCTCCAGGCATGCTTTAGCTAATACTCTGACATGAAGAAAGAAGATTGGTGCCTCTGCTCCTTTTCGTCTCTCTTGTTGGAGACATCTACTCTAGGCAGAGCTGGATGTTGCAGGCAGAGATGTTGACTTTAGAATTCTTTCTCAAACATCTGTTCAGTCCTTTGGTCTGCCTTGTCCTGAGTAGCTGCGTGCCCATAGAGTCCACATACCAGAGCATTAAATCACCATACAAGAATATTGATACTCCCTGTACAACCAGCACTGAGACAGCAGCTTCTAATTCTGGACACCTTTAGAGACAGTCATAAAGTATTCTGACGCTAGTTTCTTTCTAACTTTTTCATATAGGAGCTCTCTGATCAATTAAGATCTCTCTCTGATGGGCCCTGCCCAGCGCAAACCAGTCTATGCCACATGACAGACCCCTTGTCACATCTGTCCTAACCACTGCATTTGCCTGCATCACTGCAGAGCAGTAGCATCCTCCATATGCTTTGGACGGCTGTATGTCTGCATACGTCAAAGCCACTTATTTCCCCCAGAGAAAGCTGAAGCACCTCCAGTGTTGATTAGTTAAGCTTTTTATTAACTTTTGTATGATCCACAATGGGCTAAAAATTATGATTAATTCAGTTTCTAATGGCACAGTAATCAGTAGCAAAAAGAAGGACTGTAAGCAGTGTGCAGAACACCTGCTCCTTGTCAAAACCCAGGAGCCTTTGTACAAGAGAACCTAAGGATGCAGGCACATTTCATTGTGTCTTAAACTGTTTCTGTCTAGTACATAGTACAGCAGTTTATCCAAATCTCCAGAAAGTAATTTTGCCTGTAAAATCTTACACAAATGATTTGTGAAACACAAAAAACACTAGTGTACTGTCAACTTGGTAGTATTTTTAAGGGGTCTGCATATCCCTTCAAACACAACACTTAACAGGACTGGGATGGGGCACAATGGCCCTTCTCCAGGGACCACACACCAAATATCTCCCAAAGCTTCCAAACAGATAAAAGCACTTGTTCCTTGTTGCAGTCTCCTCTGTTGTGCCTCTCAGTGGTAGTGTCCAGGCCAGGTCAGTGGGTCTCAGAAGCAACATCATACTTGTTTACTTCTGTTGAACCTTCATTCATCTTGGAGAGAAAAGAGTGATAAGGAAGGAACTGCCTACAAAAGACCACACAGGATAGGAAACTTTTTTTCTCTCTCACATTTCACTCCATTGTGAGGGACAGCCAATATTTGCCCCTTATTTGGGAACATTTACAGTTCTGATACCTTTCAAAATGTTGTCCCAAGATCTGTGATGTCTCTGAAGACCATTATGTAGAAGTCCTCCTGTGAAGATTAATACAATATTGCACAATAAGTTTAGAAACTGAACTCATGCAAATGTTTTCAGCAAAATGAATCAAGTCTCCCCATCAGAGACTCCTGGAGAGCTGGAGTCTTTACTGGTGGGGTGTCTGGGCTTTGCCTTGGAGACAAAGAAGAGTGAGGGAGGAGACAAGAAGCACAGCATAATTTGTTGAGACCTATTAAACCAGGATGAAAACATGGACTTCCAGAGGGGCAGGAAGGAATACAATTCCTTCTCCTCTATGAAAAAACAGAGAAAGAGCTCTCTCTTCCTCGTTTGGGTATACTCCAACACAAGTCCCCCTCTGGCCTCATTAGCACAGCTAGAGCTCCCTCTTCTGATTCACTCACTCCTCCTCTTTGGGATGTGGACTTTAATATTCACAAGAGCAATGCAGGACACACGCTGACCGGCACCCAGCTGGGCTCTCCACTACCGAGCTGGTATTTTCCATATCCTGTCTGTCAGCATCAGATTGTGATTTACAGGGATATAAAATTGAGGGAGGCAAAACCTGGAACTGCGTATAGGCAAGTTCGATTCAATGGGGTTCTTTAGACATGCTCCAAATATTTGGACAACAGGCTAGAACCAAGGGTAGAAGTATCACCTCCAGAGGAAACTTAGCATTTGGAGGTAGCCACCTGCCTTGGCTGCCTCGGGGTGACAAGTGTTTGCCATGTGACTCTCTTCTAATCCCTGTGCAACTTGGGGTTTCCTTGCAGACCTCTTGCATCAAAGATATACAATGAAATCTCTGTAAAGTTTTTCATTTTGCTATAATGGTAGCAAGATCTTACACAAATTCCAGAAGAGAATAAGTTGGCAGCCTCTCACAGCTAAGAATATTAATTTTTTTTCTTACAGCAAAAAAAAAAAAATTAAGTACCACTTGATGTTCATATTTTTTATCATCTTGACATTATAAAACCCAAAGGAAAGACTAGCAGTTCCCTTTTTGTGCTGCCAGCATTGATCTGCCTTTGATTTCCACTTTGCTATGCCTAAATGTGCAAGTGCTCTTCAGAGAGGCCAGATAAAAAGATGCGGAGCGTGCAGAGCCTGTTCTTCACCATTTCTTTGGAGAGTAAAATCAAAATGGGGAGTTTGACACTTCCGAATGAGCCACTCTGTTTTCAAGGCATGTTCATGTAGAATTAGCTGAGTGCCTTTAAAATAAAAGGGTCATACTAAGGGGGAAACATTCTCCACTCTTTAATCCCCTCTAACACAACCTCTGAAATCTAGCCAAACGTCACATGTGTACAGAGCTCAGTATATACAGAATGTATATGAAGTCAGCAAAACACACAATTGCAGGGTTTCTATTGCGAAAAAAGCAGGCCTGACCTTTTGACAGAGTAAACACTGCTTTCTCGCCCAGATACATCAAACTGGCTTTATATTTCATCATGCATTTTGCTTGCATTTTCTTTTTCTTTTTTTTTAATCACTATTTTTAAATTTTTCCTGATCATCTAAAACCTGGGGGAATAATCCTAATGATCGTAATCCTTCCCCTGCAACCCTCCTCCTGCTCCCTCCCTTTCTTTTTTTAGCCTGTTGGCAGCCCTGATCAATGTTGATTCATTGAAGGGAACAGAATCTGCAAACTCTACAGTAACACTAGACAAGCTGCTACTACAAGCAGCTGCAGTTGCAGCTCGCATCTCACTAGGGGTTTTTCAGAAAACCCACCCACAACACACAAGGGGAATTCTCCCGGACAAGCTGCAGGTGCTATGGATATTTTCATTTAATATTCATTCTTGCAATTCAGCACATTTGTAATCCATGTGGTAAACTGTTACTTACATTTCTCCCAACGGACCACAACCAGATGTCGAAAATAAGAAGTCCGGTGGAGATATCGCTTCTTCTCCTCTTCATTGTGCATTTCAATGGTCTTAAAACAAAACTGCTTTCTCAGGACAAAAAAATGTGCTTTTGTATTTAAAGACACATTTGTTGACATTAAGTAATAATAAATATATTCAGAAATTACAGGCCCCACATAGATTATGAAGTGCTTTAATTGGATGAGTATTCTTTATTATATTTGAGAAAATGTACACTTTTCATTCGGCATTACTCCATATTGTTAACTAAAAGACCAAAAAAGGATCACGGTGGAATATTACATGAATTCACAGACAGTCTTCTGCATATGTCCCAGAGTTTTCCCAGAAAGCTTGAATTTCCCAGTGTCAGGAGATGGGAATTCCTGTATCTCTCTATTTATTTGTTTGTTTGTTTGCAAACATTTCTATTACACTCTTCAGCATAGTGCCTGTGAATTCTAAAAGTATGCCAGAGTTAGTAATTTTTTGATACTGAAAAGAACTAATACTAGAGCCTTCTGCAGAACTGCATTTAAATATACAACAGAGATTGATTGTGTTGTTTTTTTTTTTAAAAAAAAGAGAAAAACAACAAAAACAACAAACCAAAGACAAAAGGAAAACACAGCGTTTTTATCTGACACAGTTCTACAAACAATCCCCCAGACTGTGCAACAATGACAGCAAAGGATCTGCTGTTCTCTTTGGTTTCCTATGCTCTGCCCATGCCCAGCATCGTTGGGTACTGCATCATTCCAGCAGTACTTGAAATAGCATCAAAGCTTCCATTAATAACTCCTCTCAAGAGAAGTAGGGGTGGGAGGAAGATCACCCAAAGCCTCAGGTACAAAATTCTTTACATTTTCATAAATTTTTAGGGTAAAAATGTTACTCTGCAAAAGAATGTCCGCAGCCTCCAGGCTTATGAAAGAATCTCCAGACTCATAAACAGTGTCAGGATAGTAACATCAGATACAGGTAAGAAAATAGATGGTTCTTTCTTTGGATATCTTTAAATTATGAACAGATTTTTATATTTTTCTCGGTGTTGAACCAACTTTTGTTTTTCATACTGAATATTTTCCTGATCCGAAAAACCCTAGAAGAAAGCAGAGTTCCATATGGCTAAAGAATATATAATTTTATTGAAGGAGATAACTGTTGTCCTAAAAAACTTTCAACAGAAGTTCAATCTCATTGAACAAAGTCATACACTTTTCCTGACAGTTCTGAGTCAGAAAGAGACCAACATCTTCATTGAATCTTCCTGAGAAGACAGTTTGAATGAATATAAAAACCTGGTGAACGAGGACACCACTGTGATGCATTTAATTGGTTTATTAGGGCCCCCAAAACTGGTTTCTTTTGCATCTGTCTCTCCAAAGTCAGGAATTCCAGCATAAGCTTAGGTCATGATTAGATTAGTGACCTCATCCCAGTCTCATATTGCAGACATTGGCCATGACCTCCAGTTTCAGGGCACGTGGGGTGAAATCCTAGCTATGCTGAAGGCAGAGGGGCCCAGACTGGCTTTCTCTTCACATTCTCGAGTCCTTCAGGCTTTGCAGCTGTGCTGCAAAAGGTGACATGGCTGCAGAATCCAAAGGGTGAGTTGACTGTCCTTTCTACAAAGTGAAAATGTTCATGTAGCAAGGGTTTACTTCTTTTTTATTAGGGGAAAGAAAGTGGGAGAAAAATTAGAGTGCTTCCAAAAGATTGCTTGAAAATGCTCGGAAGAAAAGGATGCTTGCCTCAGAGAAGAAAGTATGTAAGAACAATGGACCTACTATGCCTGGGTACCAAGGAAAATCCTAGAATCAAGCAGCTACCAAAGATATACAAGTAATAACACCAATGGGTATACAGCATACACTTGAAATCGTATCTTGCCAGGGCTACTGCGACTCCTTCATGAGATGACATTGATTCACGTGTTGAGGTGGGAGAAAGATGAAAAAGCTCAAGGGCATAAACCACTGCTTTTTCCATGTGCATTACCATTACTGAAACACCTGAGCTAAATAGCCTACATTAAGCTGCTGTAAAAAAATTCAATAGCTCTCATTATAACCCAGAATTTCTCATTTCCTACTTGTGGTGAGATGCCGGTTGCACCCTGGGTTGCTGTCTGGAGCGTGTAATGACAGTGGTTCAGGGCCCATTAAAGGTATTCTCTTTTTACAATGCCAACAAGGTAGTGGCAGTAAAAAGAGAGGGGGGGAAAAATCGAATGTGTAACAATATTGGTGAATGAGAAGCATATGTGCTGACAGAGGAATGCGTTCTGCGGGGAGCTGCAGAGAGTTAGTTAGATCCGGATGGTCTGTGGGGTTCAGAGATGTGACAAGAAATAAGGAAGGCAAGTGGGAGGGTGACAGGAGACACCGGCACAAAATAAAGTTGATAAAAAGATTCATGTATTTGCATGTGGCTATTACAGCAAGAACATTTTTACAGTATTTTCAAGAGAAAAAAAAAATGTGAAAAGGTAATGGCAAAACAGCTTCTAGACTCTGGACTCCATGGATCTACGTAAAGGGATAAGTATTCAAAAGTGCTTAATTTACATTCCATTTTCAAAAATCACGTATAACAGTTAAGATGTTATCTATTAGTATGTCTCTAGTGCCTAAATCTGTTCTGAAAATGGAAATTCAATGTCAGGTCATCTAAGCTGTTCGAACATTTTATTCTGACACCTGTGCCTTTAATTAAACCAAGCCTGTGATAATTCCACTAATCATGTAAATACTAATTAGAATAGTGGAATAATGCTAATGAAAATAAGAAAGGACTATCTATTCCAGTAATATAAGCTATAGCTGTGAAATACAAGATTAATTGCATTCATCTAGACTTCAGATAGTAACTGATAATATTTTTTTAATAAAACAGGGAATGACCATATATAGACCATACAACTGGTCAAGATGATATCTGAAGGTGTTGCCTTAGATTCTCTTATTTTTGTGGTCATGAAAAATGAAAACTCAGAGGAACACTGGAAACTAAAAAGTAAGACCTCAAGGTGTTGTTTGTAAGTACTATATACCTAGACCTTCTGGTTCTGAATACAGATAAATACAGTGAGGAGTAGTTCACAGAAATGGTATGTGAAAGAAATCTGAAATCTAGTTAAACATAAACCTGGATACTTTCCATTTTATTTAAGATATATGAAATGCCAATATTTTAGTTGCCTCAGATAAAATTTTTGTGGAAATCCTATCAGTGCCTTCACAGTTTGCCTCTAGTCCACACTTTAAGCTTTTCCTTACTTGGTTTTTTTTTTTCCCTTCTATTCTCCTACTGCCTTTACCACGCAACTGCCTCCCAGTCCTTGTTTTTTCGTTCATGAACCCAGAGCAAGCCCTTTTCAAAACAGAACCTCAGAAAACACACACTCAGATTTCTCCAGTTCCTTATTCTATTTTATCCAAAGGATGTTCATTCTCTCTTGGTAAAATATTATGGTGATAACATCTGGTTGGTGATCCTTGCTTTCACTTACCAGTACAAACCTTTGGACTGAAAAGTCTTCTGGCTGTTGACCTTTATTTTAGATTTTTTGGAGTTTTTAGCCTTCTTGGTGAAGTTTGTAATTTATCCAGTCTAATAAGTATACCGTATGCATATTGGGGGAATTGGGGAGTCTTCTGTCATTGTAGAAATTCAACAGGCAGTCTAAACAAAGCATATATAAAATGGTCCTTTTGATTTTCTGCTGCACTTTCCTCCTTTCTAAGATTCTTCTTCAATGAAAAATATACCTTGAAAGATGAAATTTCTGGGCTTCTAAAACTAGCAATAGAATTTGTCATTTATTTTTCCACATACAATGTCACCAACTTCTCCTGTGACAGCACTCGAAAGCAAAAACTTCATGATCCACATTACATCTAAAGACCTTTGCTCCTGTCGGAGTTTTGAACAGAATAGAGTCCATCAGCACTTCTTGAATCTTGATGCATTTTAGATTTCCCTTGCTTAGTAATGCTAGAAAGTAGTTCCAATCAAACTTAGATGTCAGTCCTTTGTTTGTCTATAATGATGAGGGAAGCAGACAAGTTCATCATGAATTAAATTTCAATATAGTTTTCATCTTAGATAAAAAATTATCATTACTCGGTTTAGATCCTATGAAATTCCCAGCACACCTGGGAAAAAAATTAGTTCTTAATTTTCAAATCTCTGTATTGTCCAGAACACGCATGGGTGTCCAAACCTACTCCAGTGAAATACCACATGAATAGAGCCTTCAGAAACTGAATGGATCACATCTGAGAGAGTTTGATTTCAAAGATATTGAGAACTTTGCAGCTGAAGCCAAAAGATGTGATTCATATCAGATAAAGTATGGAGTGCTTCTGCAAATATAACCCTTAGGGCTACCTAATATTACTTATGAGGAGATGGGATTCCAAGGAATAAAGCCAGAAACACCTTGTAACTAGGGAAAAAAAAAATTTAAAGTACCAAGAGAAAACTGACAGTGGGAAAAGGTTTCACAGCTCTCAACAAAAAGTCAAAATACGCTTCTTGGAACTTGTTAGTGTATATTTTTTAACTCTCATTTGGGCAGTCTGGGAAAAACTCAGTCTCAAAATGCTCAGAGACATTCTTCATGATTGTCTGAAGGTGAGGGTGGCCCAGAAAGTGTTTCAAGTATCAAAGAAAATATACCAGCACATTTCCCTTCAGCACACGTGGGCTTCAGTTCAGAAGAGCACTTGATTTGGTCTATGAGTCTTAAATGACTCCTTCACTAGGATCTTATTAGAAGAAAGGAAACCCCCAAAAAATCAGTGAGACTATTCATTCAAAGCATTACCCAACTGCTCTTAACTGCTGGCTATCTCACAATTTTTAATCAGACTGACGGTTTTTTTGATATGGTTTCACATTTCTAGAGTAATGTTGGAAATGCTCAAGTCCCACTGAGGAAAGCAAAATGTGTGGGAACTGCCTTTCCTTCTGCAACTTCATTTTCCTCTGTGCAAGTAAAGCTTACCAGTTGAGGCACAAGGGAACAAAAAAACCTGTTAAACAGTTACTCTCTTTTTGTCTTAGAATAAGAAGGTGGAACAATGCTCTGACAAAACAATGGATCGATTTTCTGGAGGCAAAAGGAAGACCATCTGTAGTTAAAAACAAAATTTATAATTAGAAAAAGAAAAATTGAGTGCATGTATGATAGATATAGCCCCATGTCCAAATAATGTGATTTCACAAGCATTAGTAAAAGGCATGAAATTAACCAACATTCTTAAAAATGAAGGAGATTCCTGAGGATTAGGAAGTGGCAAATACAACTCCATTAGTTTAAAAAGGGTCAAGAGATTAAAGACCAAGAAACAGGAGACCAGTGAGTTTAACATCTGTTGAAGGGAAATCTTGGAAACTTTAAACTATGCAGTAGGAAGAACACCTGGGAAAGTGGTTTGGTTAAGTGCAAGCAGTGTGGAATCAAGCAGGTTGTGTTTAACTAACTATAAATGCCAGTAATAAATAGACCTGATCTGCTGGAGTTGCTTTGTAGACAACACCCTTGTGATAAGAGAAAGGGAACTTAATGGCTCTGCATAGCAACACTCAGTCATACGCTAGGATGTATAAAATAAAATATGAGGCAGTAGGCCAAATGCATGCTGGATAGAAATGACATTTGAGAATATGAAAGAAAGCTTGGGATCTTTTTAAATTAGAAAAGGGTTCCAATTGGAATAACTGAGGGGTCAGTTTGGGTCCTCTCTTATATGTAATATAGATGTAATAAACTATCACAGTAAAGCTACTAAAAGTAATATTCAAGTGTAAAGTGAATTTTGAGAGTGTAAAGTTGGGTTTGTTTATACATTATACCATTATACCTTTATTGATTTTAAAATATGAACTTATTTCAGTGAGGAATTCCAAACGTAACCATGCAGTCTTGCTTTTATGTCTTCCATTCATCCATTCTGATTTTCTCCAACTGAAGCTTGTTTGGAACTAGACATGATAATCGTTGGAATAAAAATAATTCTTATCTGTGTCTTTATATTGAGTACAGTGGGGTTTCAGTATGGACTGGGACTCTGAAATAGGAAGTTTACAAAGTAGTTATCAACGATCATGCGTGGGATTTTTCTAGCAGTTGGTAGTGTATAAAAGCACTAGAGCTCTCCAGCTTAAACTTCAGGGGTGGCTTTGAGGAAGACTGAAAAGTCAGGGGAGCTGGGCTCTGTTCCCAGCGCTGCTACAGACACCTTCTGATGGTGAGTACGTTCTTCTATTGCTTCTGTTTAACTTTCCCTTCTGTTAAACAGAGATAATAAAAACAGCATGTTTTATGAGGTTGAAGATGTTAAAGTTGTGAATTCCTGTGAAAACATAGAAGGGGAAGATCTATAGAAGCACAAAATTTTCTACTTCGGAAGGAAATGTGTGTGGCATATTAAGCACAGAAAGAGTCCTCATTTGCTGTGAATCAGAAGTACTTACCTACTGTGTCGGGTTATAAACCTTTTGACAAGACTTGGGTATTGATATGTCTCCAGACACATTTGACCTCTTTCTGCTGTGCCATCACCAAACTTGTTACTGAAATAGTGACATGGTAGCTAGAACTGGGCAAAAGAAAACACACCACAAGTTTAACTCCCTGTTCTGCTTCTCAGGCAGGGACATGATACCCTGGGGAAGACCTGTGCCACCAGGTGACACAGAATTAAGCTGTCACTGAAAATTCGTATGAGAAACCTTCCCGACTGGGTTACTTGAGTAGCTGATCCCATTGGCATGTACTAGTTTCTCTGACAGATTTTAGGAATAGGTCCGTTCCCCCCCAGGAGAACATCTCTCGCTGTTCACCGGCTCGCCTCCAGCATCACTCTCCAGTGTGATGACTGGCACATTGGGAAACAGGACTTGACAGAGTTCACGAGCCTGAACCTCCCAACAGAGTGCAAGCCCAGATCTCCCAGCAGAAAGTAGATGGAAACTCCTTTTCATATACTGCAGTGAAACAGGATGAGGATTTAAAGGAGCAATTAGACCAATAGGGGAGGAAATCTAGGCCTAAAAGTCTGTTTGAAAAGCAGATTTTCCAAGCAGATGCTTATGACTCCTAATGAAGAAAGAGATATCTTTCTGTTGCAATATGAAATGCCTCCCATAGCATCTGTTTTCTGTGTTTATACTTGAAGGAATACAAACTTTAAGTATTTTTTATCATAGCTTTTTAACGCAAGTTCTGTCTCCCAAAATGCAGCTGTGTGTAGTGTTGATTTTATCAATATTTTTCTGTATAATCCCTATGTTTCCCCCTTTGTTCAACAGAGCAGAGGGGCTAATAGAGAGAGCACAAACTATCCAAATTGGTTACTTGCCCCTAAGTATTAATTTACATTCACCATTGCTGAACTGTGTTTGCTATTTATTGACCTAGACAACTGAAGTTTTTTGAGGACAACATGGTGGTTGTGGGGTTTTTCTTTTTAAACATTGTGTGTTTATCTCTATTTCATAAATCAATCTCAGACAAAAATGTAATATTTCTTGAAAACAAACCTCTTGCTTCTGTTACTGCTCTGTCCATAGAACCAAACATATATTAACATAGATTCATTGATTTCAGCTGGGTGTACTGATTTTTAACTGATTTTTTTTACAAAATCTGGGCTGTGATATATCGTATGGGGTAAATTAGTTTCCTGTGCTCTGGTCCAGATCCAGCCCACCTTGCTTTAAGTAGCTGAGGCATCTTCATTGGGAGCATACTCACGTTGTCTACCCTGTTAACAGAAAACTAGCTGCTTTAGTACTATGAAAGACAGGTGCATTGCCAGAGATCTTAGCTGTAATTATTTTTTCTCTGAACATGTCAGCGCAGGGTGACTAGGTAGCCTTCTTCCATAGCTCAGATCAGTGCCCTGAACCATGTGATGAATCTGAGCTTTTGACTTTTCCCCCAGGCTTCCTGAGGGCAGTTGGGATTCAGATTCAGGTTTAGACACTTCAATTTAGATGTCTAAAGAAAAGGATGCAAGGAATGCTCCTTCACAATGAGGCTGGTCAGTCACTGAAGATTAGTGTGCTTAGTGCTTACATAAGGAAGACGGGACAAGTTATTTTTCTCAACACATAGAGCAGGTTTGTTTTCATGTGACAAGAGCCGACTGGATTTCCTATATTCTCTATACAAAATAAAAATTTAAAATCTAACTTTTATTTAAGAAAACACGTAATCTTTGCTTGTAAAAGTTCTGTTGTGACATTTCAGGAAAAATACCACAAACCTAGTTTTGTAGCCTTCTGCTTTTGACCTTCTGCCTTCTGTCCCTCTACTCCGCTCTCTGTCCCTCTACTCTGCTCTCATGAGACTCCACCTGGAATCCTGTGTCTAGCTCTGGAGCCAGCAACATAAGAAGGACACTGACCTTCTGGAGCAGGTCCAGAGGAGGGCCACAAAGATGATCAGAGGATTAGAGCACCTCTCCTATGAAGGCAGGCTGAGAGAGTTGGGTTGTTCAGCCTGGAGAAGAGAAGGCTCCAGGGAGACTTTATAGCAGCCTTCCAGTATCCCAAGGGGGCCTGCAAGAAAGCTGGAGAGGGACTTTTTAGAAGGGCATGTAGTGATAGGATGAGGGGTAATGGCTTCAAACTGGAAGAGGGGAGATTTAGAATATATATTAGGAAGAAATTTTTCACTCTGAGGGTGGTGAGACACTGGAACAGGTTGCCCAGGGAAGTTGTGGATGCCCCATCCCTGGAAGTGTTCAAGGCCAGGTTGGATGAGGCTTTGAGCAACCTGGTCAAGTGGGAGGTGTCCCTGCCCATGGCAGGGGGATTGGAACTAGATGATCTTTAAGGTCCCTTCCAACCTAACCCATTCTATGATTCTATGATAGGAAGTTCAGGTTCCCTGGCTGAACTGCATCTCCTAACAAGTACAAGGGCATCCAGCCTCAGTAAGAGGAGGTAACATATTGCCAGATCCTGCAGGAAGTACTCCTCTGAGCTGTGGCATTACAGGGATTGGACCTTACTCCTATTAGGACACACTAAACTCAGTACTGTAGAAAAAAAAATAGAAGTAAAATATTGTCATTCTCTCAGATAGGTTTTGGATTAATTTCTAATCAAAATCAAACAGAAAAAATCCCAAAATACCATATACAGACAGGGCATTTTTCACCAACAGTAAAACATCTAATCCAAAATTTAGACAATAATTTAGAGAGACATTTTGATCATCTTCTGGATACAATCTAATAAAAATGCACAAATCATAATTAAGGTGTATATTTTTGGTAGATAAACATCGGTGAGTCAAAAAGAGCCTGATTTTTCTGACATTTTCCATTTTAACCTGAGCTATCAGGTCTCTGAAGTAACATTATTTCTGCTTTACAACTGTGTCAGAGCTGAAGCACTGAAGGCTGAATTTTGGTCTTATGACCAGGTCTCTGCATTTCCAGTAAAAACACCCCACATTTTGTCTAGCTTAGTGAAAGATTTCATTTCTGAGGCACCTGAATTTGGTCTGGATCAGGCACAGCGGTTGAACAGTACCAGTGAAAGATGAGAATGATGAGCATCACATTGAGATAAACTTCTTTCTTCCTTCTGCAGCATGTTTCTGGCCACTGTCATAAGAGATAACAAAAAAGGTTTTTACAAATACATTAACAACAAAAAGAGAGCCAGGGAGAATCTCCACCCCTTATTGGATGCGGAGGGGAAGATTGTCAACAAGGATGAGGAGAAGGCTGAGGTACTTAATGTCTTCTTTGCCTCAGTCTTTGATAGTAAAACCAGTCATCCTCAGGGTATTCAGCCCCCTGAGCAGGAAGACAGGGATGAAGAACAAAATAAACCCCCCATAATCCAAAAGGAAGCAGTTAGTGACCTGCTACACCAACTGGACAGCCACAAGTCTATGGGCCCGGATGGGATCCACCCGAGAGTGCTGAGGGAGCTGGCGGAGGAGCTTGCCAAGCTGCTCTCCATCATTTATCAGCAGTCTTGGTCAACAGGGGA
>VYXH01006857.1:252556-349316 GCA_013397275.1 Burhinus bistriatus | reverse complement strand
ATGGACTGAAGCCAACTGCATGAGGTTTAACAAGGCCAAGTGCCAGGTCCTGCACTTCGGTCACAACAACCCCAGGCAATGCTACAGGCTTGGGGAGGAGTGGCTGGAAAGCTGCCTAGCAGAAGAGGATCTGGGGGTCCTGGTGGACAGCCGGCTAAACATGAGCCAGCAGTGCACCCCGGTAGCCAAGAAGGCCAATGGCATCTTGGCCTGTATCAAGAATAGTGTGGCCAGCAGGAGTAGGAAAGTGATCATGCCCCTGTAATCAGCGCTGGTGAGGACGCAGCTTGAGTACTGGGTTCAGTTTTGGGCGCAACAGTGTAGGAGAGCCATTGAGGTGCTAGAGTGTGTCCAGGGAAGGGCAACAAAGCTGGTGAGGGGTCTGGAGAACATATTATATGAGGAGCGGCTGAAGGAATTGGGATTGTTTAGTCTGGAGAAGAGAAGGCTGAGGGGAGACCTTCTTGCTCTCTACAACTACCTGCAAGGAGGTTGTAGTGAGATGGGAGCTGGTCTCTTCTCCCAAGTAACTAGCGATAGGACAACAGGAAACGGGTTCAAGTTGCACTAGGGGAGGTTTAGGCTAGACATTAGGAAAAAATTTTTCACTGAGTTATCAAGCATTGGAATAGGCTGCCCAGGGAGGTGGTTGAGTCACCATCCCTAGAAGTGTTTAAAAGTTGTGTAGATGTGGTGCTTAGAGACATGGTTTAGTGGCAGACCTGGTAGAGTAGAGTCAATGGTTGGACTGGATGATCTCAAAGGTCTTTTCCAACCTAAATGATTCTATGATTCTATGATTTTCAAGAAGAAGTATTTTTAAAAGATTTTTTATTTTACCAAGAAAAGACTACACAACAGCAGAACCAACCAATGGTTTCGCATGTTTGAAATACATGGGGTTTCTTCCTCATCTTTTGTAAATCAACAAAGCTCCAAGTGAAAATCTGATCTGACATTTAAAGCTAGGGACAGGCTGTGCAAAATACTGGGAAGCAAGAACGTCTGAGCTAAGAAACCACTGGAAAACCTATGAATCGGTTAATTCATTCATACGATAGGGAAGATAACGCCTACCACCCTCTCCAGAGCGCAGGGCTCTAGAGACAGAGACTAAGCAGGACTTTGGGTGGGAAACTTTTCACATTTTTGCATTAAGCAAGCTGTCAAACAATATCCATGAAGCTGTTTAGCTTCTGGTAGTTCAATATTTCTTAGGAACAACCAATGGAAAAAGATCAGAGGTTTAAAGGCTAGACTACTAAATTTCCTGAAGACTTAGCGCCAAATATCCAATAAAATAATCACACTGAATAAGCATTAGCTTACCAATCTGCACTTTACGAAATAGCCAAATAATGAAAACTTGATAAGACATGATGGTGTTTTTTAAGGAAAAAAACCCTTAATTTACATTCCAGATGGCAAAATTGGGGAAAATGGGCAATGAAATGTTAGAAAAGGGGTGAGACCAGCCAAAGCCTTGCTTGTTTTTCCAAGACTGGGTTAGGTAAAAAAAAGTGTGGCTCAAGTCAGAAACACACCACCAGAATTAATGTTTCTCAGATCTGGCAAGCCAATAAGCAGACATTCAGTGTATAAATAACAGCCAGACATTTTATTAGTTTTTCTCCAAATTTTTCAGTTTTCAGGAATCATAAAATGAGATTTGGTTTTTAGGTGCTTGTGAAAATAAAATATTGATTCTGAGAGTTTCTGAGGGGGTGATTAAGAGAATTCCAATTATAACTAAGGCCAAAGTTTGCTCTTCTAAACAACCCCCTTATCCCCACTGAAGGATGTAAATCAGAGGAGAATTAGGAGAATTAGCATTCATGATGCTAAAGAAAAAAATTGTTTGCAGGAAGGGGAACTTAGCTGGCACACTTAAAGATTGGGGAATCATTAGCTGTCTGAACAGAGTCTGTTGTGAGCCATTCCAGACAGCACTTATTCCATGGTATTTCCATATGGTTACAGGGAAAACAGAGTTGCACGACAGTAAGACACTTGACCTAAAACACATGGCAAACTTAGGAGATGGCAAATATAGTTCACCATGGACAAATAGATTTGTTTTGCATGGAGCAGGAGCACGGTAAGAGAGAACTGCTGTCGTGAGACAGTAAGGGAAATGAAGACTGTGCCTTAACTTGCGGTATGCCACATTTAAGAAGATGCAGCCCATCACTGTAAAGCTTTTATGCAAGACTCCAGTAAGGCCAAACAAACCAGGCCCATGGATTTGGATAAAAGCATCTCTCTTTTACAAGCAGCAAGCCAAGGTCTGCTGAAGATAAGCTGGGTATCCAGCAATCTACGCACCCACTCAGTTCATCCATGAGCACAGGCTATAGCACGACATAGGCACATAAATTCAGATCATCTGAACAGAACTGTCTTCTTGCTCGACATGAAAATTCAGGCTGGTAAATATACGATAGGTCCATTCCTCTTTTGACAGTTCTGTGAGTCCAGCAATAAATTCTGAACTGATTTTTATTTGATCCTCTCATTGTCTCACGATAAATTTGTGCCAGCGCTGACTCTCAAAGTATGGATTATATGCTTCCCTTTCACATCAAGAGACATCAAATTCCACATATATCACACATTTATAGCAGATGTTCCTAAACAGACAAACCAGGTGCTAAACATATTTTATTCTGATGGGTAATTTTTGAAATTATTGCAATCAATGAGCTAATAATACTAGTGGTAATGATGAAGTCAAGTTATTATTACCCATTACATTTAATCATTGACAGCAAGTTAATTGGACCTAATTGGAGAAATCATCATAAATAACACGGAGCAGATGGTAGACGTTTGTTTTTCCACTTCCAAATCTATGTAACAGAGTTAAAGATAAAGTTTGGATGAATCAATGTAAAAGGATGGAAAGGATGTATGTCGCCCCATAAAGCTATAGTTCACATCGGCAATGTTGCAAGTCTAGCAGGCACAGACAGCTTTGGCAAGGTTGGGTAGATAAACACACCTTTTTAGCTGTTAACTACGTCTCTCAGCTTTTTTATACACTCATCACAATCCTGTGTGCTCTCTCAGTTGCAGCAATGAGATTCGAGGGTGATGGAGGTAAAAGGGTGCAAATTAAAAAGGAAGCAGGAAAGGAGAAACTGATCTTCTCAAACAGATGTGTTTAAAACACGAACTTCTGCATCTGACCTTATCACTGGAGACTCCCTTTGGGGAGAAATAGGTGCTTCCTGGGTGTGACTGATCTTACCCTAACACAGACTTCTCAGAGAGGCTAGAATAGCAAGCCAAACTGTCTGTTTGTCCTTACCAAGTATAAATGGTGTCAGATGGAAATGTTGACACACAGATGTCTAAGTGAGAGCATCCCACCCAACTTGCACACAAACTGAGCCAAAGGCTAGGGAATGGAGCAACAAATTATGCTCCTCTTATGGCAGCGCGTCCACACAGGACGAGAAGCAGTGACTGTAGAAACAGGAGCAATGCTCGTGTGAGCTGTAACTACCTGGCACAGGAGCTGCAGGGTTGTGATTTCAGCACAGGTTAGCAGCCCAAGCTTGCACTCACTTTTGCTACTAAATCAAACGCTTTCAAGACACTGAAACTCAGCCCAGGTTAACAGCAGGATGGGTCCCTTGCACGCACAGGGCCTGCACCAATTAACACTCTCCTGGATGGTTCCCAGGCATGGTTTCAGAGTGAGAGCAAACCCTTCCCATTAAGTAGCTGGGGTCAGCTGCCCGGTTCTGGAGGGTGGGAAAGTTTAGAAATACAGAAGCAGCCAGACTATCACAGTTGGCTTTCAGGCCAGAGGACGGGTTCTGCTGCTCTGCTTTTTGCTAGTTCAGACCTAACAACACTGTCCATAAACTTGTGTGATTTTTTTTTTCCTGAAGTTCATGGTATTCATTGGTGTTTTTACCCTTGATTCTAGACAAAAAAAAAAGAAAAAAATTGGATATCACGTTTTGTGACACAGCATCCCTTATTATTAAGACATACCAAGAATGCATCCTTTTGTTCCTGCTTAGGAAATACGTGTACTTCAGGTCTTCCTCCTGTCTAGTAACTATTTACCTATTGTCTGATTTCAATGGGAAGTGTCCTTCTTACTTTTCATACTGCATCTAAACTGCAAGGAAATGAGAAACAGAACATGCACTGTAAGATGACAATACTATACATTTAGAAATATTATTCCACTTTATACATCAGTGCTTTCAGCCCTTTCTATGTGTTCCCAAGTTTTTAGGAGAGCACTTGACAGCAGTGTAATAATTATCTTCTCTCAGACGCCCTTTGTGATCAGTGCACATATCACCTTCTCACTGAAGAAGCCAACAATTTATGCAGAGCCTATTACCTGTTACGTGCAACCTGTAATCAGCTACTTTAAAGCTGATTTCCTCTTTTCAGAACCTGACACAAATAAGTATATTAGAACTACTAAATCACAAAGGTTGTGCCCTGATTGCAGCGCGCATGTTTCATACTCTGGCAGGGAACAGTGGAGGGCATGGCATTGGCCCCTCGTTCTGATTTGGCTCCCTGGATTGCTAAACCTTGTAGCAGGTGGTTTTGAGAAAAACTCACAACAGTTGGCATTTACTCCTACTTCTTTAATTCCCTACAGTCAGAGGGTTTATGTAATGGTTTAATATTCAACAACTAAACCACAGTTAGGAAGTGAGGTGTTCTGAGGCCCATTGAACACTGCAGATTTATTTACTGACTTAGTCCAAGGTTATTTGATAAATTCAACCAAAAGTTTAAAATACCATAAAAATGGTATTCCAACCACCCACAACAATGTATTTTTATACGGTTTAGCTGATATACAATAAAAAATATTTTTAAATGTTCTTTTTTTAAGCTTTCCAATTTTCTTATAAATGTTTTTTAAATTGTTTTCCTCCCTGTACAATATTGTCATAGTGTTGTTTCTTTCAATTTCTTCAGTGTAAATATCCGTTAAATATTTAATATTTAATGTCCATTTAATATTTAATGTCCATTAATATTGAATCTTCATCTTCAAGTGCAATCTACACTGTAGTTTACTCATTCATCTGTACCCATACACTCACACTTCAAAAGTTTCCATACAGAAATAAGTTTTGAGAAAAAACTGAGTCTTGACCACAATTTAAATGTGTGCAAACTTACCTCTTTCCAATGTACATGCGAATTAAATGTGGTCAGTTATTTCAAGACTGTATTTAGCTCTGGTACTACATCATAAAAAATACCGTGTACAAGGAATTGAATGGAGAGTAGCATTACCATCTCATGTCTTCTCTCTGGGTGTTTTCTGCTGTTTCTTTTTTGCCTTTTCGTGTTTGTTTGTTTGGCTTTTTTAGTGCAATTTATTTTAAAATGGAATACTAACATGAAAATAATTACTTTAACCATGTAAAAGTTAAGCATTTTGTGTAAACTAAGAATCTAGGCTGCCTCAGAAGCCAATGGAAAAAAGAAACACTTTGCGAAGGTGATTTATCCTATTTTATTTGGGTTCTGCAAAACTTCCTAGAAATTTCATTGAGAATTCAGTGTGGGGGCTCATATTTATGCTTGATATGAGGGATTTTTTTTAATCCTTTTTCATCTTCTATTACAAACTTCCAAGGTGTGTGAGGTTACATGTCTCTTGGTAACTGATTTTTCAACAGTCATTGCAGAAGGAATCTTGGTGCCTGGACTGGAGCACATAGTTAAGTTGGGTGATTTACCTAGTTTTAGGTTCTGCAAGCTGATCTTTGAATTCGTAACTCTTTACTGTTACAGAAACCTAAAGAAGAAGCTGAAACTAGCAGCTCTGGAAACATTTAATCCTAGATGGAAGTCATTCACCCATCAGGAAAGTTGACAGACACAGGCGATGGGGATTCAACTTGTTAATACGCAAGTTAAATATACATTGTTTTCAGTAAAATAGGAACTCACTCAAACTTCTGATGTTCCCTGACTGAATTACTAAACTTAACCAAAATGGTTTTTAAATATTAATATTTGGAAGACAATTTTTCCACCAGAATATAAACCAGCTAAGCTCCAGCAAAAGCACCTTCTGCATAGTCTATTAGCAATATTAAATAATCTTACTGACCAAAAATTCACCAGCCTGCAGTGGGTCCACCCAGCAGCGATGAAGTTCAGTTGCCTAGGACAAAATGTACAAATAGGGCTGGCTGGCACACAATGATAATTTTGGTTTTGCTCTTTCAAAGCCTCCAGCAATTGTAGCTCAAAGTCCTCCAGCACATCCATGAAATTTGGTGGGCATTTAGAAGTTAAATGCAAATGTGATGGTCTGCACTCTACTTCAGTACTCATTTGAGAACTCAAAGCTAATCAGGATGAACCTTGTCTCTCTATTTTTCATGTAGGTTAGTGATTCCCAAGGGGTAATTCTTCCTCTCTGAGAAGACACAAACACAAAGCAGCTGATGTGTAAATCCTCAATAGATGAACTGTGTCATAACCACGTTCCCTGAGCTGGATTTTGAGTAGGCAATAGCAGCAATCTATGAACAGAAAAGAGCTGAACCAAACACAGCAAGAAACCCTGCCAGCTAGCTCAAATGAAGGTCAGTTACAAAACGTAAGGAAGCTCCTGCGCAGAAAGAAAACCAAGTAGCTGTTGTATAGCAACAAACTTTGATCAGAACCTATTTACAATGATTAGATAGTCTAGGAAAAAAAGTGCTTTGTATCTGTTTGTCAGTCTTCTCAGACTTCTGAACTCTTTGCTTTCGTTATTTGCAAAGTGGAAGGACTTATGTTAAACTCAAGAAGCATTAGCTCAGGTGGAACTTTCAATAGTGTCTCAGCTACACTCACAGATATTTTTACTTTACGCTTTTTAAGAGGAATAAGAAGTGGAAAACTTTAATCACTTGCCAATTTATTATTTTCTTAAGAAAAACTAAAGTTGCGTTAATGGGCCAACGGTTAAAGTGCTATTATTAGTCAATATTAAACAAAGAAATCCAAAGACTGAAAGACTCTTTGGAAGCAAAAGCAGCTGGGAATCATAGGTTAATAGAAATCAGATACGGAAAAGATCTATTAAGTCATCCAATCAATGCCCCAGTTAATATAAAATCATTCCCAACAGCACAGTTTCTAGTGCTCTGTCCAGTCTGGATTTAAATATCATGAGCAATGGGGTTTCTGACACTTCTCCACATTCCTGTGAATCACTCTGCCAGGAATTTTTTCCCCTGATTTTCTGCCTATATTTGCCTTTTCCCACTATTCAACGTATGTTGATGTTCCTAAAGTAATTCCCTTCCTCTTTTTGAATGTCAATTATTTTTACAAGGTTTTCATTAGTTTTTTTATTTAACCCACCTGCTCTGTGCTTTCTATTTTAACGTTCTAAGAAGAAAAATTTTTAAATTACAAGAGTTAACTTTTTCTGAATTTTTGTCTATTGGATCAAAAACCCAGTGGAGATTCTAAAGTGTCACAGCTAATCCAGAACGGTTTGAAACCACTTAATCTTCAAAGTGTTTGGGAAGTTGTTTGTTAGCTGGACATGCACTTTGCAAGTGAAAGAGGTTTTATATTTTAGCTGAATCAGCCAGGTCCCCTTCTTTACTCACTTCTTTCCTGGGCTCTGGCTTTCTCTGGAGAAATACGCTCCTACAGAGCTTAAGCTTTGCTGCTGCATATTACCATTTTTGCATCGAGACAGAATCAGTCCCTAACTGAGTTTTCCTGGGACAACTAGCATTTGCACAACTTTGTTTGAGAAGTCCTTTAGGAAGTTACCTTGGCCATTTCTTGCTCCCTTTTGTTCTTTTTCTCCCATAGGAAACCTGTTGTACATCATCATTATCATGTGTTTCACCTCCACCTTCCTCTAAGTCCTGTTCTGGAGAAAGGTGCCAGTAGGAAGAGGTTTTCACCTGTGAGAAGCTCAGAGAATTTGATGGTCCCAAGGATTCTGTCATACAGATCAACCTGCAGGATCACATGAAAATCTAAAAAAAGACAAAAGGGCATAAGTTAAAACTTACAAACCTAACATCATTTTTGTTGTTCAAAGGTGTTAAGCACATTGTTATTCTTGCTGTTCACAGTACTGAAAGACAGTGGCTGTCTCTTCTAGGGCTGAAGGTGGGCCAGGTACCCTTTATACCTCACATTTTTGAACAGGAGGGTGCAAAGAATGATACTACTTATACCAGGTCTAAGTCTTAAAAAATGAATTCTTACAAGCCCAGCACCCATATCTAATGAGGAAAGACTTGGCTGGGCATTTAAGTAAGAGCAGACTTCTCAGTTTAACAACAACAACAAAAAAGGCATAACAAGATCAAGTGACTCAAATACAATGATGTGTAGTTGTTTTTAAACAACGAGGATAATTAAACATTAGATGAGGATAATTAAATGTTGGGACAGTTTACCTAAGGATATGGCAGGTTCTTTACAACTGTAATCAAATTTGAGTCAGTTTCTAAAAATACATATTAATGCTTAAATAGAAAATATTGGCCTGAGGCAAAGGCTACTAGGTGATTACATACTTTAGCTTGTGTTATACTATGTTGTGATGATGGCCATGTTTCAGAATCTATGTATTAATTTTATTATAGTGGAGGCTCATATTTTGTTCTGAATCTGCACTAAGTAATCCAACAAAAGAATGAAAAAAAGAGGAAAAACCCCACATTTCCATTTCACTCTTGTAATTAATCCATGATTATTAAAGGTAGACAAGTCTGGTAACTTTACCCATATACTCTCTAATTTTACCTTTATATTCTATCAGAAATTCCTAATTAATTAATCTAATTCCACTTGGTTAGCTTGTGGCAGTTGTACAGCTTGCTGTAATGAGCAGAATTCTTGGCCTGGTGGCAGTTTACCATTTCAAATAATCTGCCAGGTGCAGGACACAGGAAAGCTGGGTTCAAAGCTCCATACGTCTTAGGATACAACAGTATAACATTTCAGCAAAAAATCAACACTAACACTTTCTAGAAGTGCTTTCTTTCCCAAAATAGGAAAAATAAAAAAATCCTCTGATTTAGTATTATATGTTGCTATGTAACAAAATTATTATTTCTTTGTATGTCAGAGTGAGAAAATGTACATTGTATTTCAGAAAGCTGAATTTTGATCACCACATACAGAATGAATTTAACAGAACTACAGGGCTTCCAAAGTACCCCAGGATCATCTTACAGATTTTTGAGACAGCTTATTGGCTCCTGACAGACTCTTTATGTTTAGGAACACTGTTTTTAGTCTAAGAGGTGAGGCAGTATCAGGTTAATATTGCGTATTTATTAGAAAAGACTGACTTCCTGATACCGCCTTAAATTATTAGTATCGAAATAATGACATTAAGACAGTTTATTGACTGGGAAAAGGAGTTTTGGTTAAGAAACTAAATGGAGAATCAGGAAATCCAATTTCATTTCTTGCCTCTGATACAGATTCTCTGCACAGCTTTGACTGGTTAGGTATATGCTCATATACCAAAGCACATATTCAAATTGTCTAATTTAGGTGCTGTACAATATTAAATTGTAAGGACAGGATATTTTTCTTAGGTATTTAAAAATTTCTTTCAGAGGAAAAGCCTGAAAAAGGAATTTAAGTATCTAATTTTGTTGGTGTGAGGGCCAAGCACCTTCTGTTTGATGATCACCCTACTTACAATAAATACCTAGGATAAATCTTGTAAAGTCCACTTATGGTGGTACTGGACTTACAACATCATTGGAGAGAAATTCAAACTACTAACAGTTCGTTACCACTTCTTTCTGAGCTTTCTTTAAATCAATGCCTTTTAGGGGGGCCTCCATTTTATGCTGCACTAGTTTCTTGCACACCAACAGGAAATCTCCAGTTTATAGTAAAATATACTCTAGTAAAGGAAGAGATGGAGAAACAGTAGTTTCCAGTGAGCAGAGAAAGAAATTCTTGTGAAAAGGTGCATTGAAACCAAGTTTCAGCAATATACAATAGAAAAGGAATAAACCATCCTAGTTTGCTTTGAATGATGCATAAGCTGGACAGAAATCTGAAGGCAGATTTCTAGAAGCAAATGCCAGAGCTCTCGAAAAATATCTCCATAACAGACGCGCTCACTGTGAACATTTCTTAGCAGATGTAGTCTACAGACCACCAGGTATTTTTCATTCCTTTTCCACTAGCACAGCTTTTACCAGTCTGCACCTACCGTGCATCTATAAGAAATGAGCTTAATTCACAGTCTAACAAAATTCTTATGAATTCTGAATGCAGACAGATGACATGACTTGGGATTTTTTGTATGTCATTTTCCATAATTTTATGTAGAGAGTAGTAACAAGTAAATGTTAGTACTACAACTATTATTATTTTATTTATATATAAGTGCTTAAACTTTTCAGGCTTGTCTGATCACTTTTTTGATTTAGTCACAGCAGTAAAGAAAGTGACTGGTCATCAACGTAAACATTCATGGAAATCTGTAAAACTACTCACCCACATGGGTGACAGTAGACAATGACCTTTAGCTGTCTAAAATGTAGTCATCTTGCCTACGCTAGCTATCTAGGTTTAGTTTACAGTCAGTGTAGAGACAGAGATGTCACCAGAAGAGGACCAATCCTATTGTGAAAAAATTTCCTAAGGTAACTGAGTTGACTTTCTCTTTGGAAGTGCTTTTGGTTCCACTGACTGCAGAGAAATGCTAGCCAGGACTGAGTCTAGATGCCTTACAGCTGAGATTAGGTCAGATGAATCCCACCTGGCTGCTGGTTTTGTCTCTTAAGTCTCATGTACTTAGGAACTTAATTATCTTATTAGTTATAATCACAAAACTATGATTAAAGCCAATAAAAAATGAACATAAACAATGGGTTGAACAGTACAACCCCAGAGGAACCCTTGACTCTAGGTGACTGCGTGATTGGAAAAATAAATCCTTCTATGTCATCTCCTGCTACAAGGGATACGTGTAATTCACATTTCCTCTTGTCTGAACACTCAACTGCAGTTTATTAATGCTAATGATCATGGCAGCAAATGAACTATTTTCACACGATAGAAGTACCTACAAACTCTCTTGGCCATTGTTTCAAATTTTAAGTAAAGCTTTCCTTCTGGTTAAAAGGGCAGTTAAGCTACCTTTTATCAGCCAGATTGCCTCTGTTTAACTCTTGTCCTCTCATCATTTGGCATCTCCACAGTGATTCTCAGGTCAGCAGAGCTGGGCGGAATGTCTGGGTTATATATGGGACTTGCTCTGTAGCAGAACAATTTAAGTTGGCTTGTTTCAGGATGTGCTTTGCAGATTGCACGTTTCCCTCAGCCTCTCCTTTCAGCTGAGAGGATAACAGCTGAGTTGTAACGTGACAAAAGTTATGCGTGTCCATAAATCATATGTATTCTTCCTCATCAAACAGGACCCCTTGGACTATGATAATTTCATCTGGGTTTCTCTGTTTTGGCAATATATTTTTCAGCTGATTTATGGCACTTGCACTAAGTGTATGATCTCCAAATATCTGGAAAGGAAGCCATGTACTTTTGCCTCTAACTCACAAACATCAGGCCCTATGCTTTTGAGGGTGTGAGTGATTATTAGTGTTTTCTTATGTTGGCTTTCTTAACAAAACTCACACTGGGTAAAATCACAGCACAAATAATATGTCTGTGTTTCCTAGCCTCTGGCTCAAAAACAGTGCTCTTTCACAACTGTTAACAATGCCCAAATACCCCATCTTGCTCACTGGAAAAGGATAAGAATGACATTTCTCTTGGAAAAATGCACTTATCATACAAAGTAACTTTTCTGTTTGGCTCTAGAAAGTTATATCTTTTGGAAAAAAAAACAACAAACAAACAAACAAAATCCAGCCTTTACATACTGATGACTTTCTGTGGAGTCCTTCAATAATCATAAGCATCCTTAGGGTCAGTCCCTGTGCTTCATGGAGTCCTGTGGAAGCTGTGAATCTCCAGGCACTTGCAGATTTCATGCCCTGGCCACATTCAGAATACACCAACATGCACAGTGATCCAGATTTCACCGGACAATGTGAACCCTCTTTGCCTCATGTCTTGCCATACATTGAAATCCTAGTTTCTTCTCTGGCGCACATAAGCAAGCTACACAGTAAGGAAAAAGTGTAAAGTCCTCTAATCTGTATCCTTTTCGTATACACAGACTAAAACATTGCAAACTTCAGCATTTTACATGACGTGTAGATGATTTCAGATAATCATCCCCATAATGGTCTTTTCACTGGCACCAGCACCTGCAGAGCCTCACAAGCACCATAAAGTTATCCTCCAGAAACTTCAGAAAGGATTGCCCTGTCCCATTTATTGCTGTAGTTTGACTCAGTATTCATTTTGCAGTGTTTCTGCTAGGTGTGCTTTCATTTAGGTGTTGAAGGAAACTATGAATCTTTTCACATGCTGAGATTTTTCTGGGAGTCTGTATATTACTTTTGAATCTAGGCGCAAGTGTTACACGTTTATGATGTGTCCCAAGAGGTTTACCGTCTCTGACACAGCAGACACCTTTCTCTATTACTGCTGTTTAGACTCACTAGCTGAAAATTGACTGTTAATCAATTAACTTGGGTGTAATTAACTTGGGTTTATTGTTATCTTTTGTAAATATGTTCACTTCTGTGTAAGACAGAAAAGATGTAGTGGAAGATCAGGAGGCAAATCACCTTATATGTATTTTTTACTTCTTAGTCTGGGGTTTTTTTTTTGGTGTTTCTGTTTTAATTCTTTTCTTTCTTTTTTATGAGCTTTGAGTACAGATTTAAATCAAGAGAGAATTGAGGCCACATGTTAAGATGCCACATGCCTTCCTGCTATGTTCTGAGTTAGTATTATTGTTTTCCTTTGGCATTATTTCTGTGCAACGATAATAGCAATTGCACGGCACAAGAATTATCCTGGAAGTGTGATACTTACTGTTATCTTGGCCTTGCCTGAGTGCAGAAATTTATTTGCTATGAAACATGTGTGGTATTTTTGAGGGGAAAATAATTGGTCACTGAACAACCTTGGAAGGATGCCATCATGGGTAGATGAGATGTATTCTGCTGTTGGAATCAGCATATTTAGTTATTTCAGTGGAGTGTGCTTTTTCTCATTAGTAAATATGCATGCACTCGACTAAGATTTTTTGTGTATCTTTCCAGTATGATCATTTGGTCTACCTTTCCCTGTCATTTTGCTAACTGAGCTTATGCTCTAGACTTGGAGTCCTTCTTATTTAATTAATGCCAAAATGTTTTCATCATCTTAATTAATAGAAATGAACACAAAAGTGAGTGCTCAAGCATCAATGGTTTTTTTCTGGTTTCTCAGTGTTAAAAACCACAAGACTAGTCAGTATATTGGAACACTGGTGTTAGAGAAAAGCAGAATAATAAACAAAATAGCTTTGTTTCAAGCTTATTTCATTTTAACAGTGTTTTTATGGCCAATTAGTTCAGAAAATCAACATGTAATTGCTCCTCTCGGATTAGTGTGATTTTAAGTGACAGAAGACAAGAAATAGAATATAACTATATTATTAATACAAGTTGGCGGTAACTTCACTGAATTGCATCAATATCTACTGAGACTCAAACACACGTTCAGCTAGGTCACTTTGAAAATATCTTTTAAACTAAAAGAAGCACTAAAATTTTTACCTTGACACTGCGGGGAAGGTAAGTCTAAAGTTTTCTGGTTTTACTCCAGAGCTACCTTAAAGGTTATGGGGGACCACAGAAAGGGAGATGAAAGCTCTCAATCTATTTTAAAAAGTAATATTAATGTATTTTCCCGTGGCTGATAGATGGTTTGGGTTAACAGGAACACTGAAAAAGAAGACTAAAGCAGAGAAGGGAGAATGGAGACTGAAAGTCAGAATGATGTAGAGAAGTGAATAGGAGGTAACAACACCCACAAAACAAGCAAATGGGAGCACTCCATGAAACTATCATACAGAAGATTTAACAAATAGAAACACACTTTTGGGGGTTTTTCCATAGAACAAAATTGCGCTGTTCATCTTCACAGTAAATTTTGGATGTCAAAAACCTACATGAGCTGAAAAGAGAGTTAGACAAATTTCTGGGTGTCCAGAGACAGCTGTTACAAATAATGGGCCAAAGGCAAACAGTTTCAGGACATTGTGGGATGTCCTGATTGGGGGATGCTGGGAGTGTACAGCTGCAGCTTCTCTGAGTCACCATCCTGGTCACCATCACAGTCCACTCCTGGTCACCATCACAGGCAAAATACTGCTCGAGAGGGAAACTGTTTTGCAAATTGTTATAGATCAGACTTGAAAGTCTGAAATGTTTAACTGAGATCCCTTGAATGATCACAGGCTGTTTCCATCTGACTGGCTGTAGTCCTTTGTTAAAACAAACAAACAAAGAAACAATGACCCTCACCCCCTCCAAAAAACAGAATGTCTTCTCTTTCAGGGAAAGCCTCAAAACAGCTTGAGAGCACTCACCCTGGCAATGTGAAGGTAGTCTCATCAAGTCCAGCATTGCTTGAGGTTCAGGCCTCTTCCCTTCCTCAGTACCATTGTGATCTGTAGCCATGGGGTACATCACAGCTCAGCACCAAATAAGACCCTGTGGTCTAGCACAACAGGCAATGAAAGGCACTGAACACTGCTTTCTACTACCTGAAACTCCCTGAGAATCTAATCAAAAGATGGCTTCACCACCAAGACCTTGGCTGTGCTGGGATGGGACTCATGCCTGGACTGTAAGTGTGAGCTGGAGCCGGCAGAGGGATGGGCTTGGCTGACACATGGGAAGTACAATGTCTAATTTAATGTTATAAGGGAATTAGTACCATATGTAAAACATCCATACTCTTGCAAAACATGAAAAGAGAAGGCAGTCAAAACCTCAGATTTAATTCTTCTTCAGCAGTAACATAGCCACTGTTGTTAGTTCCCTTTTAAAAGCCATTGAAATGTTTGTGGAATGATTTTCCATGGTAACAAACTCTATGGTTTTGCTTTATTTCGCATGAGGTCACCATTTTAGGTTTACTATAGGCCTGAAGTGTTTCACCCAGGTTTGAACCTCGGCCTACCACAATTACAGTGTTGGAGTTCATCTGACTTCTCCCAAAAGTCTTGGTGGGCTATTTTATTTTTTTCCTGATGAAATTGTGGAAATGCCATTGTATTGCTACTGCTGGTCTACTGTTCATGTATTTGATTTGGTGGCACTGAAAAGCTCACACCACACATCCAAGCAAAGGACAACCATGAAAATTAACCTTGTGTTGCTTAGCCGGAGAAAACATGGTTTAAATGGTTGGTCTTGGCATGTCCCAAAGGATCTGTGAAATGGGTTTGGAGCCAGCCTTCTTCATCAGCTAATCTATGTGTGAGAGCTAAATAAAGGAACCTGGGGGAAAGGTGAAAAAAGAGAGAGGGTAATTAAATATAAGAAAAGGGGGAAAATAAAAATTTGATTTATACCATTTTTAATGGGGTTTTGGCTGAAACAGAATTCACAGAATATGTAATTGAGTTGACAAATATATCATCAGGCAGAGGTTAAATAAACAACCTCTGGTGAAAACTATATAGACTAACTTAAGATAATAAAATGTTGCATGAAGCAGAAAATTCTATGACAATTTGGTACACGGGGTATTCACTTTCTTTCAGTTAGAGGGCATTTATTCCCAGCTAACTGTGTCTTGATACTCAAGCAAGACAGATGATGTGGTGACAGATATTCAAGATTGTGAACTAATGTTCAGTCTTTCATAGAGAACAAGAGAAGGCGGTAGATTTTTTTTTTTTTTTCCCTAACAGCTTGCTTTTTTTATTGGTCTCTGGGAATGGAATTAAGCAATGGTTCCTGAAGGGTTGGAGTGGGTGTTAGGGATGGGGACACAAGAAACTCTAGTCCACTCTCTCAAATTTTTATTTTAGCACTAAAATATCTTCAAAACCCTAATAGCACCAGCAGAAGTGCTCTGATCCTACTTTTTTTCCAGTATTTATAGAGCCTTTTAAAGAGCTTATCAGGCAATTGTCCATCTTCTGTCTCAGTCTAGCACAGGATCAGTGTACGTTACACTCCTCTGAAATTTGTGAGATGGGACTCTATTTTAAAGGAAACTCCTAAATTGCATGTGACCAGCTGAACAGTTAGTCATTCTAAATAGAGTCCATATAGACATCCACAGACTTGTAATAATGCAAAAAATATGATTATATTGACAAAAATCTATAGATCTTCAGCTAATCAGCTGAAGGATCTATTTTGTGATAAGGTGAGGACTGGAGGAAAGCTAATGTCACGTCAGTCCTCAAAAAGGGCAAGAAGGAGGAGCTGGGAAACTACAGGCCAGTCAGCCTCACCTCCATCCCCGGAAAGGTGATGGAACAGCTCATCCTGGATGTCATCTCTAAGCATGCAGAGGAAAAGAAGGTTATCAGGAGTGGTCAACATGGATTCACCAAGGGGAAGACATGCTTGACCAGTCTGATAGCCTTCTATGATGGCATGACTGGCTGGGTGGATGAGGGGAGAGCAGTGGACGTTGTCTACCTTGTCTTTACCAAAGCTTTTGACACTGTCTTCCATAACATCCTCATAGGTAAGCTTAGGAAGTGTGGGTTATATGAGTGGACAGTGAGATGGATTGAGAACTGGCTGAATGGCAGAGCTCAGAGGGTTGTGATCAGCAGCACAGTCTAGTTGGAGGCCTGTAACTGGCAGTGTTCCCTGGGGGTCAGTATTGGGTCTGGTCTTGTTCAACATGTTCATCAACGACCTGGATGAGGGGACAGAGTGTACCCTCAGCAAGTTTGCTGATGTTACAAAACTGGGAGGAGTGGGTGACACACCAGAAGGCTGTGCTGCCATTCAGCGAGACCTGGACAGGCTAGAGTGTTGGGTGGAGAGGAACCTAATGAAGTTCAACAAGGGCAAGTGTAGGGCCCTTCACCTAGGGAGGAATAACCCTGTGCACTGATACAGGTTAGGGGTTAACCTGCTGGAAAGCAGCACTGCTGAGAGGGACGTGGGAGTTCTGGTGGACAACAAGTTGACTATGAGGCAGCAATGTGCCCTTGTGGCCAAGGCGGCAAATGGTCTCCTGGGGTGCATTAAAAAGACCATGGCCAGTAGGTCAAGAGAAGTCATCCTCCACCTCTACTTTGCCCTGGTGAGGCCCCAGTTCAAGACAGGGAACTACTGGAGAGAGTCCAGTGGAGGGCTACAAAGATGATCAAGGGAATGGAGCACCTCTCTTATGAGGAAAGGCTGAGAGACCTGGGTCTGTTTAGCCTGGAGAAGAGAAGACTGAGAGGAGATCTCCTCAATGCTTATCAATATCTAAAGGGCAGGTGTCAAGAGGATGAGGCCAGACTCCTTTCAGGGGTGCCCACTGACAGGACAACGGGCAACAGGCACAAACTGGAACACAGGAAATTCCATTCCAACATGAGGAAAAACTTCTTTACTTTGAGGGTGACAGCACTGGAACAGGCTGGCCAGAGAGATTGTGGAGTCTCCTCTGGAGATATTCAAAATCTGCCTAGATACATTCCTGTCCAATCTGCTCTAGGTGAACTTGCTTTGGTGGGGGGGTTGGACTAGATGATCTCCAAAGGTCCCTTCCAACCCCTGATTCTGTGATTCTGGTCCTCTCAGGTTGTACTAAACCGGGCTTAATTCATTTGTTCATATGCGAGCAAGTAGTGCCCCTGGGCTAGATGCCTGCCCCCTAAATCATCTCATTTACCCTCCAGCAACTCCAGAAGGGTATTGGTCTGCCATAGTCATGTGCCATATTTGTTATCTGCAAGCAGATGTCTCAGATATCTCATGTGTCTCAAAAGATATTAGCCATTTGTGTGGGCAGCTGAATCAAATGCTATTCCCCACTGATTGCAGCGGGGTCTTAGACATCATTGTATACACTCAGAGCCTGAAGCTGATGCTGCCCCAAATTTTACTGAACCCCTCAGAGGGACAAGATAAGAAGCAATTTTGTTGCATGTTATTCTTTAATATATTTCAGTAAATGTGCTTGATTTGTCACATCAATTCATTGTTCACAAATTGGGTTTGATTCAACAAATTTCTTTGGATAGGTAGCTCATTTAGATCAAGTCCTCTTGTTGATTTCAAGCAGTATTGGGTCATTTCCCCAACAAAGCTATTCATGCAAGCCATAAACGGCTAACAGGAAAGTTGTTTATTCTGTGGACGTACCATCTGCTTTCCTGTTATTCTCAGTATCTGTTTCAGGTTTTCATTTTACATGGCAGCTTAATGTAGGTGAACACATTGAGTAAGATATCACTGAAGTTACAGGTAAAGTTTTATCAACGCTTGTCCCTACATAAGCCATTTTAAAAGGTCGACACAAGTTCTACTTTTCTATGTCATTCACTCTTGGGCAGTCAGAAAATCACACGCTGTACACATAAAAGGGTGTAAACGGAATGATCTTGCAGCCATACACTTTGAAAACACCTGTAAGGTTAATGACATGGCTGATGGTTTCATTTCCATGATATCTGTCTAAACATTTAAATCGGTATCATTTCCCCGAGTACATTCTGCCAGGCAAGATACTGTCTCACAAAATAGATCTCCAGCGCCTGTCCTTCCTGAACCCATGCAAGACTTCCATGAGCAGAGCAGTGCTGGTATTCTGTCCTGGGCGATGCAGACACTTGAGAAGACTAGTCCATTAGCCCACACATACTCTAAAGCTCTGGTTTATTGCTTGGCTTGTAGCAGGATTCCCAACAGAAATGTTCACATTGTTGACTGCCAGCTGAAGGACCTGCTCTGCAAGCTCATGCCCTACAGAGAATTTGCAGCTCAAAGGCTGGCACCAGAGACTTTCCCCACTTGAGCACATTATATGGTGACTTCCCATAGCTCATGTAGCAGTGCAAGGTTAGTAGAGGTGTGGACTAAAGGAAGGAAAAACCAAACCAGTGATAATATCAAAGGGAAGAACAGGCAAATCAGAAGTAAGACTGCAGTCAGAGATCATTGATCACCTTTATCTTGTTTCAGACCCACAACAAGAATCACATTTTTGTGCATGGACCAATCTCCATTTGCAATACAAGAAAGGGTGATGCTGTTTCTCTAAAAAAATTTTGATTCCTCTAATGAAGAAGCAAGTAAAAACGATCTGTGCTCCCCTTCACCAGAACATTCTAATCTCAAATATTTCAATAAGATTCTTGGAGCTGGAGCTAAAAAAGGGAATTTCCCAAGGGAAAACCTGGCATAATATTTTTTCTCTTTTGCCTGGTTTCCCACTAAAAATACTTAGTACTACTACTACCAGATTCTACTACCAGATATTTTTTTCCACATGTTGCACCAAAATCATGCAGTTTGAGTACCTCTAAGAGACAATTCTGTCTTTCAAACTGTGCTCCACTTCCAGGGTGCTGTTAGCCTGAGATTTTGCCTCCAAGCAGTAATCATGTCCCCCCTAGGGGTGTGAAGCATTCACGCTGCTACCTCCAAATGGAGATACAACTAAAGCAATTCCCCAACAAAGACAGACAGAGATGTTCCACCCTCCTGGATGCTCCCTCTGAGCCATAGCATCTGTAAAAGACAGCAAAGAGGCTATTCATCCTACGGTTCTTAACCACCGTAGGAT
The DNA here is from genome assembly GCA_013397275.1 of Burhinus bistriatus. Taxonomy (NCBI): domain Eukaryota; kingdom Metazoa; phylum Chordata; class Aves; order Charadriiformes; family Burhinidae; genus Burhinus; species Burhinus bistriatus. The sequence goes on along the minus strand of VYXH01006857.1, from coordinate 329,657 downwards.
AAATTATGTGTGAGAAACAAGGTAGGCTCCCATATCATGCCTTTGTGATTACACACAATGAAACACAAAGCAAACTTTTATGTCAGAAGTTTCTCTCTCTATCTGACTGAGCTTATCTCATCCAACTGATCTTCGCAGGCAACGTTTGCAGACTTGCTAATACTGATTGGTCTACTGGCTCTTTCCCCTCCTTGAGCATCCCAGAGGTGTTGTCCACCTTAGAAAGGACAGAAAGGAGAGTTACCTTGGGTGGAAAAAATTTGTTTCTGTGGGAACTACGTGAAAAATCAAGACTTCATCATTCAGTCCTCAACATCAAACATGTCTGAGAGTGAAAATATTAACATATGCACCTAGCAGTTTCAGCATCTTTGAGCCCAGGTTGAGATCCTGTAAAATAATGCCTGCTATAGAGAGCATTAGGTGATTCATTAGTTTGTCCTCTTCTAATAAAAAAGGAAAGAAACTTATTTAAAGCATGTTTGGTATCAGCCTCTGTTGGAAATGGGACTGTGGTCATGCTATTGATATACACCGTTACGGGAGCTCCAGTGTTGCCACAACTGCAAGAGAAGCAAATCAGCTGAAACCAAGGAAATGACTGATGACCAAATGCAACCCCAAACAAAAATGAGTTATACAGATTTGAAATTAAAAGGCTTTGGTTTTCACCTAGGTTTTTCCTTTGTTTCGTGGTATAAGTTTTTCTCTATTCTCTGGTCTTAAAGCTGCTGTCGTTCTAATTATAAACTTTCATAAAAGATTGTGATACAAAGTAAAGTCTTTGCTGTTATGCCCACTATTTTTAAAGGGCCTTTTAAGATTTTTTTTTTTTTGTAACATGGAAATAAAAATTTGTACCTGATTCCTCGTGACATTTTTGAGAGCTATTTTTATAGTCACGTTTGCTATCAGACATCTTCAAACATTTCATGGCCACAAATAATAACAGCTGACCTGTAAAACATAGCATGCATCTCAGAGGATTTGCAATCTGAAAATCGTTGCCTACAGACCAAAACAAAGAAAGTAGAAGCATATGGACAACTTGGGCCCCCCTATTCCCTTCTGCAAGAACTAAGCAACTGATACACTACCCATGAAAAAACAGAATGTTTGGACACCTGTGCCAGCCAAGTACCCGTCCAAGATGTTTCATAATCATACTTATTTATGGAATCAGAATAGAATGCCAAGTCAGGTGAGAAAATAAGAGATGACGCTTAAGTCGTAGTAAATATTACCCAGCAAGGGGGCAAGGGGAAATAGTGCTGTTGTCAAGTGGAGTGTAGGGGTGAGAGGGAGGAGGAAATTGCAAAGAGAGATTAGATCCTACAAATAGCCAGAGGAGTCAGCAGGGAGAGGGATGTGGTAGAAGAAAAATGGAAGGTTTTTCTGAAAGTCAGGGGTAAAGGAAATAAACTGAACACCGTAAAAACAGCTTCTAGAACAGCCAGACTCTGAAAGAGGCACTAGCAGTAAGAGAAAACAGTCAAACAGTGTTAGCCTCCACAAGGATGGATGGGTGCCACAAGACTGAATGCAAAAGAAAACAGTAACCTGGACTTCAGGAAAATGATGAGGTATCCTATCTGCTCCCTGGTTTTCAGGGGATGTTATTCAAAGGTAGGAGAGAGGAAGCACCTGGGCACCTGGTTGACTTAAGCCATGGAATGTCATTTGCACAGGAAAAAGTCACCAGAGAGGCAAACCACCAGAGTAATGAATGATGAGTAAACGAGAAGCTGAAATAAGAGAGGAGCAGACTTGAAATGGTTGATAGGGATGCTTTCAGACTCAGCTGGTCACCTCATATATTCTCCACAAAACTTTCGGTTTCTCCCTTGAGTCCTTCATTCAGTCTTTGTTTGACACTTTTACCAATCTACATTTCCTAACAGCTTTTCCAACTCCCATTCCCTTTCCTGATATCCTTGCCAAATCCAGGCAGTATCTTTCACTTGTTCCCTTCCCCACATCACATACCAGAACATAATTTTCACAATCTGAGGGTGCCAGCTCTGTGCCGTGCATTAAAATGACATTAAGCATTATGTGGATCAACGGAAGCTAGAATATTTTTTTTTGATGGGGTGAGGGTGGAGGGATGGGAGAGAAGGAAGAGGCCTTGTAAGTGGGCCTTCTTTAGCAGAACATCCTATAAGAAACATATGATAATGTAATCATCACAGATATTTGACAAATGCTACTCAGTTCATTTTTTCCCTTCCTGATGACATATCCCAGGCTTTACACTGAGCTTCCCAAAGACAGATTGTGCATACAGCAAGTATCTAGAGGAATGCAAAAGCAAAAAACCAGAAACACTAAATTTGGGAGAGATTCCTTCACACTGGCTTCTTCAGCAAGATCTGCAAATGAAGTTATTAAGATAGTCAATAGAAGCCAAGGTTATCTGAAAGCAAGCAAATATTTTATCATGAATAGTAACATTGTTTAGTTTTAGCATTTAAATCACCATCCACACAGTAGCTATGTTTTGGCCTGTTGGTAGTATTATTTATCCTTCATTTATTTGACTGTGAAAATGCAGTCAAAAAAAGTGAAAATTAGAGAGTTTACTGAGAACCACATCATGTTGTTTATGATTAATATCATATGAGCTGTAGCAAAAAGTACTTTTAAGAAAGAATAATCTATAAACTTGTCCTAGAAGCTGCAAATAAAAAAAAATAAATCAGAGTAACCTTCAAGAAGAAAATGGGAATAATGTTTACTGCAGATGATCATGATCATGATCATGATCATGATGATCATGATTATTATTATTATTATAATAACAGTGTATTTACCAGAAAATAAGGTATAGTTGAAAACATCGTTTTCATTTTCTGGGTTTTGAAAATATATATTTTTGGAGGCAGTAGAAAAGTCTGGAGAATTTCCATTTTTCCTAAAAAACCAGTGTTCTTCAGTTATTTTTGTCTTTCTTTCTCATCTAGAACTTTTGTTGAACAGAAGTTGGTATCAAAATAGGAAAAGCACTTTTCCATGTTTTCATATTGTTTATGAATTAGAAGGAATGGAAAGCATGTAACAGAGGACATGTGACAGAGGACAAGGAAGGAATGACATTTTTCAGAATTTCATCAGGCAAAATAGTATTTCCTATGGGAAAAATATGTTAAAAAACCCTTATGCATTTTATCAAAATAGTCTTCCTTCCTGACCAGGTTTTCTTGTTACTTCTAGTATATTTAAATTGTCTCACTTGGCAGCAAAGGAGCTAATAGCCCTATACCCTTTAAAGCTCAGATAACAGCTGATCCATCTTGTTGAGTTAAATCTCCTTGGATGATGCTCAGAGTGAGATCAAGGCTTCATGTTCCCCCAGTTCTTTACCCATGCTGAGGAGGTCACACTCTGATTTCTGGACTTTCATGCAGGAAAGAATTTACAGTCTCTCTTTAAGATGTTTTACTTTTCACAGATTTTCATTTCTTAGCCCTGCTTAGCAATGTATCAGTTTTATGTTTGGACCCCAAAATGCCAGACGAGAGGAAGGATATTCGGCAAGTCCCTGTGTTTATTTGACATTCCAGAATGAATACATGTTGTGTGGACAAAAGCGATGTTTTACAAGTTTTCACATCGCATTCTGAAAGGAGTGTTTTCTTTATAATCTATGTATCTTTATATAGGCTGTCAGCCAGGTTAAGCAGTGTGATGCAAAGGCTGGGCAGAAGGCCTCTGCTCACAAAGAAACACTTATTTCACTTCATCTTACATGGCTATCTGTACCGTCAAGCTCACGCTAAGGGATGTTTTATACACATCACACAGTCTGTGTCGTGCTCCTGCGTCGCTCCTCTACTTTTATCCCATTTGTGCAAACTAGGAGGTGGGACCAGCAAATCTAACTATCAACAGTGGCGATGGGGCAGAGGACAGCTTTTGAAAGGGAGTCTACAATTTCAGCTGTTTGACATATCTTGCCATCAACCCATGTTATTGCCAAACATCATTTCTCTAGTTTCACAATGTCATGCCCTGAAAGAGATCCTCTGGAAAGTGGTAGCAGAGCAGACCATTCTGAAGGGATGATATAGTGATGCTAACAGCCATAACATGGCATAGCGCCATGCTCTCTCTTTGAAATGTGCAGTGAGAAATGGCCTGTATTTCCAGGGCAATATATTATCTGCCTGAGAAGCAAATGTTGCAAAGCATAGAAATTCATCCCTGATCCATCAGTAACACAGATATTTTAGCAAAGAGGGTTACTGGTAGAGCACTGGCAGAGACATTTGGCAGAAAAAGTGTTACTGGTAGAGATCACAATATCCTTAATGTATTGTTCAATTAAAGCTTCTTTTGTAATGCTTCAGCTTTCTCATTTGCAGTCAGAGAAGGGAGAGACATTCTTGAGGGCTCCAGGTCATTGGAAGAAGCATGGTCAACACCTTGTTGACCTTTTGGCTCCTTGGGTAAATTTGAGCCAGTAAGTTCAGTATATACAACTGAAATCCAGTACATACAATTAAAGATGCAAGGGTCTTCAACAAAACGAAAGCAGCTTTGCAGAATTTAGACTCAATATTTTGTTCCAAATCCCACCCACTGAACTGCCAGTTCTGCAAGTACCTAAACCCATAGCATTTCCTCAGCTGGTCTGTAGATGTTTAATGCTCTGTTTCTGCATGCGCCCCAGGCAGCTGGCTTGGTAGACCTCTTCTGTACACCTCTGGCAGACCAGTAGACTACTGCATTGACACACAGACCCTCAGGGATTTAAACCCTGTACCCAGAGCATGTCTCATCTGCATTCCAATTGGCTTGAACTCCACATAAAACACAACATGGCCACTATTTTCTAAAAGAAATCTAAATCAGAGGTTGTTCCTCCACCTTTGAGATGCAACATCCTACTAGCTAGAGCTGCTGCTCAGGCTGCAGGAGGCACCAGGTCCCTGTGAGGTCCTGGCTGAGTCTGCTGATAGCAGGCACCATCTCACCTGCTCAAATCAAATCATGGGGAAGAAACAAACACTACATCCATGACCCCAAAAAAGAGACAAGACCAAATGGAGCACAATTCAAAGGTTTAGTGGCTAAGGTAGTGGCACAGCTGAGGGATAAAATGGATTTTGCTCTTTGTTCCTAGATATTTTTTCAATCAAAGAGACATTGAAGAATGAGTGTAATTACACATAATTATACATAATTGTCATTTGGAAGTAGGGTCTGGAACATAAATTCACCTTGGTGTCCCCAGTGATGTAGACATGTTTTCCATCTCTCTTTCCCTGTGGTTCTCATTATTCCTTCTGCATAGTGGCATGGCTTTCACAGAGGGGTGGAACCTGCCTTCAATCCCACTTTACCTATAATTCAACTGGATAAATGAGTCTTCTTAGCAGTATAATATATGGTCTTAAATTGAGGAGCACCTGATGCCCCATTTTCCACTTTGTTGGCAGCTTCTAGATTATCACATCAAATCTGCAGCAGGCTTATCTGTTACCACAGCTGCTGGCAGTGCCTTGGAAGCATCATGTGAGCTCACATGATGGAACATCCATGGTGGAACATCTAGCTACCTGCCCCTAAAAAATGAGGCCGGTTTTTCAAATGCTCACTTCAGCCTTTCGTGTTGAGTAATTTAACATTTGTACACACATGGATACTCTACACAGAGCTTCACAGCCCACTTACTAGGTATCTAACTGAGCCTGCAAGGACTGCTGCACACCTTGCTCAGGCTGGGAAGTATGGCTGTAGGAGGAACACAGCTGGAGATTAATTATGGCTGCAGTCAGGACAGCCATCTCTACTGAGCTGCCAAATGGAGGAGTTGCATTATCATCTCCCAGGTATGCTGTCATCTTCCAGTCATGCATTTTAAAATGCTTTGCAAGACACAGATGAAGGTTACTAGTGATCTGTTGGTTCCTAGTGATCTTTGAAGGTCCACTGCTTTTATTTTTACAGATTGCAGATCATTGACAGAAAATTTGATGTGCCATACTCAAGATAATACCATTGTATGCATTCTTGGATTGTAAAAAATATTATTTTTGCTCTTGTTTGATTCTCACTCATAAGGTGCAATTAGCAAGTGATGTTACAATGTTTTCAGATTGTATGTATTGGTTACTGTGTATTAACATATAAAGAATGTTTCAAATAAAAGAATCCTAGGACAATATGTAATTTACACCCAGAGAGTTTTTCCAGCAGCATCTATAGATAAAAATTAGTTCCTGCTTATTTTAGAAAGTGTTGAAAAGGGTAAAGATTTTTTCACAGTGTCATTTGAAGGAAAACCTTCTTCATGCAACTTCCAAGAATGATGTAATCATGACAACACTGCCTAGCTCCATGAGTCTGGCACTAACATGAGACTATAGGGGATGTGTCCACACAACCATGCAAAACAAGCAGGTTGAATGACCCTGTTATGGCCCATCTCTACTACTAATGAAAACCAAACCTAGTGAGCTCCAAACAGGATGCACCAAATTGAATTACATAGTACACTTCCATTCTGCTTCATAAACCATATCTTGGTACACAATTTTCCTGTTTTCTGGTTAATATAGTTCCCAAGTTGCACACAACTTTACAAAAGAGCATCAATTTTATTAAATGATGACGTAAAATGTTTCTCTGTCAACAAGTATATTTATTTTTTCATTTAGGTTCATACACATACACATATGCAATTTGTGGTTAGATTTCAGGACAGTTACAGAACAATTCATTCCTGAACACTTAAAAGGAATTCAGTCAATAGCTAAGGGAAGAAAGGCAGAAAGTGAGGGATAATGGGAATTAATATGCAAAGCAGGCTGCAACGAACTGGAACCATGTGGACCTTCAGCCATTTTGCACTTAGCACCTGAAGCAGCGTGTCTAAAGTTACTGTCATTGCAATCTGAACTGGATTTATCGTGGAAGGAGTAATTCAGATACTGAGCTACAAAGGAATAATGGTGAAACCCTCACACTTCCTCCTTTTATAGCCAGGGGGTGCCTTAAAGTCCGTAATTCCAGATTACAGAGAGTTCCCTTGACAAAGATGATAGTTATAAGGACATGTTTCTAGCACCGATTTCAAACCTTGGCTCCAGTTTACTTGGGTTTATCTGCATGCCTGAGGTTTATGCATTAAAAAACACTTTTCAGTACTGACAACCTAGCAATAGAAATTTTTTTTATTGTACTGGAAGACAGTTATACCAGACCTGGTTTTTATTAAATTCACTGGTTGGTCCCAATTCTTTTTTTTTTTTTCCATTGGGGGTTTGACTAGGAACAGTAAAGCCTGTGGATCTTATTTTATTTTGTTTGTAAACACATCACCTTCGTGCAACAATGTTCAAAATGAAGAAACACAAGCAAACAAAATCTCCTTTTTGTGAAAAAATGCAAGAGAAGAAAATTTTACTGCTGCAGACACAGCACTTGTGTTTCTAACTAAAGAAAACCAAACCAATCAAATAAAAATAAAATAAATTGCCAAACTATGACCCTTCATATCCAAACTTTGGAATTTTTATAGATGACAGCAATGTACAATGAATCTAATGCAGAGACCATCATAATGTGCCCATAGACATTAAAGCTTTCATTACCATTTAGCATTGATGTAGTTCTCTTTTTATTAAGTTCACTAGTGAGACCAACAGCGAACACTTTTAAAATCCTACACATGTTAAAAAAATTGTGTTATGAATCACTTTCCACTTAATATTCTGAGGTCTACTAATTAAGAAAGAGTAAAGAGACATTACTGGTGAAAGCTGGGCAGAGGAAATGAATATATGTTTCTTCATGGCTATAAAGAGAAAAATATCAACCTTAGCTCCATCCAAGGTTTGAGTTCAGTGCTGATTCAAATTAGATTACACATTCTGAAACCTCTGCTGTCACAAGAGTATCACTATTTCTGTCTGAAATTTTATAAGACCGATTCTGACTAAAATGAAGAAAAAGTCAGGAGATCAGCCCATCCATAGGCTTGCTTTTGTCTAACAGCTTAAGAACTAACCTCTTCCCACAATGAAAGAGCAGGTTTGGATACGTAGATCATACTTTCTACAACCTCAGCTGGAAAAGATTTCAAACCTTTTCAGTAGATCTTGCTGAGATTAATTGTTGTAATTAGTTTGAGATACCATGTAACTGTTGAAATTATTTTGTCTCTTTAAAGTATGGCTGTTACAATTACTTAGAGACTGGTCACATTAATCTCTGTGTAGCCAAATAACAGAAGCTGCCCTGAAACAGGACAGGATTTTCAGTTTATGACCTGTAGACCTTGTGAGGTCCACAAACTACTTCAAAAGCACCTGTGAAAGGTACAAATGTAATGCTAGGGGCTTAAATTCAGTAAGCAAGGAATGATACCTTTTCATGAAATTTTCTGAGTCCACCAGTCAAAAAGGATGAAAACCACTATCCCAAAATATTTCTGTGCCAGTCCACCCTGTGAGGGTTAATGGCATACACAGGAGCTCTGCTAAATGTCACAGTAGTTACTATGCTCTAATCCTGATTCCCAACCTACTGTAGCTGCTGTAAAATATATAGTAATAATTTCCTGAGGCAGGGTAATGTATAAGGAATGTCAGACCAGGCTCTGGACATATTTGCCTTAGCTCTGTTTTATTAAAGTGAAACTTTTATTAAGGCATGTGGTGAATTGAGCAATCTGCATGATTCATGCAGTTGTAAACCTATTGCTACACTCGCAATAAATCAATGAGCCATTGTCGTATGTTCACTGTACAGCAGATTAAATAATAAGGGGAAAAATCAATGTGGAAGTATTATTCGGCCATATGAAAGTATTAAAAATGTACTCCAAATGTATTAAAAGCACCAAACTGTAGTTGAGCTAAGCTTGATTCCATAAACAAGTTTCCTTGCATGCAGGGTATTTATTTACTCATGGTCTATATAAGAGTCAATATAATTAAGCAAGTTAAATTATGTCTTTCAGTGAGTTATTTCTGATTGGAACATACTCTTATGATTCACACAGTAAAACTATGGGCCAAGGCTCCAGCCTGACCTCTGCATACCCTCAGCTCTACTGCTCAGAGGGAAACATGAGAAGGAACTACTCCTTCAGGACTAGGGCTGTCATAGGAAGATGCTGATTCATCACTCCAGTGATGCCAGAGTTGCAAAGGGTCATTTTGGGTTGGGGCTAAAAGAAATGGTTGTGGTTTCTCTGCATATATCCACATACCTCTGATTTTCTCTTAGCCCTCTCTGAATTCTCATCTCCTTCAGGCACAGCAAGCCTGTGCAAGGCATTAAGGGGGCAAGTGGGAGTGAAATAGATGAAAAATTCTGTTTTCTTTTTTCACAAGAGAAGAGAGGAAATGGATAAGAGACTTTTGCCAGTTCCTGGGTGGAACTGTGCTCAATACTGATTCAAAGTGATCCTACAGAAGTGAATACCATCCATAAGTATCCCTGTAATACAAAGAAAGAGATGAGCACCAAAATGCATTATGGTTTAGAATTTGCACATAAATGACATTGTTTCACAGTAAAAAGCAAAGTATGCATTTCAGTCATAAACTTATATGTTTCTTCTTCTCTAATATGCCCGCTCTCTCAGTAGGTTATTTAGATTATTTGAAAACCTATTCAAATTCAATCAGAATATTTACAATTACAATTCATTCCCATTATATTTCCAATGAGCACCTTGAGCAGAAGCTTGTGTCTTTGCTGTTCAAAAATGCAATGCTGAAATGTATTAAATTTTCTTTAAAATTACAGGTTTAATCAATGTAATGCAGATTCATTTTCTCTACTATTTTTCACACAAACTGTCTCTGTTACTGTTGCTAAGCCATTGCCAAGGTTGAAGAGATTTCTGATCTGACCTCAGGGACAACCACTTACCTTCAAGGAGTGGAAAGATCTGTGTGTCCAAGGGAATAACAGCTGACTACGTGACAATCACAGCTCTCCAAAATCATTCCCAAAATATGCTTTAAAATCTACAAACCGTATACTTGATAATCCCCTTAAGGATACATAATCCAGATACAAACAGGAGAATTGAGACTTGTGTCCAATTTTTTATATTCTATCATGTCAAACAGCCATTCCCAGAGTATGTTTCTTGATTGTAAAGCAGACCAATCACAGAGTCTCCTCAGATGGGTGACTAATTTGGAGTGGTCTGACAACGTTATTTTTTTCATCTCTCAGGAAAAGCAGAAAATCAAATGCAACATCCAATGCTATAGGTCATCATGTAGATTTGGGATTCTTCTTGGCAGGACTTTGGATCCACAGATCAATTAATGTTCTACTAGCAATCATCTGTCCTTCTTGTTGGTGACTGTAAGAATAAAGATAATATTTTTGATTTATGTAATGCAGTGTGCTCTCAAAATCCAGTTCTGAAACGGAGTTTAGAGTGGTCAGTTTTATTTAACAGCTAAGCGGCTCCACATATCAGAGGGAACCCAATATATGCTGGCTTGCTATCTGTAACTTAAAAGACTGTTGTAGACTTTCCTCATTCCAGTCCAATTCCAGTCACAAACCAAAACATCATATTCTGGTTTACAACAGTCCCCAGGTCTTAAACTCATGGTTAAAAGGAGGTTGAATAAAATCATAAACATTTTAAGGATCTCTCCTTCTGAGAAGAGTTCAACAGCTCATACAATCTCCTTCCACTTATCCTAGCCTAAGCTGGCCTCTTGACCATGAAGTTGGGCAGGAACAGCTTGAATGCTAGGAAAGGGAATAATAGAAGGAGGATTTGAACTGCCAGCACCTCCAGATGTATGCAGGGCCCTGGAGCCCAATCTTCGTGATACATTTATTAGCTATGATACATTGGACTACGTAGGCAGAGAATTGGACAACATCCTTTTACCTTCACTCTCTGTCCAAGTTAGTAGACTGGTGACATTTACAAAGTCAAGTTTAAGATTTTTCTGTATAGGCAGAGTGACACTTAACCACAGAATGAATGTCACTTACACTGATTAAAACTGTGAAGATTAATCCCACTCATTTTTCAGGACAGAAAGACAAGCTTGTAAATTCTGTGAATTTTGACAGATTTATGATCTTTTAGCACTGTCTTTCTCCATCTCTTAGATAATTCTTGGAGAAGAGATTAAAAAAAGTCTCTTTTTTCTGTTAAATATGTTAATTACTAGGGAGACACAAATCTGAGTCTGTACTGATACTCTAGCTCTGCAGACATGAGAATTGGCATCAATCTCTTCACAGTTAACTAAAATTAGTGATGGACCTGAACCAAAAGCCATTATATCAATACACTCCTTTTCTAAAACCATGATTCCATCCACAAACACTTTAAACATTCATATTTTGGGGAAAAGTTTCTCATTTTATTGATTTGCAAGTGATTGATACACCATAAGCTTTCAATGAGAGTCAGTCTTTTCAATACTTAAACCACTTTTTAAAGTGAAACTTAGGCTCATAATTTATTGGGATGGTTTTGAAACTTACCTTTGGGCCTACTGTCAATTAGATCTTTTAGTTGGGTCTTGGTCAAAATCAGAAGCTGTAAAATTTCACAAAAATATGCAAGTTTCCTCCAAGGAACTGTGGGAGCAAAGCATGGAAAGACATTTCTGATAAACACCCTCACTGGACACTTAACGGATGAAGTAAAAGAAAGACAAAAGGGGGAAATATCTGAAGCAAGAACAGGAATAATCACTAGTTATTCTGAGATAGTAGTAGTCATTATTTCATCCCTGTGATGTTACTGTCTCATTGCACAAAGACCTGCTTTTCTCACACTTCCAGTGGAGGACAATGTGGAAGCACACAGGCTAGCTCTGGAAGCACACAGGCAAGCAGCACTGGAATGAGAAACAGTGTGCCTGTGTTAGCACAGGTTTGTACCCAATACAACAGGGTCTGCCAAGGAGCTGCAGTGCACCCTTGTTACCCGTCCTCTCAGTGCGCCGCACTGGTTTGCTTGTGTTGCTCTGGGAAAGTGGGCTAATATTTGGAAACATCAGCACATCGTGCCCTGTAGATGTTCCAGCTCTTTCCATGTTACTGCAGGAATGCCAATACACTGCTCCATCACACAGAATGGAAGTGCTGGAGTTGCTTTCGTTTAAAGGGTAAAAGTATTTCTCAGACATGGAAATATACAGCCTGAAATATTCACACTGTTGCTCAAGATGAGATAACCAGTCGGTTATCAAAGCATGTGCAGAATTCACCTCCTGACTCCCTGATAAGTGGCTTCTCTGTTAGATCAGATAAATTGTTATGTATTTGTACCACCCCTTTATTTGACTGATTAGGAACTGTACAAACAGGTTTAATTTCCATACAACAAATGCTAAGCAGATACCGGTGAATAAGAGAAAGTCAAAAGGTGCAATCATAACTATTGGTGAAACTTTCACCTACACAGGTTTGCAGCTCAAAAAAACCCACCTGATTGCTTTGGTTCAGAAGAGCTTATGAAACTCATCCCCTATTTTCCCTTTGCAAGGACTTATTCCTTTTAACCTAAACCACCAGGTTTTATCTGGTTGGGGGTCAAACCACTGCATTTTCCCTGGCTTGCACCTGAAATCATAACTCAGCATAGACTTGTTTCATCCAGCCTCAAATCTTTAGAGTTGTGAACTCTGACAAAGCCTTTAGAGAACCTGATGTGAGTTTCAGATTTGTAATGAAACTCAAGCCTGGGCAGGTTTTGGGTTTCATTACAAAAGTTCTGCACAGCTGCACTAAAAACTCAAACCAGGTTTCATAAAAGTACCTGTTGTATTTAAGCCAGGGAGTCGCAGTGGGAACTATATTTAATAAGTAAGAAGTTGTAGGAGTGCTGATGTAACTGTGTAAAAATTGTTTTTAAAATACAGGAGATTTGACATGGAAACCCCTTTTAAAAGCAGTGGAATACTTGATCCAGGACTGTTGTCCTTCTAAACCCAGCACATTACTAGACTCATTGGAGCGCCACTTCTGAGAGGAAGGACTGCAGATCCTACAAAATTTAGCTCTTGAATATGCTATTATTCTTCAAATTCTAACTCTCACAAAAAGAAAAAAAGGGATCATTTTTAGCAACTGGTGGCTGGACCGCTTCTCATGTCACAGTCAATTGCAAAACTCCCACAGAGGGGACAATCTTACAGTTTTTGCCTGAGCCGTAATTACATTCTTTTGAACTGTACAGCTACTCGGTTACATAGGGTAGTTTCTTGCAAGACAATCCAGATACAGTCCAATTACCAAACTTAATTCTGGTAGGAAGTAGTTTCTATCCTCTATAAGCTAATTGGATGCCTTTCATATTCTGCTGTGTTGTCCATTCCTGCTGAGACCCTCCTAGAAGATGCTGTGTGATCTTCAGTCCAGCTCTGCGCATGAGGTTCTAAGAGGAGAAAGCACTGAGTCCTTTTATTCTGTATTTGCACCATATTAAACATTACAGAATGCTAGTCTATGGCTGGGACTCTTGGTCAGTGATCATAAATTTTCCATAATAATAGTAACAATAACAATGGCAGTAAGTATCAGTTGTAGTAAATCACGAGGCTGTTCTGAGTTTGAAAGAAACCAGTAGATCTCTTATTCATCAAGGTGTTTAATACATGCTTGCTTTAAACATATGAGTAAGTCAATTCATTTAATTAAAGTTGAGCACATTTAGACTGCTTTACAAGTTGCAGTCCAAAAAGAGAGGTGAAGAAGAGAAAGATATTATCCTGGAATCTAGGAGGTGAGAGGATGCATACAACAAGATACAGGCTCTGACAGAAATCAGAGTCCACTTCCAAGTGAAGGAAGAAAAAATTGAATTGAATGCCACAGGAGATACTAAGATCCTAAGATTCAAGTACAGGTTAAAATGATCCAAGAGAATCAAAGTGAAGCTGAAGGAAGCAGTGGCATATTTGGATGAGGGCAAAAGGAATCCTCAAAAGTCTGAGTGAGTGAATGAAGAGATGGAAGACAACAGCATCTTCAAAACACAGAATGTGCAAGAAATTAACATTGCTAAGTTAAGAATCTCAAAAGTAACCGGGACAGTATTTTGTTTCAAAAAGAAGAAAAAAAATTATTGCTGATTCTTCAACAGCTGACACAGGCTTAAATTGCAACCCTCTGTATGCTTCATATAGCAGGACATTTTGGCGCCATTGAACGCTGACACTTTTCTCAGTGGATCAGCATAAATATCCAACACAACTGTTTCTGCAATTGTGCGACACTAAGAAAATCCAGTATTTGATGACTCTCTGATGAATACCTACACCTCTGAAGTGGTATGGTGATGTCGTTGTCTAATGTTATTATATTGGGCAATAACATAAAATATGTTGGAATATTGGCTGGGTCAACACCTGCTAAGCATTTTTTTCCCTCTGACACCACCTGTAATTATTAATTCGGATGGGTTTTGTTAACTTATACATTTATTTTAAAAACACATTTTTTAAAATTTGATTTTAAAAAAACATCTGACCAAGTCAACTGCCAAAACATCAACATAACACAAGGTTAAATCACGTGATTTACTTATTCTTTTTTTTTAACGCATGGCAATAGCATTACATTTGCAAGTAATTCTTCTTGCTCATGTCCTACATCCCCATTCCCAAAACTCTATTTCTCTTTTGTCTTAATAGATTATAAATTCTTCAGATCTGAGAATTTATACTTTTGAATCACCAAGTGTGTCTCATCATGTAATTCTCATTGTCAAATATCTCCATCTTGGAATAAGTAATAAACAAACCTACAAAGAGCAAATGAGAAACTGGATGAGAATTTACCTCCACTCACAGATATTAAAATTTCTGGCTGTTCACATGGCTATCATTCATCACATACATAAGTTAAATATTTAGCAAGCTCTGCCTCTGTTGCACAGGAATTCTTGAAACACATTTCTGCTATAAACTTACTATATTATATTGCAAGTGTTTAGAACACAAATATATGTATGTGTCTATATATGTATAAGTGCACACACGTATTTGTATAGAACACCACGCTGGCAGAAGGTCTCAGGCCAGATTACGTGCAGACTCACAGCTTCTACAGTTCAGCACTGGTAGTGTAAGTCAGTGCAGGTTTCATGGCCTCTTTCTCCCCTGTCCATCTACAGACAAGTTTAGACTTATTATTATTATGCCAGCTGAAGTTTCTCTTGAATATGAGATTCTCAGCTGACGAGAGTATTGAGAGTCAAGTCATTCTTTAATTTAGGGCACAGTGTTAGGTTTTGAGGTGAGATGCTTTGAATTAATGTAAGCAGCTCCTTTGAACACAAAGTGTGGTCTCTGTGTTGAAAGGCAGGACTTGTACCTGCTAGGATATATAGAGCTCTCCCAGCTTTTCACCACTCTTACAGAGAAAAGGCCTTAGCAGAGACACAGGGTTTTTCACTTAGGATCTTATGACTGCCTTCCCCTTTGTACAGGTTAATTAGAAGTGGAGGAGGAGTCAAGCAACACTAGTCTCCATCTGTTCTGCAGCTGCCACAGCTGAGGCTAAAGGTGCTGATTTTTTTCCAGTGTCATGCTAAACAGTGGGTGTGCAGGTTGGGAAGCTCTATGTTGCTACTAGTATGAGACCCGCTGCTCTCTTTAAAAAATTTTAGAAGCCCAAGAGGTTTATTTGGCTCTAGAAGTTAAATAGCTTTCTATTTATTCTCTTCTGCATTTTAAATTTGTTCACTTTAACTATTTAGTTTACTGCCTTATTAAATAGTTCTACCATTGTCCAGCTGATTTCAGCCCAGCTTTGCTGAGAGATTAGAACTGAAGCCACTGAAAGCTCAGGCGTATGATAGGGTTAATGTGACCTACCAGGTTTCTGGGCATAAACTGAGCTGCACTACATGATCGTAGTCAAACTTTTACTCCTTTTTCTCTGTTGCTGGAGTAAGAATTTTACCTCACGCTTGGCACAGGCCAAGAGTGGATAAATGTAGGGTTTTATCTCACAGCTGTAGACATCTGTGTCTGAGCTAGTCACTGAGCAGTATAGTAAATATAGTCAGCACAAATCATCTCGTCCTGTAGTAGATGTCTAAAGCAAGTCAGATGAATCACTCCAAAACTACCTATTTCTCTCCAATACAATAAAGGAGCCTGGAATGACTACCTCAAATGTAGACACATATATGCAGATGCCAAAAGTAAAATTACTGTTTCCTTCAGTGACTTCCTAAGGTATAGCAATTTGATTTACTTTGTGACGTTTAATGCAATCACTGCTCTTGCTATTATTTGCATTGCAATAACCTCTAAAGACCAGGATCTGTTTGCGGCAAACCCTGCATAGACTTGTTTGTCTCAGTCTTCATGTATAAAGTCATCCCCAACGTCTCTATGACAAGAAGTAAATCAAAGCAAATGTTGAACTATGAATAACAGAGGAGGATTGAGATGGGGACCACCTGTACAAATTCCACATATACAAGTGTATGGAACCAGATGGGATGCATCCGAGGGTGCTAAAAGTCTTGCTTTGCATTATTGAAAAGACACTGTCTACCATTTTTGAAAGGTTGTGGACATCAGAGGAAGTCACAGATGACTAGAAAAGGGCAAATATTATGACCATCTACAAGAACAGCAAAAAGGAAGATCTAGGAAACTACAGACCAGTCAGCTTCACTTCAGTCCCTGAGAAAACCATGGAACAGGTCCTCATGATAGTTATTTCTAGACACATGAAGGGTGTAAAGGACAAAACTGAGAAAAAAAACCAGCACAGATTTACCAAGAATAATTCATACTTGCCCAGTCTTCTTGTCTTCCACAACAAAAAAAATTTGCTCTGTTAGCAAGAGGAGAGCTGTGGGCATCATCTATCTTGATTTTAGCAAGGTGTATGACATATTCTCCTACACTATGCTTGTTGACAAACTGGTAAGACATAGACTGGACAAATGACCCATAAGA
The DNA here is from genome assembly GCA_013397275.1 of Burhinus bistriatus. NCBI lineage: Eukaryota > Metazoa > Chordata > Aves > Charadriiformes > Burhinidae > Burhinus > Burhinus bistriatus. The sequence continues at coordinate 312,726 of VYXH01006857.1, read as the reverse complement.
CAGGTGGAGAACTGACTAAAATGCTGACCTTAATGGGTGGTAAATAATGGCTCAGAGTTAAACTGGCAGCCAGTCACAAGCAGGGTTCCTCAGAAGTCAATGGCAGATCTAGTCTTACTCAGTACCTGTATTAAAAATGTGGATAACAGAGCTGAAGTCTCCCTTACCATGTTTGCAGATGATAAGGGAGAGAGATGGAAGTACCAGAAGGAAGATCCACCACACAGAGAGATCTTAGCTGGCTGAAAGATTGTGACAAGGACTGCTTGAGGTTTAAAAAAGATAAATGTAAAGTCCTACACTTGGGGTGGAATAACCCCAACAAGCAGTAGAGAGATGGGTCTGACTCGCTGGGAAGAAGCTCTGCTGAGAAGGTCATGGGATTCCTAGTGGGCAGCAAAGCTACACCTAAACCAGCAGTGAGCCCTGGCAGCAGCAAAGCTAACTGGTAAGGGAACAACCTGCAGACCAAGGAGTGTGATTATGAACTATATTCAACTCTTGTTAGGCCATATTTCAAATACTGTATCCATTTTTGATCCCTGCAATGTAAGAGAAACTGAAAAATTGTAGAGGCTCCAGTGGAGGGTTACCAAGATGATTAGAGGACTGGAGAATCTGACATATGATAAACAGGTGAAGGAATTGTGGTTGTTCAGCCTGGAGAAGAGGAAGCTTAAGGAGGACCTAATCACTGCCTTCTAATACTTAAAAGCCAGTTTTAGAGAAGATGAATGTACATCCAAAAGATGCACAGTGACAGGACATAGGAAACACAATAAAGTTGCTTTAGGGGAAATCCTATCTGAATATAGGAAAAAAATCATCATGAGAATAATAAAACTTCAGATTAGGTTGCTCGAAGTAGTGGAGTGTCCTTCTCTAAAAACATTCAAGACTTGTCTTCATAGTGCTCTGGATAACCTAAACTAAGGCCCTGCTTTTGACAGAAGTTTGGACCAGATGGTCTCCAAAAGTCCCCTCCAACCTGGATTTTTCTATGGCTTTATGGTACTACAGCAGGCTATCTTCCTTGCCCCGATTAACTGAGCCTACAAAATTATAATCTAACCCTAATTTTTTTTTCTTGCAGTTAGCCAGGAGAGCCCCATGGCTGGGGCTTTTTTTACTGCAATCTCCATTGACTACAAGGGGAGTGCAAATTTCCAGTGTACGTACAGATATCTGCATGGAGATAATCTCAGAGAGCATCTGTGAAAGAAACACTATGACAAAAGGGACTAAAGGGAGCAGAAATCTCTTAGAATAAATATGTTGTTGGAGAAGGTTCCTATTCCCTGATGGCTGTTCTGTTTCACCAGCTCCTGTTATCTTCCCCAGAGAGATACAGAGGTCTCTGCTCTACCATTCATGCCAGGTCTAGATCAATTCTCTATTTTGCCTTATTATAATGAAGGAAGTGGAAATCCCTGCTGGATTCTGGGATTGCATAGAAACCTTAAAAACCCATAAAAAAAACAATAAGGTAATAATCATTTGGGGAACACTAATCAGTAAATCACTCACCTTCTAACAAGTCAAAAAATGAGACAAGATACGAAAAGGAATAGAAAAAAAAGAGAGCAATAATTCAGAAAGGTATGATAAGCACTGGATAAATACTTCACGTTATGAGGAGTGCTAGAGATGTAGTTAAATAATTTTGCAGTGACATATACCTCCATGGTCAAACAGATTGCCATGCAGGATTTACAGTGGTTTGGATGGGACCTGCAGCTATAACTCTAAGGTGGTATGTTACTTCTAAATCAAGGTGCAATATGTTACAAGAGGTACCACTTTTCACACGGAACATAAAGTGTGAGGTCCAGAGTTTGACCATTCATCATTAAAGATTGAACGACACTTTTCATAAGGAGAAAGGTGTCAAACGTAAAGTTCAAGCCAAATTCCAAAATTTGAAATATGGGTGATATTTAATGGCCTGTAACTCAGGTGCGGTTTGGTGGCTTTTCATCAAACTCCACAGAAGAATTCTCCGTTACCCTTGGAGTAAAATCAGCAATTATCAGGTCAAGGTATGGGGTTTTTTCTGAGTGAAAGTTATAAGGTGGCAAAAATAAAGCCTTGCAATGGAAGCTGATGACCACTGTAATTATAGAAAGCCCATTATTTCTTAATAATAAGTTCATAAAGCTGTTTACGTCCTTTAGGGCAAAAGAAACTGACTAAAATTAAGTTGTTATTAATTACACTAAGTGGAAAAAATATACACAGTATAAAGGTCTTGAAACCCTGGGTGGAGCACTAAAAATTATTTGGCTTAACATATAAGCTAGCACGTCCCAGTTAGAAGGTCAGATGTGTGCGTTAGCTCTGAAGGCTGACAGTTTTTTTTAAATTATAATTGAACAAATGTTTCCTTCTGTATTATTTGTTATAACAGAGGTAGGGCACTCTGCCTCTCAGAAATTTTTGAACATCAGGTCTGAGTCTGAAGTCCATTCTCAGTGCTAAAAAGAATGATGTTTTGCTCCGCTTTGTCTACAAAGGTCAAATAAATTTACAAGTACCTTGAGACCAGTGGTTTATCCAGAAGAAGAGTCTTTAAGTCCCATATGAGATTCATGCATTGGCATACTATGTCTAAAAGTAAAACAGCAACTGCACAATATCTGCTTTCCCGTGAACAGTCTACAAAAATATAAAGCCCAGATATAAAATGTGGCCCATTCCTACCACACTGCAGGGAGGTGAAACAGCGGAAGAGTAGGCATAGGGATCATCTTTTCCTAAGATTTGATAAATCATATGATAATGAAAAAGTCTAGGTCTTTAACACAAATTTTATTCTTCAACCTTGTGCATTACTGTAATGGTGTTTTTGCAATGTCATAACTAGAGGAAAGTAGCTGTTTGTACCATTTTCCACTAGATGTGCTGCATTACACATTAAAGTATTTTCCGTTGTGAAATTTATTCTAGAGAATACCCAGGCTGAATATAATGGGTATGTACTGAGGCCTGGGCAAGTATAAGTTAATAGACTCACAGAAATATTGGTTGGAAGGGACCTCTGGTTGGTCCATCCAGTCCAGCCTTCTTCAGGACAGTTCCCATCACTGGATCAGATCAGTTGTGGCTTTGTTTAGCTGAGTGTTGAAAATTGCTTAAGGATGAAAATCCCACCAACGCTTTGATTGCCTTATCTGAACCTCAGTTTTTCTAGTCTAGGTGAGGCCCAAGAGGTCATCCTTCTACCAAACCCAGCAGGCAGGGCCCCAGACTGCACTCGCAGCATCCATAGCCCAGCACCTATGGAAAACTTTCAGTTTGACAGGGTGGCAGTTTCAGAGGGAGCAGGCAAATTTCCTCTTAGTAATGAGAAACAGGGAGAAAAGGAGAGGGAGAGAAAGAAGCTTACGCACTCCCCTGCTAGTTTCTGCGATGAGATTTTTCACACCACAGAGAAACACTCTTCAGTTGCCATTTCTCAAACTACATAATGCTTTCACCGCCCTTTATCAAGCAGTGTCTCTCCACCCTCTGTGTATTTTTTTAAATGATCAATAACCAAGGTGTCCATGATTTAAAGGTGAACTTACAGTAACTGCTGACTGCTTTAGTGCAAGCAAGTCTGTCTCTTGTTTTTACTATGCAATTGGTAGAAGCACTACATGTTCTTGGCAGGAAAAATAGCTAGAAACCTCAGGAATGCATGATTTCTAATTTCAACAGAGTGGTAGTTGATTAGAAGTATTAGCATAGCTTAACTTTATCCGCTATCCAAACTTAATATTATCCTTTGTTTAATACACTGATAGAAAAAGAGCACTCTCCTTTGTATGACTCTATTGTTTTCATTCTCTGAGGCCAAAGTCGGTGTTGACATAAGCAGACTCAAGTCCACCAAAGTGAATGAAGTTAAACCTCATTTTGCCAGCAATGAAAGTTAGCCTCTGGAGCAATGCTAATTATGGTTTGTTTATATCAACTAATCAACACAAGGTTAGCTTTCAATCAGCACGTGGAAAAAACGCAACACAATTAACTAAGAAACAGTCCTAAATCCCTTGATTTACCATGAAGTGGGATATTTCTATAACCACACAGTACAAGTTCAGGAAGAACTAACCAAAGTAGCTCTGAACAAGCAATCGCCTGAATTACAGCTGCAGCAGCAGGGCTCGGCTCAGGGATTACATAGCCATACCTCCAAGCTGCTGTGCTTCTTAGAGCTGGGCTGGTATCTCCTCACGGACTATGTAGCCATACCTCCAAGTTGCTGTGCTTCTTAGAGCTGGATTGGTATCTTACAGCACCACGAAATTCCCTGGAGACATGCTAGCTAATTTAGTGCAAGCTGACATGTTGCAAGCACAGTGCTCTGTTGTGTAGTGTAGATATGGCCAAAATGTTAGGTGCACTAAAGGAATGAAAATTCACCCACTAAAATTACGACAGATTTCCTAAAGAATGGAAATAAAACTAGGTTTCAGAAGTTGTCCATAAGGCATTAGAAAACGGCATGCAAAAAGCTACCAGAGATACTACAGATGGTGAAAAGAAACCACGTTCATTCATCAAAAATTTCACTGTCATGTCTGTCATTTACCCTATCTAGATGTTAAGTGAAGTGAAATCATTGCATCTTTGGCTAAGTGCAGTGCTCGAGACACGGGAGACTTTGTTTTACTGAGAATTTTTAAAAATAGTTCATAGATGAGAACATGAAATCAATAAATTCTTTGAAGAATATTCTCATGCATTGCACAATTATGGTGTACAGAAACCAAATACTGAAGAAAGTTATTTCTCACCTGTGTGGGCAAGACTGAACATTGAGTTGGTCTAATTGATGAAAGAAATAAAAAGGTATGTTTGGCTCTGTCTGTGTCTGAATTGTATCATAAGAACTTTACTGACACCAAATGGTTGGGATTTCTGGGTTTTATTTTATTCAAGCATTGAGCTTTCTACGGGCCGAGTTCAAGTACCCGAGTGCAGTAAGCTGTAGACTGAACACCACGCGAGCCTGAAGGAAGGTGAAAAAAAACATTTAGAGGGTAAAGAGAATTTCATTTCAGAAAACAGAGCTCTCGTACCAATGGGAAAGTGCCAAGACAGTGCCAGTGAGAGATCTGGATTTTGAAAGAAGAGTCAAAACCAAAGCTGATCTTCAGGCAACAGGACAGTGTTGAACAGACAGGTCTCCTGACTCCCCCTTGCTTGCACTTAAGAAAGAATGTAAGACAAAGTGGGTTTTAGAGAGCATTCTGTAGAAGTGCTCTCTCCTTGAGTGATTCAGTCTTACCCTTTTGATAAAGTACCTTCACTACTTGTATATTAAGTGCTAATCAAACGTTTTCTTTTGAGTTTTCTGTAGCTGGGTGTGTGGCTGTGATGTGATGGGTGAAGTATTTGAATGCAATTATGACCTAAATTCCAGCCTCCCCTTTAAAGATAGCAATCTACATTATTAATAGGGCAGGAAGATGATGTGTTAAGGTTATATAGCAAGCAAGCTGAGGAAAGCAGTCTTCTAAATCTAGGCACCTAAATTAGTGTGGATACTGCTCGCTCTCCTATTCATTCCCAGCTTTGCAATTTGGTGATACTCAAAACCAATGAAAGACTAGTTCAAATGAGTGCAGCAGAACATTTCCCAAACAATCAGTCAGGGAAAAGGGCCAGAGATTACAGTGCCTTTGTTACCAAGTCAGCTATGGAAACCAAGGAGAAGAAAGAGGTTTTCACATTTTCCAGGGGGAGAAGGGGGGGAGAAGAGAAAAAAGGTGAAAGACCTGCCTGAGAAATAGTATTCTTTTGCAGACTGCATTAGGTTTCCTGAAATGACACGCGAAGTTGAGCCACTGGTATTCTGTTTGAGGATGGGTTCTTTATGAGCTACCAGTAAAACTGCTTAAGCATCTGCTTTAACATCTGAGATACCACATCTCTAAAGAAAATGTAGGACAGTGTCGTGAGTTCTAATCAGCAGCCAGTAAAGTGCAGTCTTCTCAGAAGACTGTCCAGCAAACAGAATACTCAGACAGACATTGCTGCATTAAGGAAGAGCAGGGACATTAGACAAGCAAACAGAACGAGTACCAAAGGATCTTAAGCGAAAGCCACCAACCAAAAAAATGACGGAGAAAGGGAGTTCATCATTTAGCAATTTGCAGGCCTTTTAGTGGTACTGGATCACCAAAGGACATCTGTGTAACATTTTCATCAGTCTGACAAGAGAGCCAACATCAACATTTGTCCACAGGAACCAAACTAAATATTTAAAGGTGAACTGCACAGCTAAAATAAAAGTTGAGTTAATCATGGAAATATGCACTGAATGACCCTACTTACAAGGCTGTTGGAGACAATTCATCACAGAAACAAGTTGAGACTCCTATTTATCAAGTCTTTTTCTGCTTTTCTGAATTTTCCTATAGATTTCCTGCTTTTCTAAGGATGCTAAAGAAAATATTCTGTGAGGACTGCAGAAGTCTTGTGTTATCATAGATACCTGACGTCAAAGAATAACATACTGTGTGATCTTCAGTGAATTAAGAAAACCTGGAGGTCACCCTCAAATAAAAATATAAGGTCAGTAATGTCATTGTAGCTATCCTGATTTAACTCCAGGGTGCAGTCTAATAGATGGGCCCACATACCTCCACACTTGCTCCTTGCTTTGCCTCTTTGGATTTTGAGCAAACAAGCTTACTACACCTACACTGAGGTAGATTTTAATAGAGAACCTCTTTAAGAAAAATCAAGAGTTCTACCAGCAGTTATGTGATTTTGACTTGGGGTTGTGAAAGGGCTGAGCAATAGGAACAAATAGATTATTTGTTCCAGGCAATTACAAGGAAAATGGAAAATTATTTTTAGAGGCATCAAAGTGTTTTCAAAATAAGATTTCTTATTCTGTTAAAAAAGATCCCTGGAATCTTATTCTTGGATTTTCTTGGCACTTTTTAGACTTACATTACTCTTACAGCCATAAAGTTCCCCATAAACTTATTTTTCCTTTATTCCAGCCGCAGTGTCCAACCTGTGGCACACACAACTGCCACATAATGAGCACACAGTTCAGCTCATATTCCCTCTTCTGCTTCCTTCAGAAGACTAGAAACATGCAGAAGTAGAGACAGACTGAACACACTGTTTCAGAAACTTTGGTCTCCAAGAAAGCACGGGGCCATTCCAAAGCATAAAAGCCCTGAACACTTATTCCAAAGCACAGAGAAACCAATGGGAGTCTGGCCACTGAATTCAACAGGCTTTGGAGCATACGCATGCAGACAGGGAGAGTTCACCTGCACAGTCAGCTTTAGGAAACGGCGAACTAACATCAGCATCTTTTGAAGGTGGCTTCCCACTGCCAACTGCTACTTGGGAGCCGTGCGGGAGCAGTGGAGGGGTGCCAAGCACGGGTTAGCCTACCCTGCCGTGGGAGTTACTGCATCAGGCATTGCACAACACTGCAGCAGCTCTGCAACTTCTAGATCAGTTTCCCATCTCTTTCGCCTGCGCCCTGGTGAGAGAAGATAGGCGGTGCTCTGCATCCAGCACCGGAAAGGCTCTCCATGCAGGGTGGACAATTGCACTAGACTTCAACTACATGGAAAAACCAGAGTCCTATTCACCCTTAAAGGTGAGCCTTTTTTTACCTGTGAGTTTTCTGGCTAACCAGCTGCAATTTGATCCACATTTGGTGCTTATTTCCATGTTTAGTTTCTGTTTCCATACCGTGTTAATGAAGTATTTGCACACTTTTTGCTCACTAAACTTGAGAGCAAGCAGAGACTCCATTGACATTAGCACAGACCCTGAGTTTGGGCCAAGGTTTTGGCAAATTAGGCTGAGATACAAGAAGGTTAATCAAAATTACTGTGAAAATAGTGAATCATTAACAAATAGTTAATAATCAATGGTTAATCAGAAAAAATTAGTTAACAGATTGGGAATTGAATTTTTTTATGTCTGATGGGAAAATCAAGCAGAAGGTGGTGGCTTCATCTCAGATTTACTAATCATTTTTCATCTATTTATCATTTGGAACTGATACTCAAAATGATAATAGAAAGAAGTAACTTGGGACTACATAAAGTTTCACATCAGACATAAAATCTCACAAAGTAGTTTTGTTATTAAAAAATCTATAAAGTCCTAAAAACATGAACCTGTTCCAGAACTCAGAAAAACCGATGGGAGCTTGGCCGCTGATTTCAACAGGCGTTGGAACAAACTCACTGTTAGCTAAGTGCACAGCTATCAGTGTGGCACTGAGCCTGGGTTAACACACTCTGCCTCTCGTCAGGACTCATTGTTCCATGGCATGTCTCAAGAAAGACTCACAGCTAGTCATTAACCAAGCACGCTTGAAAATATATGGATGGAGATGTTTGAGAATGGTTCAGAGCATTATCACAAGAGCTGTTAAAGAGCTGGACAACACGCCTCTTGCGAGGCACAAGGACTTAGCTGTGATGAGCATAACAAGGAGACAAAAAATAAGAAACTATTTTTCTGCAATCTGTAAAAAAATGAAGTTGATAGCATTAGGCAAGAGAATAGTATTTTAGCAGATAAAATGCCTTCCAACAGCTGGAAACTGGAGCAATACAACTCAGGCATGAAATTACAGCGAGGATTACTAACTAAAGGAACAACACACTAAGAGTTGTAGTGGATTCTACATCACTGGAAATGTGTTCATCAGATCAGCCTTTTTAGTGAAACATATTCTCAGACATCCAGGGAATTCCTATGGCTTTTGCTAAGTAGGAAGTCAAGTTAGTTCCAATGTATTAACATTCCAATGCATTACAATTTGCAGCTCCTTCAAAAATATAGTATCATAAAAGACAGTGTCACTCACAATTACTCACACGTCATTTCTTGCTCTCAGACCTATCTAAGTACACTTTAAATCAACCAGCACAGAACTAAAAGGAATTCCACCCTAGATCCTCTCCAGTTGTTGGCTTGATCAATGGTCATGAAGGAAAGGAAACACGCGAGAACCAGCTGACAAACAGCCTGTTGACAAGGCTACACGTAACCAGAACAACAGCAGGACAGTCATCTAGGGAAAAGTTGACACCTGCTGTAGCAGAAATTAAGAGTTTACAGATGTTGCAGTTAGGGTAGTCAGCTTCTAATCCACACCCTCGTAATTCAAGCCTCAAAAATTCTCCAAACAATTGTAATAAGGAAGAATCCAAGCAGTTAGGAAGCTGAAGCAAACAAGGCAGAGCAGCTGTTTTAATTAGTGCTTTGCTTAACCTGAGAACCATGGCCCTGCTCACTGGGATGATTAAAATAAAGCACGTTTTACATGGGTAGTGGCATTTTATTTTGCTCTTCTGCAGCATCACTGTTAGAGATAAGCATGTGCAGAGAAAAGCTAGCAATACTGCACCAAATCTCGGTCATAAAAAAGAAATCAAATGAATTCCAAATCACATACCTGCCTAGCACTAGGATAAGGAGTTTTCTGGGCTCATCTTTATGTTACTGTTATCCGATATTTTTTTCCTGCTGAACAATGAAATTTAAATCACAGCTGTCCACTGTTATCTTCATTCCTGGAGAGCATTCTAACTAGTTTTATGAAACATAGTTTATGAAGCATGAGCAAAATGTGTGAGTATATTCATATGCACATGTCTAATGGTATGTTGGAGTCAAGGAGCACACAGTGAATAGCAGCCGATTACAGGAATAACTCTCAAGCTCAACGTAGAGTTAAAATGCTATTCTCGAAATCCTTCAAGCTTAGTTCTACTGTATTATACAATACTATAAAATGTATTAGCTGTTCTTAATTAGCATACATAAAGGTGTTGTGATTAAATGGGTGAAGAGGGCACCCAACTAGTGGTCTGTGAGTCCTTACGACTTGGCACAGTTTTGTGGTGGCAGTTATGCCAATGCAGACACTGCATGGAGGTGGTCAGCAGTAGGCAGCTACCTTCTGCTGTATGTTCCAACGCATCAACAACATGATGGGTAAAAATGCAATACGGAATAAGCATTAAAAGGCATTTGGGTAGAAAAAATATTTTTGAACACTTTTTCCATTCTTTGACAGCTAGAAAATCCCTTACCCGATTTGAGGAAGAAAACAACTTTCTCAAAGCTGGAAAGTTCTAATATTTTGGAACTCCGTTTTGTTTATGTTTGAGAAAGTTGTGGAACAGCAACAGGCAATGAAAGCATACATTGGCACAATTAAGTCTGGTAACTCAAGAAGCCAGATATTGTTTTCAGTTCTACACACATTTTAGTTGAAATTTGCCAACCCACTTGAATAGGCTATTTTGGAAACCAGTGGTGACAACATGTGGATAAAGTTCTGCTCTGCTACTTACCAAATAAAGGAGGCTTTGGCTGGAAAAATAATGATTTGTGAAATGAAATGAAAGGAGGCAAGATGAAGCCCTGGAGAAATGTTCAAGAAGAGAAAGACTACATATAGAAATGGTTCTAAGGAGACACTTTCTCCAAATTAAAATGTAGTTACTTTACAGGGCATAGAAAAATCCTCATATGTTAGCATCATTAAGAGATAATTTTTAAACAATAATAAATAAATATGTGTATATATAAACAGAAGAGGCCTTCTCCTCCTGAGATCTTCCCTGTGTACTCTGCAGTTTCCAATGCCTCCCTCTTTCTGGAAAAAATAAACCTTAGAAAACTTGTCTATCTGAACAACTGAAAAGAAATGTATCTATTGCTTGAGAGGGGCTTTGGAAAGAGAGCAGACAGTACCAGGAGAGGGAATGACATGTTACCAACTGAAATACCAATAAACTACATTCAAGAAGTTTTGTAAAACAATAGATTTTTTTCCTTATATCACAGTTTTTTTGAAGAAGCGCGATGGGTGGAGGAGAATGAGGTGACATCCAAGCTAGGTCTAAATCAAGTAGTTTGCAACACAAAGAAGCTGCTTACCATCGTTTTTGTACTTGATTCCACTTAGAGTGCACAACTAACCATGTCTTTGTGCTGTGTCTCATTTACACTCAGTTCCCATAAAAGAGGCACAGAACCTCTGCACCTGTACCCATTCCAGACACTGATGGTGAAATCTAGTTCTCAGAAAAGAGATAGAAAAGTCACTCTTTAAAGTCCAAGAAACAGCATTAGGATTCTTTGTATAGTTTTGTTCAGACTCTTTGATTCTCTAGTCATTTTTCCTTATTTTACATTTCTGTAGTCATTTCTTGAAAGAGATACTTCTGGTTTTAATATGTGCATTTTATACAGTAGCTAGCACAGTAGGCTACCAAATCTGCATTGGATTCCTCGAAGCTTTGTTAAAGAACAGCCAATCAAATATAGCAAATTTAATATTTTAAGTTACATGCAAGCTCTGAGTTTGACATGGCTCCAAAAGCTAATTCTCATGCTTTGTCCATGATTTGGATTTGGTGTTATTTGTATTGCTGTAAAGGAAGATAAAAGCCTAACAGCCTGTCTGATAGATGGCTCAAACCCTGATGCTATTACTCATGGAACAACCTAGACGCTGATAAGAATTAGAGCTGAACAAACTGGCCCATTATGAAATGTGTTTTCTTTAAATGCTGTAGAGTAGGTTTCGGAGTAATTTCTGCACTATTTAAAGTCATCATATTGTCTGTACAGCGCCAGATAAAATGTTGGCACTACAGGCATGCAAAAGATAATGATTTTGCCAAAATATCAAAAGGGTAGTTCATTAAAAATCTGTAGCAAAGAAACCATGTTCAAAGAGAAATTACAATGCCATTCCCAATATGCATGCCTATACCTATGAAATTGTGAAGCGTACGTGACCGATCAGAGAGTGTATATGGAATTGCCAAAGGTTTTGTGTATTGGTCTAACTCTGCTCTCTGTAAAGTCAGCTCAGGTCTTACCCTTGGCTTTCCTGTTAGCAGAGGTAGGTCAGCAATGACTGAGAGCTTTAGAATATCCCAACTTGCATATCAAATGCTAAACAATTCAATAACGGTGCTCTTGGGTTAAGGTGAAGGTGCTACCCTGTACAATCATTTTACTGTATGTAGGATCTGGAAATGCAGTGCGGTGTATTTCTGTGACTGCTAAAACTATAACATCTGGAATGCCATCCTGGAGGTTTTCCAGGTGATTTCCATGAGGAACACTTTGTAAAAGTTGTTACCCTTCTAAGCAGAATGTGTTCCCAGGCCTGCATAGGAGCAGAGATTGGATTATAAAGTGCTAAATGTTTTTTACAACTGTATCAGCAACAATACTGTATGGATAACTATTCAAGGCAAATTATTTTTACAGACAATTTCAATGGATTTGTTCCAGTCCTCAATTAAATTCATATTTCTGCATTCAAAAATGTAAGATAACTTATCTTATACTCATCCCATTGTGAAACCGGGATATCCAATCTAGGACAAATCTCTTCAGTCTTCCTATTTCCTATTATTTTCACACAATGTTTTCAAAACCTAGGGCATGAGCGAAATGGCAGAGGAGAGAGTGTAGAGAAGCTGATTCTCCAGGAAATTTAAAAAGCTGATGCTGGTCATTATCACATGAGCTGGACAGCCAAATAGTTTGAGCATTTAGCAGGGTAGGCAGGTACATGATTATGGGAGCTGACAATAAAAGGTATTTTTGGATACAGCGAGGGTTTAGGAGTTGTCTCAAGGGCTCACAAGGTGGAGCAATGAGGTGTCTCATTGGTATATTAGGAGTTTACTTTGTGAGGTACCAGCTCCTTGTTGGGTGTCTGTTGACTTCAAACCCTTGGTGAAGTACCCCTGCCCTAAAAAACCATCACATACATACTTCATGGTAGGGGAAAAAAATATTAAACGTGACTGGTTTAATTAGATTACAGAAGGAGAAGAATAGTAAGTGTTAGGGGAGAAAAAGCAAACAGGAAGCTATTTGAAGGACTTGGGTTGAGTATCTCGCACAGAGCTTATTGTTAGTAAGGAATGACAAGTTTGGGACTGAAGTATGAGAAGACAACAGAAAAAAAAGCTGAGGAAGCTAAGGTAAATCAAGTAGTGATAATTTTTGCATAATTCGGTACCCATGAAAACAAATCTAAAAATGCTGTTCAACATGAGGTGCCAAAGGAAATATGGATGAAGTCAGAACACCATCTCAAAGACATAGAGACAGCCTCACCACCCTTATTCTCATTGTTGTATATCCTTTAAGGATAATGTTTAGGAAATAATTTCAGACACTCACAGCATCGAAGCCAAGGGGAATTTCACAGCAAACCAACAGGCACAGCTGAGTTTTAGCCATGATTTATCCCTCTAAAACTACCTACCCAAATGAGCCTTCTGGGTAACACCTTACACACTTTTCAATTATTTTTTTTCTTTAGAAAACCACACTAATTAATGTGATATTATTCACACAATTGCCACATGTAAAGTGTGATCGAAAGAATAAGAGTTGCGTAAATAAATGTTTTTCTTTTTGGAGACTTTTAACATTGTATTGTTTAAAATTATTTCTTGATTGAAAAACTGCAGTTATCAACTGCATTTACAAACCAGAAATAATTATTCCAGCAAAATATTTCATATTGCACATTAATGCAATAATTGGATATAGAAGAACGTTTAGTGTCTTTTGTCAAGTAGAAATGCTTTTTGCATTTTTCTTTTCAGTAAGAACACTATTAGACTATGGTATGTTATAATAAAACTAACAAACTAAGACAGTTTGACTGCAAATCTTACCCTATCTAATTTGCATTTATAATTGTGTAGTTATTGAACTTTATGTCATTTAAGATGTCTTTTTAAATTCCCTGATAACCAAGGAAAAAAGAATTTTGTATTCTCTTAGTGCTATCTTATCTGTTCTAGAGAGCATCAAAACTATGCTCAATTTGTACAGATATTGGATGCATTGTTTAAAGATTCTTCAGCTCAACGCCTTCAAATCTATATTATATTTGACACTGCACTTGCAGAAGTTCAATGACTTTTGAGTGTAAATAGTGTCATTTAGCAAGGAAACTACTTATTTGTTTCTGAAAAAAGACTACAAGTTCAGTTTAGAGACTGTTCAACCAAAGTTTGTGTCTTTTGAATTTGAAAGGCTCAGATATGCAATAGTCATTTCTGTGAGCCTGCTTGTAAGCCTTCTGATAAGAGAAAGTGGAAAAAAACAATCTAATTTTTTTTAAAAAAATATATTTCTTTTTCCTGTTGAAACAAGAAACCAGGTCACCTTAAAAAGAGTGAAAATTAGCTGAACACTCAAAAGACACAAGAATTTCACAAAGAATACCACTTTTTTGTACAGAATCATCTGTTATAGATGAGCCAAACTACTAAATAGTAAGAAACATTTTAGACCATTGCCAGGAGTGCAAGATTTGTCCTGCCAAGGAACAGTACCCACAACCTCTTCTGAATTCATGGGACCATACATACTGTAAGGGTAGGACCCCCAGGTTTGAAGAATGGGATCCTAATTGTGCCCTTTCCTCCCATGGCCACGCAGCTAACTAATGCAGATCTGAGCATCTGAAAATGTTACCAGGTGAATCCCTTTGTGCCCCAACAAGACCACGGCAGAATTTATGTCAAGGCTTATTTCTGAACAATGAGTTCCCTGTTTTTAAAGACAACAGTAGGTTTGTAGCCATGATCACTCCTTTCTTCAGTACTCTTTTTCAGGTCTTTTCTTCTGAAGGGCTTGTAACGTGGAGTGGCTTTCCCCCATGTTCGTGCACTGAGGCTCACAGTGCTGTATCAGTCTGCTCATCAGACAAAGGGAAAGAAATGGGATAAAGCTGAAGAAAGAAAATATTTCAAGATTAGCCCTCCCAGTGTAAATCAGCATGCGGACCTTCGCAGGGTCACATGAAAACCTCACGCTCACATTTAATTTGCCCATCCTGAAGTATTTTTCCTCCTAATGCCAAATACCATAATGCTCTCTGTCAGTGATTTGAAATTATTGTATAAGCTACATATCGGGTACACTATTGTTAATGAAATGCACACAAGATGATGAACAACTTCCTTTTCCTGCTGGAGCCCAGCTGCAACCAGGCCCTGTATCCTTGATGCTGTAAATCAGGTCTTTGTACTCCGGGAGGATTCAATCAGCTGCAGGTGTGGGCCCGCCAAGGCCCGCCTGGGATTAGGTAGCAGCATTTGATATGAGATCCCAAACAGCACCAGCAATCTACACACCACATGTGGCCAGTCTTTGGAGAAAGCAAAGGAAAAACGCTGATGAAATGTGGCACAGGACCATGGAATGCAATTTCAGACTTCCACATCTGCAGGAAAGAGAGAAAGAAAGTTCCTAATTTTACAGTGATGATGTCATTGAGAATACACGATAGTGAAAATGATGTGCCAAGGCTTTCATAAATTTAACCACTTAGGATGCTGCTAACCGAGGGTTGAGATCTGTGCGTGATATTCGTTGTCATAAATGCATTAACGTTCTGCGAAGTGACAAGCTGCTGTGTCAAAGGGTTCCTGTCGGTGTGTTGGTGTGTTGGTGGTGAGGTGGCGGCTGCACAGACCGAGCATTTCCACGACGCTCGAACTCTGTGCAGATGCAAAACCAAGCTTTTGTGGAAGTTCACTTTTGTTCACTAAACATTATCATTAAAAAGAGGCGATTTGATCAAACTTATTCCAGCCTGAAAAGGTAAAGCACTTGCCTTCAACGAGAAACAACAAAAATGGTTGTTCAGTTCACTCCCAGAGGTTAAAAGTTGTGAAGTTTATTTTTAACATATATCCTTGATATCTGAGGGATAAAGAAATGTTAGAACAGGTCTGGTTTTGTTATTACTGTAAAGATAAAGTATATTGAAAAGAGCATGTCCTTGACTTTTTTTCTTAAAAAAATCTGTTTTCCATTAGCTTATCTTGATAGCTGAAGTTAATCATTATTTTCAACCATATATGATTTAGATATTATGTCATTAATTCATGTACAATCCATCTGAATAATGATTGTGGTTTTCTGCTTTACAAATTCATCTACTTCACTGAGAAACCAAGAGAGTCAAATTCCATGCAACATCTGGTTTCCATTTTATGTAATTGCTATTTTCAGAGTTATAATCATGTGTTATTGTAAGGACCACAGTGTCAATCATGCTGCTAATGGGGAAAATTCAATGCCTAAATACCTGAGAGAACAAGAAGCTGACTTAAACAGGTGCATTTAGACACTTGGTTTTAAGTATAATTCTAGTCTACCAATTTAAATAAATCATTTGAAGAAGAAACTATATTCTTTCCATACCTTCTACTGAACCAAAGTTTAATACAAGCTTTCTACACTGTGAGCCTGGTTTTGCTCCCACCAGTTCAAAAACTGCAGGATTTGATCCCATGCAGGTTCCAGTACCATTAACCCAGTGCAGCTCTAAATCCAGTTTACTTAGCCAATGTCAGTACACAGTTAGCCCCCTTTTGCGAATATGAGTGGAGGGGAGAGAAATTTAGCTCTTTTTAAAGAATATCAGGTACACATCTGCCTTACTTATCACATCCATAAAAAGGTGCAGAAAATAGACAGACATAGGAAAAATATGACAATCCATGTTTTCAGGTAAAGTACTGTACCAAAAAATGCAGTGTAAATATATATTTATGGGCTTAATTTAGAGTTTGATTATAAGTAGAGTAAAAAGTATTCATCAGTGTTAGAGCCGTTACAACTCAAGGTACAGACCATGACAGAAAAAGCTCTCTGATCAGCCTTTCTTGTATTTACTACTTCCTCTTTTTTATGATTTTGTTCATACAAATTTTCAGGTAAAGCTGACTATTTCCTGCTCAAAAAGAAAATATGAAACTAATATACATTTTTATAATATGCATAATATTTTATTATGGATAATAATGCATATATAGAAAGTATATGTTTACCTGTGCAGTAATTTTATGTATTTTGGGGGCAAGACTACTTTGAACAGCTTGTGGGGGGGGTGTAAAAATACATTCATTTTTATCTCAGTACTCACTGTATCAACCAGCAGACGCTTACTCACCCATTGCCTTTGGGTAGCAGCACTCAGTGAATACATAAAGTATATCTAATCTCTACTTTTGAAAACAAGGTAAGGAGAACAGTGACAAGTCTTGCAATTCCAGCAGCAGAGGGCTTCTGTGAAAATTGCTCTTAGCAGGAGCAATAAAAGCTTTTTTTGTTAAGAAAGGGAAGTTGCTCTCCTTAGTTTTGATGAATATAGTTTTGAAAACACATTAGTTTAAATCAATTAGATGGGACCAAAAAAAAACCCATTGTCTGCACTGTCTGCAGGACGATGGCTCAAAGGGGAAAGCCTGGAGACATTTACACATATGTATACTCTTGCCATTAATACCTTCCGAATACACCCATATTTCATCCCACCTCTCCGCCTCGAAACCTGTAGGTACACAGTGGTGTAAATACAGGAGAGGAATGGGCTGTGTTGAAGAGAATCAAGACCGGGAACGATTTTCCTGACCTAACCCTGACAGCTAATCTCCGCTAGCTCCTCTGGTGAACGTTTGAAGCTCAGGTTGAAACAAGCTGCCAAGTTGGAAGCTGTGCCTGTTATTGCCATGGGAGCCACAGCAGGCACACCCCAGCTCTGCTTCCCCCAGGCTTCAGCATTAAATGCTCTGCAGCCGCATCCACACAAGTAGTTTTGCATGTATGCACAACCTCAGCTCTGCAGGGTGTGGTCGGATCCTTTTCCAGCCTGGAGAAGTGCCTTTCTGCGCTGCGAGGGAAGAGCTGCATTTACCCATCTGGTAATTTTATGGCCACATTAATTGACCCAAAGTAAATTTCTGCGTTTGCT
Source organism: Burhinus bistriatus (assembly GCA_013397275.1). Taxonomy (NCBI): domain Eukaryota; kingdom Metazoa; phylum Chordata; class Aves; order Charadriiformes; family Burhinidae; genus Burhinus; species Burhinus bistriatus. Next base: position 294,923 of record VYXH01006857.1, on the reverse strand, counting down.
GTATGCACACATCAGTCAGCCACGACTACAAAGGATGCCTAAGGTGATCAAAAAAATATAAACAAGACCCTGACACTTGGGAAATCCTGAGCTGCCGTGTCATCTGAATTGCAGGCAATAGCCTATTCCTAGTAGGAATGTGCAAGTAAAGGCACTTTATGTTTTCGCTTTCCCCAGAAAACAATGACTGAGGTGAAGGTTCAACAGTACTGCTTGCAGGGAATGCAAAAAACATGAAAAGAGACACTGAATTAGTCCAGAATGTGGTGGAGCACACTGCAACATATTCTGAGGTATTTTCCCATCTGAGTTAATAAAGTTATATGGCAAATACAAATATGCAGTTATACAAGTGAACGCACTAGGGGAGTCATGGGTGCCTAGTCAGCACTGGGGACCCTCACAGTTTTCATAAGGGGTCCCCCAAGTGGGGGATTGTATTTGTTTCCCTTTTTCAAATCACTTTTCAGCTCAGGTTTAAGTACAGACCTTAGTTTTCTCTTTTTAAAAAGGACGTATCAAGCCTGAAGAAACTCCTGAAGACTTCAAAGCTAACACTCCTGATGACAGAAGGTAAATCAAAAGAACTCCAGATTTATGATTTTTTTTAATCTTACGATTTTGAAAGGATGCAGCTCATGATTTGTAATGCACAGGGTCAGCAGAAATGCAGACGTAGTTTGCATTGCGAGTCTCCACATAAAGCACAGGACAGTACACCAGAGGCAGCTCCTTACTTCTTAGGGTTGACAGCGAAATTCCAGGGTCTAATTTCGCAGTTATTATTGCATGACTAACTGTAATGCTGAATTTGTGTGTATAAGTCTTGGTATATTACATTGTTAGTCCTGTTAATAACTGTGTTTGCAAAACATTGCCTTAAAGTAAGTAAATCAATAGCATTCTTCTCATATGCAAATAAATATGTTTACTGGATTTTTTTCCTTCTTAAGGATTATATTCCTCAGTTAAAGCGGTAAACAAGGCTACTTATATGTTCTTCCTGACTTTACTTACTGTTACTGTGCAAATCAGCTTTACATTCCCAAGTCTGAAATTTCACCAGCGTTAATTTTGTCATCATTTATTAAAGTAGAGGGAACAAAAAACTGTACCCAAAGAAATCTTCATAGCCAACTATAGCAGAGAAAAATTCCTGTGCCACTCATGAAGAAAAACACAATAAATTTGGCATTTTCCATCTCAGACATGGAGGCATGGAGAAGCTGAATGTATTATAATTTTCACAGAAGTTCAAATAATTAATTGATCCAACAAAAATAGTTTTGTTAGCATTTTCTAGAAGTAAAATTTGTTGCAAGAGACATGACAAATTATTCATATGGAATTATTTTTACTACCTTAGAGTCAACTAAAAGTTGGACAATAAGCAGTAAGAGAATTTCTTGTCTGTGCATATATATCTTAGTTTGTGTTTTGACTATGCAGTTGTGTTGCTTCTCAGTTATTTACAATGAAGAGTCTGTCTCAGTCCATTTCTTGGGACTCATCACTGTGGTATTGCACAAAGACCCCAGCAGAAGCCTAATTTTCATAAATAAGCATTCAAACAACAGAGTTCCAGAACGGTATTTTGTAACTGCTTTCAGTAGGTGATAGTCAGACCCTCTTGATTTTCGACTTTCAGCTCAGGTCATACTCAGAGCACCCATGCTTCGTGTTTGGTTCACTATACAGTCAGGAGGAGAGGAATTCTGTTCTAATCAGGCTACTCAATCTTGATGCCAAGCCAGGTGACAATGTGAATATCCCAGACGTCCATGAGCAGTTGTAATCATGTGCTTGATAGCTCTCTGCTTCAGCAGTACCAAAGGAGTACCCCTTATTTTCTTTTTTAACCTTTATTTGTCCTGCTATAAACTAGATGCACTAAAAGAACTGTTAGTAAAAGGCATTAAAACATAACAACAAAAGAAAGATCTTGTGTGGTTAAATTAGCTGAATAAATACAATTCTTGAAAGTCTTGAGAGACATCTCGATATTCATCCTTCAGAAATTCAGGTTGAGATTCAATTGTTTAAACATAGGTAAAACATAGGTACTTAGCACCGTTTTAGATGGCCTAAGGTGTTCCACTACCTCCACGAGCCTCTCCAGATATGTGTGAGTCCGTTGCACATCCCATGTTAGAGGTAAAACAGCTTGTGTGGCTAGTTTGGATATACCAGGACATTTCAGATGACAGCAGACATGTATGTCTAAGCAGCTGAATTTTGTCCATGAGATTCAGATCACACAGCAAGGGATATTATGTAGGCTACTAAAACCCACTGTGAGGGGTAGCCAATACAGTCAGAGAGTCCCAGGCCCAGGTAACTATGCTCATTTAGGATTCTTGGTCTAACAGCTGAATCCCACCTCTAATATCTCTTCCATCCTGTAGAAACTAGGTAGGTATAGCCACAGATTATCCCTAGCCAGCAAAAAAGGTTGATCCCAATGCCCAGCTTTTAGCATGGAATCCTCATTGAAGAAGAATTTTTGTAAGACTTCACATTAAGTCTTATCATACTTATCTTACTCTGAAGACTCCCATTCTTAAAACGGGGGCTCTTTGTGCAACTCAGCTGCCTTAACAGAAGTTCCGAATGCCATCAGAGACACCCTCTGACGCATCCACGTAAGGCTGGCAAGGTCTGACATAGGACCTTCTGGATCAGCAGTAGGATGCCAGGCAGGATCCCATACTGAGCTTGCAAGGACATAAGGTGCCTACTGGAAGGACTTAAGGTGCCTACTACGAGGCAACAAAATCAAGTCGTCTATGACCAAACCCCAGCTATGAAGGTTCACAGTGTGATTTCTAACCCTCCTCAACACTCTGATGATGCCTTAGAAGAATTTTTTTTTCATTTGCACTGAGAAAGAGATGTCATGGTAAATAAAATAATAAATTATAAGGAACAAAATGATCCAAGATAGTCTAAAGACCAGAGTCATGTTCCTAACGGTGAGGTTTATCAGGCAGTAGAACATTTTCCCAAGGGAACTCATGGTAGAACTGTTGATAGCTACTTAAAACAAGGCAAAACAGTACTCTTAAGAACAAATATTTCTGTAGGGAATGATTCTGTATGTGCAGGGAAATCAGCATGATGACCTCTTAACTCTAGTCCATAGACATTTTCTTTTAGTGTGTGATACCAGGTAATGAATGTACAGACTCAGTGTAAAAATTAACTGGCTTAGGAGGATTTAAAAAGTAAACATGTGGAACACAGTTTGAAATATTCATGTTTTCCTCTCATAGGAGGCCAATGTAAATATTATTCCACATGTTATCAAGTAATTCCAAAGCTAAATGTACTCACCCCAAGAATGGTCATGATCAAAATCTAACAAAGTCCTTCTGAAAGGGCTCAGTGTATATAAATTAAAGGTAGCCCAAAGAAAGACATGATTCCATTCCAGCTCCTGGGGAAAGAAGTGAGGAATGCTTGCTCTTGCTAGTTCAGTAAACCAGGTCCACTGCTAGGCCGGTCTGAGCTCCATGCAATCCATAGAAAGGTGCGGAACAACCTATCTATGCCTTTGCCCCTCCGCAAGGCCTGATTCACGATGCTCAAGCAGAACTTGGTGCATGAGCATGGACACTGTCTTCTACGCAAAGCACAGAAATCATGGTGGCTTTCATCCAGACTGATGAGGCAAGTTTATAAAATGAGGAATGGCAGGATCATGTACTGAGTAGGTGGAAAATTTCAGCTTGGTATCATTTTCTTTCAGCCTTAGGGGCTCATGCTGTCCCCATGACTACTGCACCGTTAAGTGTGCAGTGGCTCAGCTCCCAGAAAAGAGGGATGTGGTGAGTTCCCTTCATCTACGCAGCCAGCCTGCTTAATTGCTGTCGATTGGGGTAAGCTTCTCAGAGATGGGCAGTTATGCATTTAAATCCCTCCCACACTGAGCACAAGTTTTCACTTCGGAGCAGTTGTTCAAATTCAGATAGTAACGTTCCACAGTGTAGTTGTCTCTGCTCCATGTTGAAGAAGGTGAAGATGCCTAATCAGCATCCAAGATTTAAGGGCTGCAGTTTGAAAGAAAATGCTAACTCCAGGTCCCTGTACTCAGTCTATCCTATTGGCTAGCTTTAGGCAGCTCCTACTTAACTTCCAGGAGTAAGGAACTGGAGGTTGTTGCATCCCTACAGGGACTGTGCAAGAAAACTATGTATCTGGATTCCCCGCCTGTGTCCAGATAGACATTTATAGACATTGCACTGCCAGAAACAGATGCTGAGAGAGGGAATTCTGAACCTGACCCAATGGGAAATAATAATGATATGCCTGTCATAAACTAATCATAACATCACAAATGGGGCAAACAATTTTTGATTGATTTGATTTATTTTTGGCTGTATCTACAGTTTTGGTTCTCAGTGAATTAATGGCTTCTTTAGATGACATAATTAGAAAATATTCCCAAGAGAGACAAAACTAAAGAGTTTTTATTGTTCCTATCTGCACCCTATCTATGGGTGCTACTCCGCTTTAGTCAGCAGTTACATTGCCTTATCCCAGTGATGAATTTCTTCCAAGGCCTTCACTGTAAATAATTACCTCCCGACAGGCAGATCCCATCTTTTAGACAGTTAAGCTTCTTTAATCACTACATTCTTAAAAATATTCTCTCAGGTTTCCTTCACAATCTATTTCTGGAACAAAGTTATTGGTAGTGAAAAATCTTTGCTACCAGTTACAATACTTTCATCAGCCCCATAAAAGGAAGAGAAGCTGCTTCAGCAGGAATCATTTATGGATGAAACTTCTGGATACACGCACAGCTTCTGCAGGATGCTGAAAGCCCATCTCTTTTAGTCAATCCAAGATTCAGGAGTAGAGGAGTATGTGACTTCAGCATTGCCAACTCTCATAATTTGCATCCTGAGTCTCATGACAGTTTGCTCTTTCTTTTCCATTAAGCTTCAGCTCCTGGGGTCATATGATTAAGAAAGAATCTCAGCTTTCCTCCTATAAAATAAATAGATTCCAGTTTCTAGACCAGAACTGCAAGCTAGAAAGAATGAACCAAAAGAAACCAGGGGTTTCCCAGTTTTATTTAGTCGTGTGATTTTTGAGTCATTTTTTGACTGTTTGATGACTGATACAATTTCTGAATGTCAGTGGCTGGCAGTCTTGAGGCTCTCTCAGCCCAGTACAAAAGGGGAATGAGGCGCTTACTTGGAGGGTTGCTTTACAGCATGACGAAATCCAGGGAGGATAATTGAAATGCTGGACCAGTTGTTAAATATATATTATCTAAAGGCCACCTGCCTGGCAGATCAAGGCAAAGAGTCCCTGCAGAACTATTGAGGGTGCAGATTTTTGCACTTCCTTGACTTCAGTATGGTTTTACTTAACACATACACCTGCATAATTGAAATCAATCCAACCATAAGTGATACTCATGAACAATAAAAAAAAAAAAAAATACAGAAAACAAAACAGAAAAAATGAGAGTTAACAGGACAGGCACTAGACCAGTAAAAATAGCTGATGAACCTTGCCAGCTGTTGAAAAACTGTCTGTGGGATCAGTTCCTTTGTTCTTCTCTAATAATAGTTTTGGTTTATGTTTCTTTTTTTTTCCCTTCTTTTCTTTTACTTTTACTGTTTTCATTTTGCTTTGATGTTGAAAACAGCCACAGCTGCAATACAAAAATTATTGTTCCTACTTTCACACACAAGTTCATGCACTCAAAGGCAACTTTCTTTATGCATACACATCACATGCGCAAATGCATACTCATATGTAAATATATACATGCACCAACACACGTAAACTATACATTGTTTGTGAATGTATCCTGATGTCAGTTGACTACAAATAAAAGGAAATTAAATTTTGTCTAACAAAAAGTAAAAATTATAAACTTGAATATCCTTTTAAATACAAACTTGTAATAACATATAAGAACTTCTTCAAACTCTGCAAGTCCCCTCCAAATGTTTAATATCCCTTTACAGATATTAGTCATTTATTTTTTATTTTTTTTAAATGTTGCATTTGCTGCAGATACGCTTGAGAATCCTAGGCAATCTTTCAACTTACAGCGTCACAAGTATGACACCAGCCCAGGTCAGCAGCAGTGTAAAGGTAACAGAAATCAACCTTCCCAGATGCACGGTACCAAGTAACAGAACCTCTCCCATCCAGCTTAATCTAATATAGTTCCTCATATGCAGAGGAGAGAAGATAGACCCTCCAGGGTGCTCTGAGCATATTGAGAACATGAGTTTGTAGAGTAACTTCCAAGAGCCAGAACTCTTCTAACAGTTATTCATCTCATTTCTTAAGTTAGTCTCACAAACCTCCTGTGATGTTTGTTAGTAGATATAGTCATTCCTTTTTTGATGGGAGGAAAGAGAAGAACTGGGAAATGTAAATGGCTTATTCAAGGTGACACAGGAAGTCTGTGAAGAGCTGCAAATTGAACCCAGGTCTTCCAACTCCCAGTTCAGTCTTTATATCAATCACAAAACCTTCCTTCCTCCACTGGATATTTAAAAACAAAAACATTTATAACTTGACAAACATTTTCTTTCTTCATGCATCAAATGGCATGCCTGAAGTGGATTTATTCCTTTTGAATGTGACTTAATTTACAACATAGTCCCAATTATCACAATATTTCTTAAAATACTAAAATGATAACAGATCCTAACTTCTGGAGTAAAGCTTAAGAAAAGTAGCAGAAAAATATATCACCAGCTCAGGTCGTAGAATCACTTTCTCAGATGGGTCAGGCACTAATCTAAGCAAATAAACTTAAGATCGTTGATGCAACTCCTTTGACAGCATAGTAATATAACTACACAAGGGAGTGGGAGCAGGGGTCAAGATTTTTTAGTTCTGTTTCTAATTATCATTATTATTATTATTATACTACATCATTAAAATTCTAGTTCAGGATCTCATGGCATTTTGTATTTCCCAACTAATATAAAAAATACAGGTCCTACTTTCTATGGTCTACATTTGAAGAGATGACATTATAACCTACCACAGACATGCTGAGTATTCTTTGGTAAATCACATCTATTTCCAAAGCCTTTTTTCTTCATTGTAAATGGATTATAATAACTACTACTTCTCTAGCAGCTCAGTTGCAAGGACGAAATACAGGGTGGGGAGGTCATTTTGCCTTTGCAATTTATGATAGAGTCACAGGGACCATTTGCAAGATGAGACACCACAGGATTGAACTCCAAAACTGGAGCTAAATCTCTAATGAAGTATCGCCCTTCACAAAAATGTAACCAGCTCTGAAATAGACATATCTGTGCATGTTTTAAAGTTTATGTGTATAAATATACAGATAAAAATTCAGAAAGAACATTAGTAACCGTGTCAAAATGCATACACACATGCACATACGTATGTGTTGAAAATACTGCTGCCTCTTGGAAATGTCCCAAGAACAGCTTCAAGTGCTAGAAATTGTTACCATTAGTTCACCTTACCAGGAAGATAAAAAGAAATTGTTCCAAGTATCTGAATAAAGAAATATAGTTTATGGAGGTGACAGAAACACAGCTAGCAGCAGCAACATCTTATTTGAAGTTTTTAACTATTTCAGTATTTCTCTTCTAAATTACTCCCAGTCCTTTTTACAGTGCCAGCAGCCAGAGTGAACTCTTCTTTCTTTCATCCTGTCTGCTTCCTTTGGACACTTCCTATCCCTGCTAAAAAACATTTCACAATGTTCAGCGGTGCAGTAGATCTACAACAGGAAACAGCTGGTATTGGCAGCTGGCAGGCACAGGGCAAGATGGGGCTTGGGTCCTAGCACTGAAGAACATATGACCCAGCATGTTCTCTGGCTTCAGGTTATTACATGGCGAACCCTACCTAAAAACAGTAGCATGGCCATCAGGGGAGGCAGAGCCCTGCCGTGAAACAATGCTGACCTCTGACAGGTGGTATGGACTGTATGGTAAAAGGAGAAAAATAAGATCTAACTTCTAGCCAAGGCTCTCTGTCACAACTGTAGGTGGTTGGTGATAAGGTTTATCAGTGTGCTCTGCAGACACTGTGTTCATAATTTGTTTTGCAGCAGGAAGCAATCATTATGATTTTGAGGGGGGGGGTGGGGAGACTATTTAATTTGTAGCTGGAGCCATTGCCAGCTCAATGAGAACAGCTCCAGATTCCTCTTGAATTTTAGTTTTCCTGGAAAAAAAAATTTCATACTGTCTGCCAGTCTTCCTGCCACAGGGGAGAGGACCTAATAGGCCAAAGTCAGCTGCTTTCCCTCCCCACTGAGGAATGAGAGCTGTTCACAGGAGGGAGGAGAGGACAGGAAAAGCCCAACTTCCCGGGGAGAAAATTCTTCATCGCTGGACTGGCTCTTGAGTGTCCCTCCACCAGCCTAATCCTCAAGATGGACACCCGTATTTTGAATGGAGACATGGGTGTGGCAGGGGAAGATGTCTGTTTTCAGGATCTCCAATACAGTAAAAAATGCTATTGGGAAAATAGGGGAAGATCTAAGGATATGTTGTTGGAAGAGAAAAAGGGGGTTGTGGAATGAAGAGATAAATGGGCGGTGACAGAACTGATGAGACTAGAAATGATAGGAGAGCTCTAGCAACAGGGCATTATCTTACGCATCTGTGGGAGCTGGGACTCCAGGGTGACCCTCTAGGCAATCAGGTGCTCTGGGGCTGAAAAGAGACGGGAAGAATTCCAAAGCTTAAAGACAGACGAAACAATTCAATGTAGTCATTTTTAAATAAATCAGATGAAATATACTCATACTTTGGGAATTAATCCCACAGTTTTGCAAATCAGCCTTGTGATTTTTGATCCTCTGGAATTGTCAACACTGTATGCAGTGCATAACCACAAATGTGATACAGCTTTTTCTATGGGCGCAAGGAAGAACAATAAAGTGTCTCCTGGAGCATTTACAACACTTATAAAATGACTTTATTTTCCTTTCCCAGAAACCAGGTTCATGAAGAGTGATGGTCCATCAGCAGTCATTTGCAGGGAAAACCCACCAGAAGACTGAGCAGTAAAGAGGTTTTCTGTTCTTGTCAATCAAATAAAATTTACTTGTCCCATTTATTTTGCTTCTCTTGTTTTTTTTTTTCTCTTTAGGCTGGTGTGTATAGTTCCACTGCCCAGGTCTAAGATGAACACATACCCACATGGCTTTTCTGTGCTACCTAATATCATGCACCCATGTCCTCCCACACTCCTTTGTTCTCCCACACATTGATTGGCCATTCTGCTGTCTACACCATACACAGGGATGTAAACTGGTACTCAGTTATGACCTAGGATTAAAGCAGACAATTCTTGAAGGGGACCTTTGTAGAAAAGTAAAAAGTATCTTCATTTTTGTTCTGTTCTTTATGCTGTCAGTTTTCTTGTGACTTCTGCAGTCTATTCAGTTAGAAAATTTAGTTTCTTTTGCTGAAGTAGAATTAAGCAAACGATTTGGTAATGTTGTAATTATAGGTACATTACTCTTCTGTCTTTCAAATGCTGCCTGAGTACTAGAGCTTATTGTATTGGGTTTCTTTATCTTGCACCTTTCCAGTCCTGACCCTTTTACCTTTGGTCCTGCTGTCTGTCACTCTGCCACCCTAGTAAGTCAATCAAGCTACAGGAACTATCATAAAGAACACTTTTTGTTTTATTTCAGAATGAGTGAAGCAAGGGGCAGTGGTTGAATAAACATGATCTATCAGATTCCTATGAGGATCAAAATTTAATAATTCTAGTTGAAGCAAGTTGTATGAAGATCTTCTCATTATAACCATGATCCCAAATCCGTGGTCACCATGGGGCAAGTGTGCTAACTCCATGCCAGAATGGTTTCAAATGGTTTGTGCTTCAATGCCTTGTTTCCACTGTTTTCCGTTCAATAGTACCCTGTGCTGGATGGAAGGAAAAGGAGTGAGATCACTAGGTCTGGAGTATACACCAGTGTATACCCTCATCTGGTATACAATCCACATCTACAAAATTATCTTGCCAAGGTCAGTCCTCTGAGTTTTTCCACACATATAGTCATGAAGTACTTCTCTGAGGCAATGTGTAGGGCTTTTGCACTACAGCTTCCATAAAGAAGCAGTTTAAACAGGTGACCAGAATAGTAGCACAGAAAAAAAAAAAAAAAATAATCCTGAAGGATTTACCAACTAGCCAGAAGGCACTGGGTGGCGATTTGCTCTGAACCATTGGCTAATATCACCAAGTGACCTTTCACTAGTTGTTTGACCTCTTTGTGCCTCAGCAAGTTTAGCTGGAAATAAAAGCAAGACTTCACTGGAAACCAGACATTGAGTGTAAACTGTGGTTTCCTAGATAAATAAATTACAAAAGAAAGTTTTATAGGAGTCACACGGCCAGTGTCTAGCACTTTGAACAGACAATGGGTAACAAAAACCGTATGTGGGAATGCTGTGTGGCAACACTGCTGTACTACAGATTCCCCATCCAAATTTGCAAATGATCTAAACAGCTCTTATTTTTGAGCCTTTGAAATGACAGCGAGCCAAGACAGGATCCCCTTGGGGCAGTACCCTATCACAGCAGCATTACTACCAGTTGCACTAAGATATTTCACAGAGTTAAGTAAAACTTGATGGCAGAAGTGGGGAAAAATAGATCTCTTCATACCATAAACAAGCATGAATCAGCTTTACTTTTCTTGATATAGCCCTAGTTCCCACTGATAAGCATTTACTCAAATGAATTATCCCATTGAACTCAATGGGATTTTCCTCAGTAGTGTGCGACACGGTAAACTAAAGGATGGCCCTGCATTAGCCAGTGACTGAGATTTTGAACATTTTCTTCCAAATTTGGTCATGTAAGTAATCATTTAAGTTTGGGTGAATGGGAAGTGTTGCCCAGGTAGTTGGGGAAAGCATATCAGGAAGGCTGACTCCTCCAGGTCTCAGCTGAGCAACTTATCTCACAGATCTGAACTACAGCCAATTCTTTTTAAATTTTATATCAGCAGACTTTCTAGAAACCTATCATCTCTGATGAGATCTGCTTTAGCACTCAGTCTCAGATCACTTGTTACCATAAGGGCATTCCCAATTTTGATACGGTTAGTCATATTTCATTACTGACCAAAACTGATATTTGGAGCTGAATACTTCAAAGTAATTTGTGTGTATTTTTTCAAACTCAAAAAGCTTGTGGAACTCAGGAGATGAATGCTGCGATGGAGGAAACATGCTGCACTCCCACTGTCTTGACTTCATTTCTAGTAGGAGCATGGTATCTCATAAAACTGGCTGCCAAAATTGAGACCTAGAGCAATCTAGTGGGATTTAATAGCTGAGTATTCAGGATCTACCTGGGAATTTTGCACCCTTTCTTTTCAAGACTCTAGCCTTGACCTCTACTACAAATTATCAACATACTGGACTCCACTCTGAGCCTAGTTGTTTCACATTTGATTGATTGATATGAAACACCAGGAGAAGACCATGCATCACATCAGGGGACCTACAACCCATATGCCTGCCTGGTCAAGTGCAGTCTCACGGTCACAATGAAGACACTTCAATCAGAACAGTGGCACATGCCGACAGCTCGCCCAACCTCCCACTGTACCACGGTTGCTTTCACCCCCCTGTAATTCACATCAAATCCTGCCAACCTTTTGTTTCGTCTTTCTCACACCAGGACTTTTCAGTGGGATCTCCCTGGCAGAAAGAATGTGACTGTCAGCTGCAGTGAGCCACTTTCTTGCTGGGAATCTTATTGTTTGGCAACCAGCATTTAATTGCTTCAGAATCGTACTGAATTGTTTCCACTCTGGTCAAAGTTAGAGAGCGTTGCCAGCAAACCCAGATGGGGTTGTCAAGAAAATTTGAAGTGCTGATATGGCCACGTGCAGACTATGACTCACAGTAGAGGACTATCCTCTGTAGATCAGCTGAGTCTAGGCTGACAGTTCTGCCACCAAGAGCGCTGTGACTTGGCTTGTGCAAACACTAGTAATATTTATGTGACCTCCATGATTAAGAATCAGACAAAAGACCTCTAGACCATTATTCTTAGAGTACAGTCTACATGTCACTAATTCAAAGGGATTTTAACTGTTGAATCAGCTGATAATGAGGGCAATGCATAACAAAGCTCATTCCTACTTCCGAAGTGAAGTAGATTTTTATGTCATACACTCAATATGTGAGGCTTTTGAGGAAAGCCTTGTTAGTGCCTTTCACAGGCAGAGCTCCAGAAGGTGCTGGAATTACACCTGAAGAAATGTCAGGAGCTTGTCAGAAGCAGATATTGAAGTTTAGGTAGCACCCACCGTGGTCTGTTGCTATAATCCCACCTTGCCATCTTCCATCTTACACTCACCTCAATTCATTTGCTGTCTGGAGAGCAGACAGCACAGGCAGTTCTTGCTGTGAGTGGTCCTTGCCCTGGCTGCACGTGTGGCTGAGGAAAAAGCAGTTTCTTAATATACACACAGTTCTTGCCCTAATTGCTTTCAAAAGAGGTGATCACAATGAAGCTCTCAGAGCGTGTGTGAGTGAGTTGCATTCCAGATTGCTGCTATCTATTGTTTTCCTCCTTGCTGTGTGAAAAGAGCAATTCTGTATATAAAAAGCCTGTTGGGAGAAACATGTTTTTTTTCCCCAACAGTGAGCAGATGGTCCACAGATTTTGTGCATCATTTGTAAATTATTTCAAAGTCTATTTATCTATTCCAAAGAGATTACTGGAATCTACATCTGCATTTTCATGTAATTGTTTCCATGTCACATGAATGAGGCATAAGAGGGTTACAAAGGAAAGATGATCACCTATAACATAGCTGGCTGACATCTGCAAGAATTTGGGGAACCTATCTACTAAACTCTTCCTTACTACACCTCTTTCTTTAGTCCCTATTATTTTTTAACAAATTTTTCAAGTGAGAGCTAGAAATCAGTGTTACTGAAAAATCTTCAAGATGGTAAATCTCAAGAGTTCATCTATTCCTATACTTGCAGGCAAAGCAAGATCAATTCTTCTCAAAACAACCCTTTGTTTGTTTACCTTGTTCTAGAAAACCTCAAAAGAAAATGTGGAAATTTTTCCAGCTATCAAAAGAAAAAAATAAGGAAGAACTGTGAAGTATTATGAACTCTCAGAGATTAAATCTCAGGTGCAAATCAAGACTTTTCTAGGATGTAAAGAACAGGAAACTTCTTTATTATCAGAACCATAATAATTATAATGACAATGAAAACCTTTCTCTTTCTTCAGTGCAGACTAAGCTACTTGTCAGTGTGTGGAGACTAAAAGTTTTAAAACATTTTTCAGTTCTTCAGATGAGGGAGCGAAAGAGAAGATCTTCTTAGAAGTCACTTCAGAGATAGGTCACAGGCAGCTGAATAAGTGGACACAGAATAATTATGGACATCTACACAGTATCAGACAGCTTCTGGTGTGGCCTCAAATAAGCCAATGCCACAAGGGTGTTTTGAAGAAAGGATAAGGACTGGGCTCTGATTCTGTGATTATAAGATAGATACATATGGGGCAGAGCTCAACAGATCATCTAAGAAAAGACTTGAATGAACAGAGGATGGAGACCTGCTGGGTAGACCAGGTCAAGAGAGCTCTTTCAGGAAGTTGTCTAACTTAAATGAATTTTTCAGCCGTACTGAAGTGCAAACCATAAAGATCTCAGCTCAATCAGTTTATTAAAGATTGAAAGGTTACCAGATAATTCAGTACAGAAGCTCAGAAATGGAAAAGATATCTTGTGAAGGAGGAAGAAGGGAGGTACTCTCCATCTTGTTGATGAAGTCGTGATGCAATTTGGTAGGGGGAAGATGATGTCAGGTTTGTGCGAGTAAAACAAATTAAACTTAAAAAACAGTATCAATTAATGCTGCATCTTAAAGGACGTACTAATCAAAATCATTGTTTAGTTACACCATAATACTTGGGAGAAACTATTTCACCAGTTTTGGAAAAGCACTGAGATCCTCAATAATACTTGATAATTCTACTTAGTGATTTACTTCTAAACATTAGTTTTATATCAGTATGTAAAATAACAATTTGAGAGAAATTTTCTGAAGGACAAAAAGAGGTAAGGAGTTTACATAAGACTAGTTGTTATGACTGGGGACATGGATCTGGTTATCTTGGTCACACCTTTCCAAAAAGATGCTTATTAAATCCAAACCTTAGATAATATTCGTATTAGTTCTACGTATTCCAGTATTACCCAAAATCTGCTGTCATCCATTACACACAGGAATTCCTGTCTTGAGAACACAGCCATAGTTAAGAATAGATATCATAGCCCACTTATTAAGGGATAAATAAGGTCATTGGGACTTCTGTTGAGGATTTCATTTGAATGACAGGAAGGATATTGTGGTCTCAATATAATCCAAGATACTGGAAAGACAGAATCTTAAAAAGCTAACACAGGATACAAAGGGCTCCTCATCATTAAGAAATCAGAAAAGCAGTGCAGTTAACCTACACCAACAAATTTTGGTATTTTCTTGGGTTTTCCAGGGCTCTGATTGCTAGGAGTGTGAACAGCAAGGGAGGGGAGAACCACAGAGAAATTAAGGGGATGCTTTTCCTGACCTCCTACCAGAAAAGTAGAGACAGTGAGTTACACAGGCTGAGATCTGTGTCTTTCAGTCCTTTGTAAAGCTTAAGGAACTGTAAAAATAATTGCTAATATTTTCAAAAGTTTTCCTATCTCTTTCCATAAGGAGGGTGAAACTTCCCCTGGATTTACACATGAACAGGTAAAGCATCTTTACCTCTCAGTGCCCTTAATTCTCACGTTACTTCTCTTAAGGGATGAAATACTTTAGCCTAAACTAACTCTCTGCGCTCAATACATGACTATCAGAGAGCAAGGCAATGAACCTTGATACACATCAGCTTAGAAGAGCCAATGTTCTCTTCTGTACTTAAAGCTCTCTTAAATCTCCCTGAAATTCTACTGAAAAGTAAAACAGGTATAGTCTATTTCAAACTCGATTGGGACATTTGCTCTAAATTTGAGTATTTTTCTGCTGTTTAGGTGTGTTCTTGAGGCTAGATTTCTATGTACGTTAAATTTCCTTGTTCTGTGTTTATGCAAACAAAAAGCATGGGTCAGGGCTAAGATGAAAAAAAAGAAAATACAAAAGAGCTGGGAGGGGGCTTATCTTGCAGAGAGAAAAATGTATTATTCACAGATTTATTTATCCATCTTTACATCTGTGCATGTGTTTATTATTACAAGAATCACACAGTAATCATAAATATTCATAGTGATATATGATTAGCAGGTAGTTTGCAAACACTGCATCTTTCCCTCTTGGGAATGTATTCTGCTTTGCACAGAGAGGTCCAGATCCCTGACCAAGGCTGTTACACTCTGCTGTCATACAGATGAATCACGCTGGTTTGTCACCATCTCAGAGGCCATAAGAAGCTCTGGAATGTCCTGAAATTGTCCAAATGGAATTTATTTAGGCTGTTTTAGTTGAAGAAATGTTTATGAATGTTAAGCATTCAGACCTCTAAAGCTACTGAACCAATCTATTTAAAACTTGGCTTGAACTTGAACACTCAATGGGACATACACAAGTCAGGCTTTAAGTACAAATTTTATTGTCATAGCAGCTGTGAGGAGCATATTGGTTCATACATATAACTAAAGAAAAGCATTTTTTCACCAAACTTCCCCAAAACATTTGCTTATGGGTTTAGGCCGAAGCTGAACATTTAATTTTAGTAAGAATCAATTTCTTAGGAATAACAAGAAAGAAGGATTCTATACCTGAACCAGAACAGACAAGAAAGTAAGACTGGACAACATGTACAGAAAAACTCCTAGAGCATAAATTTAACGTTAGCATGGACATTATGAAGTACTACAAGAAACTCTCTTGCACTTCACGAAATCACGGAATTCTTTAGAGTTGGAAGGGACCTCTAGAGATCATCTAGTCCAACTCCCCTGCTGACGCAGGAATGCCTAGAGCACATTACTCAGGGCTGCATCCAGGCGGGTCTTGAAAATCTCCAGAGCAGGGGACTCCACAACCTCCCTGGGCAGCCTGTTCCAGTGCTCTGTCACCCTCACCGTAAAGAAGTTTTTCCTTATGTTTGAATGGAACTTCCTCTGTTCCAACTTGTGGCGGTTGCCCCTCGTCCTGTCACTGGGAACTACTGAAAAGAGTCTGGCTCCATCCTCCTTCAACCCACCCTTTAGATACTTCTAAACAAGAATAAGGTCTTCCCTCAGCCTTCTCTTCTCCAGGCTA
This sequence comes from Burhinus bistriatus, assembly GCA_013397275.1. Taxonomy (NCBI): domain Eukaryota; kingdom Metazoa; phylum Chordata; class Aves; order Charadriiformes; family Burhinidae; genus Burhinus; species Burhinus bistriatus. The sequence goes on along the minus strand of VYXH01006857.1, from coordinate 278,640 downwards.
AAGAGTCCCAGCTCTCTCAGCCTTTCCTCATAAGGGAGGTGCTCCAATCCCCCAATCATCTTTGTTGCCCTGCGCTGGACTCTCTCCAGAAGTTCCCTGTCCCGCTTGAGCTGGGGAGCCCAGAACTGGATACGGTATGCCAGTTGTGGCCTCACCAGTGCCAAGCAGAGGGGGAGAATGACCTCCCTCAACCTACTGGCCACACTCTTCCCTATGCAGCCCAGGATTCCATTGGCCTTCCTGGCGACAAGGGCGCATTGCTGGCTCATGGATAATTTACTCTCTACCAGGACCCCCAGATCCTTCTCCTCAGAGCTCCTTTCCAGCAGGTCCACCCCTAACCTATATTGTTGCCAAGCATTCTCCCTCCCCAGGTGCAGGACCCTACACTTGCTTTTGTTGAACCTCATGAGGTTCTTCTCTGCCCAGCACTCCAGCCTGTCCAGGTCATGCTGGATGGCAGTGCAGCCCTCTGGAGTGTCAGCCACCCCTCCCAGTTTGTCCACTTTGTGGACAATCTATTGGATCGTCTACCATGGTTTGGGTGGGTTTTTTTTCCTTTCCAGCTTCAGTGGTCTTTTCTTATAGATCTGTTGTAAGGGCCAATGTTTCTGCAGAAGGTCCTTGGGTTTATGTCCCTGGCTGCTTTGATACAGTACCCTACAGTCAGCAACATGCGTTCACTTGACTATGAACTTATAAAACCGTGATTTCACCTGATGCTGCTCTCTCCCAAAAGAATGAAGTCAATATTCTCATCAGTAGCATATATTTTCCCTTTAGTGTTGCAATATTATGAAGTACATCTAACAAATGGGCTCAAGATACAGACATCTTAAAGAAAGCATGTTCCAGGCAGGGGCAGGAGCGAAGGGGATGCCTGTGGGAGCCCAAGGGGTGCTTTTGGCATGGGAGTGAAAAAGATGCATTTCCACCTAATGGTGAAATGCACTTCAGGGAAAACTGACAATGAAATTTGACCCTCTTGGGAATCTAATTCAAGAAGAAGAGTATAGGGTCAGGCAGAATTTTCACTGTGCAGTTTGAAAATCCTTATTTTGACATTTTTAAGTATCCTATCATGGTACAAATGTTTAGGGTTTAGAAATGCTAATTACACTATAATTCAATAGCAGCTTGGCACAGAATTGGAAAAAAGTGGACAAGATATTTGTGCAATTTTTTTGCAATTTTCCTTCCTCTCCTGCTTCTCAGCGAACTCCCAAATGCCCTTTCAAAACACACATTGTGCCTACATTCTCTTCTCCAGACATTTTATATCACAATTTCCTTGACTATAAAGTGTTTATGTTAGTATCACATGATGCCAAGCCTTTCCGATGAGTCTTGCACAGGGATCAGAGAGCTGTTGTGACACCCCATGAACAGACCCAGGACACTGATAATGGTCAAATCACATCCACAGTTATGCCTTTCAGAAGAGTATTCTGGTTTGATCTTTACTCATTAATCAAGCAAAACTCCTGCTGATCAGCATCTGAACACAAAGCAGTGGATTGATTCTTTCCTTTGCAGAAAGATCTACATTTTAAAAGTAGTTTTACAAGACTGGACAACATCCGGTACAAGTTCTTCTTGCTGAGATTTAAAAATTCTCTTCACCTTTGCTTTTGGACACACATGAAGAGGAAATAATGTTTATTAAATTCTTGCGGTTAAAACCACTGAAGAAAAATGTGAGGCTTTTTTTTCTGCATGTTTAAGTCCAGCTCTTACGCCTATAACTATAAATTGACTTGTACTCTTACCAGTGAATTGTTCAGTACTCACACTTATTAGAATTAATGAATGCTTTTTTTCAGCTCCCATCTGGAATGAAAACTATCAAATATTTAATGCATATAAAGCTTCCTTTACATCATTAAGGAATGTTGAAGCCTAATCTAATTATAGAACCTGTCATTAGGCAAATTCCAAAGCATTTTTTGTTCTGTGCAGTGTATTGTACTGCATTTCCCCAAACTGAATGCATATACCTTTGAGCAAACTTGTGGCTTCTTCTTTTCTATATAAAGTGATTTTTCACTAATGAAGATCTTGTTAACTGGAGGCACTAACATAGCTGAGTAAATAACAAATTTCTGACCCCTTAGAGAGAGCATGTGCCACAGAATTTTTCTAGAACTCCCAAATTTTCTGGAGGAGATCACAAGAACGAGGATGGTAGCATTGACAATGGGACTGTCAGCCAACCACATACAGAACGTATCTATAAGCATTAATTAAATCTAAATTCAGCATCAATTATATTTAAGCATTGGTTAATTTTAAATAAACATACACATGCACATTCTGCCTTATTAAATGCAGCTACAGAAAAAAAAAATACCCCTCCAGGAAAAAAGAACCAACCCTACATTAATCCATTAGTCTCACTTCTGTGCTTGAATTCATCACTTTCATAATACATATCAACCATGAATCGTCAGGGCCAACTCTCTGCCCATTTCAGCAAGTACGATCTACAGAAAAAGGAAATCAATAACAGTTTGTCCTTTTTCACAGCCTTGACACGTGCTCGTGCACATTTACCCTTGCACACAGTGCTGTTGAAGTCTCAGTGTCATAACTATGTAATGTAGTCTCAAGTTAGATGAATAAGTGGTGCTAGAATGAAAATCCGTAACGAGAACGGCAATGAATGCTTTAAAGAGCTTTCAAAAAAAATATGTATCTAGATTACTTCATCTAATCGTTTACTGCAAAGTGCACACATTTGTGCTTTTCTTGTGTGTTCCCAAAGACATGTTCAGGCATTTTCTCAGCATTTTCTGGACTCTCAGCTACTGCAGCCACATGATCATTAGTAATGGGTAATTTGACTTCTTGGATTCACCACTGAGATAGAAATAGAAAATGTGGCTGATACATAAGAAAGCCGATACTTTAGCAAATTTGTGTTATTTTAGAGGGTCGGGAATACTCACTGCAGTGTAATTTATGTGGGGAAGGATGAAATTAAGCAACAAAAGTCAGTTACTTGCATCCCAAGTTTTGTAAGGGGCCTTTCCGTATTTTTTGGCACAATTAATATTTGGTAAAGGCAGAAACTGGTAGCCCATTAGAAGCTTAAGCACTAAGTGACACTATTTCTCAGGCCAGGAACAAAGCAATCAATTACTAGCAAACGGCAGCAACAACAGCTGGTAGGGAACATTGTATAAGAGTAGTGCTGAATAAGCCTAGGGTAAATGAAATGTGTCTTTGATAGAAATCGTATGTCAGACCTTCACTGATGAAGCTGCAATATTTCCCATGGTTCATACTAATGAAAAACAGTCCTCATGTCTTCCGGGAAAAGTTACTCCTTTTCAGCAAAATATTTTTGTTTTAGTTTTGTTATTTCTATGGATGTTTTCTGGAAGAGAAAAAAATCACTGTTAATTATCTTCAACAGTTTCCTATTTATAGCTAAGATCATTTCTCCATCATGCAGAAAGTATGTTCAATTACTGTTTAACAAAAAATACCAGAAAGTAATGATATTTGTCTTCCAGTTCAGGTGCCTAAAAATTACTTGTATAAAAGCTGCTTTAGTACTGCCTAAAATCAATGTCTTTTTCTTTACATACCTGTTGCGTTCCTTTTATTTTCGTTCCTAAATACAAGGGTTGGGGTCCTACATACCCATTTTGAAAAATTTGACTTGAGTTTATAGTTCAGCCATAACTGTCGATTTGACAAACTGCCTTAGTTCATGACAAGTTCAAACAAACCGCAATTGTTCTTTCTCAGTTTAATCAGCAGATAATATAAATAGCATGGCCTACAAATTGGGTAACATTTAGGAATCAGTCATCCCAGGCTCTTGATATAGCCAGTGGTGAGAGAAAGGGGGGAACCTCCAACCTTCTGGAGGTGCCTGGTTTTTCCATGGAGGAAGCGTGTGCCATTTTCAGGTGTGTAAAACTATGCGATATGAACCCAGGCTGAGGGAATTGTGTCTCTGTATTAGCTGTAAAAGGTGCTTGGGGCAACTCTGATCTCCTTTGGTATTCGGATGAAGTGGCCTGGGAAGCTGGCACAACTCAACTTCTGATCATGGATGTGCCTTTTCTGGATTAAAAGTTCCTCTTTCTTGGAAAGCTGAAACCATATTAGAAGTGGATTAAGTTGCAGATTTTATGTTGCACTCAGACAAGTACTTCGTGTACTAAAGTTCAAGGTCTAATACTACCTCACAACTTTTCGGTAGTAGAGCAAGCAGAGTAAATGATGGATCAAACAAAACTATGAAATTCAGTCCCGTCTTTAAAGGGGTAGGTTGAATTCTGCCTGGGTCCCTAAAGCACCAGAATCATAACACATGATAGGATTCATATCAAAAGATGTCAGGATTATACTGTGAATCAAAGAGCGAAGGAACTGAGAACCTATCACCTCTCAATGACCAGCTCTAAGTTGGGCCATGCCAGTAGAATTGATTGAAACTCCTCAAAATCCTCTACATCCAGAAGGTGTTTATCAACCTCTATGAAATAAGTGGGGATTCTTCATCCAGCTGAAAGCAGAATGCAAATCTCGAAATGAGAGCCTTTCAAAATGTCATTAAAAAAGCACAAGCTGCAACTCTTTTGTTTGGGCTGAGTTCTGTTCTGCTCCCACAACTGTGATTAAAAAATGTCTTTCCCAAAAATATAGCAACAACTCACATATCCCCAGTGATGTTTCTAAGCATCTTTAGTTGATGGGCTGCAATTCAGTAAACGACAGCTCCCTTAAGAAATTCAGAGTTTGGATTACACTTACCGTTAAACATTTCTAATCTTAATCAAAGAGCCATTACGTGATGTCGCTACCAGGTGGAATTAAGATGGTTTGGGTGCGTTTACAGTGAATCTACATACCATAGAGGGTTTGCATTTATTTCTAAGTACAGCCTTTGAGCTACACTTATATGAAGCTTCGGGAGTACTTGCAACCAGTTTAATTCATACTTCCCACACGTTATTGACAGGAATCTCAGCTGTCACTCCAGCTTTGGACATCAGAATGAATAAAAGCTCGTTTCACACAGAATACACAACAGATGAATAAAAGGATGAAATAGCTGCCTCAGAAGTGGAAAGGAAGTATTTTTTTAGGCCTCTACCTCTAATAGCCAGAACTTGTCATGAGCACTAATTTGATGTAAATTTAAGTACTTTTAGAAAGACAAATTAGAAAAACATTGTGTGTGCTACCATGAAAATATCTAAACAAAGGCCACCAACTCTTTGTCATCTGCTGAGTATCCCACGGCTAAAAGGCAACCAGGTGGAATGTGCAATGCATTTTACCAAACTGCTGGGCTCGCATGTTAAGAGATTTGTCATTGCTCTACTAATAAAAAAAAAAAAAAAAAAAAAAAAAAAAAAGATGTTCATAAATCCATAGCAATGAGCTAACATTTCAGCCCCACAGATACGATTCCCTGACATCAAGACGTATGGGTTGGAGCAAGTGTTACATCCCCAGAAGTGTTATAAAGCTCAGATCTGCCTGTACATTTTGTACTGTAAATCTGTGATCCTGGTGCAAGCACCTCCTGTAGCAGGAGAGGGAGTAGGGCTCCGAATGGCGGCCAGTAGGAGACTTGGAGACTTTTGCACCTTTAATGACTTGCAAATCAAAAGCATGAAAACCAAACTACATTTCTCAAACTGTTTTCCCATTCAGGCTTGGTAGTCTGCATCATTTTCTCCTATACCATTCCTGTTATTCTCAATACTAGAGCGTCAGTCTTTTCAGTACATTTTTTAACGTGGAGAGAAGGGGGTAGGGTGGGAGAAAGGATCTGTCCAATGATCTCAAAGCATATGTTTTTGATTCTAATAAGATTATGGATACCAAAGGAATAAAAATGGAAATCACTACTGCCAAGATATGAAAGAAAGTTTGCATAGTAAAATAATTTAAACCCTAACATTTGGACCCAATAAGGCTAACAGAACGTTTATTCCATATTTTTGGAAAGTATGCTTTTTCTGCACATTAAGTGGTACCAATAAAAAATAATGATTCTCACTCAGTTTATTTCTATAAATTATATTGTTTTATAGTTTTCCAGGGCATGGTTATGTGTCAGATTCTATGGCAAACACCTGGGTGTAAAATGCAATAAGCTTGTTACTTCCAGTGGCGGTTGTGGGGAGGAGAGCAGCAACCCTCCGTTCTCCCCAAAATGTACCTATATCCAAGAAAAGTGGGTTGCAGCTCATCTGAAAATGGCTAAATTCTTTTTCACACTTTAGGAATTATCATCTGCATCTCCTGTCAGCTTGCTAGTGGTATAAAACCGAACCCTTCAGGGACTTGGAATCAGGCGCAGCAACAGCTTCAGACATGAACATGAGTTTGGTGGTCTTTGCCCAGTGCCTAATGGGTGACTGCCCATATCATGGCTTTGCCTTTCAATTTAGCACAGGCCAATGTACATAAAATACAAAACAGTATGTTTATGTGGATTTTTAAGAAGTTATGAATGTTACAAAAATTTTGTAACTTTCAAAAGTTATGATGTTACAAAGGCTAGGACTCAGAGATTATGGATAGACTAGAGTTAGGAATGCCCTTACAGCATCAATTTGGCCCCTTTTATGTATGCACTATAATTACAGCTGGTTGGAAGTGTTCCATCAAAACTTTTTTTTTTTTCTTTAGTGAAAAACAGTTTTCTGTGGGAAAATGTTACTTTTTCCAGAAATGCTTCAATTTTCCATAGGGAAAATGTAAGCAACATACAATCTTTCGGGTCAAGTCAACTGGTTTCTAAATATTTCAGCTTGTCAAGCTGAATAAAAACACTTCCTTTGAGGTCAGCATGATATTAACGTCTATAGTCCAGAACTGGTGTGCTGCATCACAGAACTAGCAGCTTAGACCAGCTCCTCTTCTGCAGGACACGTACAGTTTGGTCTCTCTCTTGCTGACCTCCTCACCATCCTGCAAGTGGCAACACAAGACCCCACACCCTGAAAGCAACAGGAGTCACCTGCAGCTGAAACAGAATACGAGATTCATTTCATCATATTTCAGCCACCTAAAAATTAGTCATGGTGTCTAAGCAGGATGGGCAAAATCTCTTGAATAGAAAGTAAATACCTCCAAAAGACGATTTATCCTCTCCAAAGATAGATGATGAAGATAGGTAACACTAAAACGGAATTAATCCCTGCAACCCTTCTCCATTGATTAATGATGGAGCACAGACTAGCCACCAACTTTGATGATGGCAGTGAGATGCTCCTACCCTTTGAGTTGACATCCTTCCCAATGAGCTCTCTCTGTTCTCTCTTGAGGAAACGTGTGTCCGCCTTCAGTCTCAAAGTTGAAATGCAGAGGCAAATCATTGTGCATGTGCCCTGACAATTTCATTGGAGCTTCACATCAGCAAAGACTTCTGCATAGGCCTGGAAGAGTGAGTATCAAAATGACTCAATCACATACCTTAACAAAAAAATGACAATGTATCTGTAAAGTAAGGTCCACTGTCATAGGAAAATTGACATAATTTTGGTACAAAAGGACACTTCCTGTCAAAAAAAGTAATCCTTTGTAAGTCAGCAATTGCTTAACTAAAGGCAATAACACATGTCATAACCCATGTTTTTAGAGAGGTATTTATTGCTGAACTCTGCTTGCTGAAGAAGCGTCCAGAGAGCAATCAAAAACAGTGCACCTACACGGCAGTCACTGCCCATACTCCATGGAGCCGGTCTCCTTTTCCCTGCAGGACTTAGTCTGACCTGACGGGACAGAAGGAAGATAAGAGAAGGCAATACAACAACACCAGCTCATGATGGCACCTACTGCCATGTTAGAGCCGTGTGTGAGAGGTGCTGTTTGCTAAAAAGGAAGGCTATCCAGAGAGGAAAGGCACTGAGGAGAGAAAGAAGGAATATGAGAGGGACAAGCGGGGAGAGAAGAGGAAGTGGAAGGTGTATATGGCCAATTACACCGGAGAGAGGGAGAGTCCAAAGTGCATGCCTCAATAACTTTTGCATTTCTTGAATTTACAATACTCACTTTTGCAACCTTATAAAATGTTCATAATATTGTTTTAGAATACAGAATATAAACCATATGTGCCTGTGTCAAACTACATATAATATGCATGTCCTGGGTATTGTGCTTTGCAAATTTAGCAACAGTCTCACACACACGGCTCTCATTAGCATATGTGCAACCACAGTGAAGTTAATAGGATTAGAGCTTGTCAGGAATTTTTCAATTAAACTTTTTTTTTCATTGGAAAATACCACTTCATTGAAATTTAAGCTGTGCACGAGAACCTAGTGGTTTGGGTGCAATTTGCCTTAGGAAAGGTTCCTCAGGTCCTGGAATTTTGATCAAAACTGGGAAAAATAAAAGCTCAGAGTAATGTTGTAGTTAGAGCACAAGGCCGGACATTGGAGAACAAAACGTGACTGCCTGCCGCATTGTTCACACAGCATGGATGAGATCCTCAGTCAGCCTGCTGTTTACCCAGGGGTGAGTGCTATCATCCCAGTCTGAAGTTGACTCTATCAAACCCTGAGTGATCACAAGACCATAATACCTTTTTGCATTGGGGCAGTCTCTCCACTGAATAGGTTTCATATATAAAAGTTGAAAGGCCTTTGCTTGGTCTTAGTAGGAAATAAAAAGCATTTCCAAATTCTAAAATTTTGGAGGAAGTGGAAAAGTTTTTCCCACCCTGCTCTAGGCAGACCTATCTGCAAAGCATCTCACAAATCATCTCACCAGCATCATTACTTTAACCAGCTATGTCTACTCTCAAGATTCAGCAAAGACATGCTGCACTGAATGAAGGGACTCAAATGAATACCTGAAAGAGAAATTTCAGATTAAAAGGTACGATGTTACTGTTTATTGTCCAACCCCTTCAGAAATTTAAATATGTATTTTTCATTTTTCCCAGTAGTGTACAGCACAAAATTGTGCTATATCTGTCTAAGCTCCCACACATTTTGACTATCTAGTGCCTCTTTGCAAGTGAGCCGGCTAGCTGTCCCACCATCTTCTTCTTGTTTTAATTTAGACATTGTGGGGTTTTTTTCTCCCCCTTGAATGCATTTCCTTTAGAAGAAAGGTAAAACAGCTTGAAATCAACAAGGTTAAGGTTCATTGAAATAACTCTTAAATTTTCTGCTGTGAACTGAAGATGCTGTCAGAGTGTGGTATCCCTTTAAAGAACAGCAGATATGCTGGAAAGGCACCAAAGAAACTTCTATGCTTCTGAGCAGCATCTTTAAAACAGCAGCACTAGAACAGAAGAAGAGCTCAAGGGAATGCACAGAGCCACTTACTCTCCAAAAATAAAGCTAGCAATGCTTCACTTTGTTGAAGTTACCAGCGGTCGGTCATTGTTGGTTGAAAAGTAAAAATGTATACTTCTACATTCTTAGCACACGTACACAGTGCCAGCTGGCTTTATGGCTTAGCTTTGCAACCTAGGGGGCTTACAGGATCTCAACATCTGCAGAATTACGCTTTGATTTCTGGCACCGTCAGATCTCAAGGGAACGAAACCAAAGCAATCGCCAGCCAGAACTCACATTTTGACATGTTAAGCAAGGGGCTATTCCTCAGAGTTTTTGCCATTTGGAGAAGAGCAGTCAGCTATATACTTGAAGGGAAGAGGAGGAAGAAAGAGAAGCCGACAGACATCAATGTTACAGTATTTCTGCTACCAGGGAGAGTGGCTGTTGGAACCAGCGTAAAGGAACAAATTATGAGAGGGATGGGAATGGAAGGAAATTGGCAGGTTCTGTACACTAGTGCTTATTTTTCAGTTGCACTGTGTCCATTAAAATCGCTGAAAAATTTAAAAAGTATAATTATCTAGATTTGAGGCTGATGTTAAAAGGCAAACAAGACAAGGTGAATTCTAGTGTGAGAGAAAATATTATACACTATTATCTTTCATAAAGACTTTTAAATTATTTTTTTTTTTAATGCTAAAAACGTGGGATCCTTTTTAAAGATTTATGGCCATGCATATGTGGCAGTTTTATATTAAAAAAAACAACAACAACAACAACAGAAAAACACATGAAGAGTTTAGCAGATCAGGAAAAGGTGGGTACTGTACCTATGTGCTTCATAGTTTTTATTGGACAGTACAAACAAAATATCTGAAACCTGTGGGTAGGAACTTAATTTTCCCCAAGTTCTTCCACACTCAGCACTTGAGGAATTGCCGCTCTGCAGCACTGGAATTACTGCCTGACACTCATCATGGCTGTTTGCTGATCCCAGGGATTTACAATAGGTCACTGGTGTTTAGTGACTGGTAACTCTTACCACCCTTTCTCACAAGAAACTGAACACAGAAAACTTGAGCTGGAGCAGTTTTTCAAGACGAAGACTCCAGTGATTTCTTTCCTGTGCAACAGCATAATTTCCATTCATATCAGCTTAGAACATCCCTTGGAAAATCATTTTCCCAGTTCATCACTTTAACTACAGCAATTTCTCTCTTTTTTCTTTGCTTCCCTCCTTTAATTCCTTTCTTTGCTGTATCTTCAAGTCCTTCACTTTATTTTGCCTGCCTATCTCCTCCCATTTCTTATGGATACCAGAAGAACAATCCTCCTTTAGTTTTATCTTGGTATTGAGCCCAAACATCATCATTGTCAGTTGCTAAAGAAGTACCTCATACTTTTACCTGTACTTCCCCTTCATGCTCAATAAGAATTTTTTTGTAAGCAACTAAAACAAGGACATGGTTAAAAAGGTTTAAAAATAAAAAGCAGATGAGAGGATGGTTAACTTTTGCATTGTCCTTCCTTGGCAAGAGGCATCCCTCAGGCCCTTCTGTTGAACTTTCCTCTGTCGTGATATCTACAGAAAAATGGAAGATATGTAGATACTCGATGTGCTGATACTGTTGCAGACTAATAATGTCTCACAGCTGCTTCACCCTCCTCTGCTTTAAATTGTTTAATGTGTTTTACATAGCAGCACTGTAAATTCACTGTCAGTACGGTCCTTGTGGGGCAGAGAGGGCCCTTCTGTCCCATGTTTGTGTAGCACCTAACGCATCTTCTGTGTTAGTCTAGGCTCCCTATGATCTGTACCAATACAAACAAATACAGTAATTTTAGAAATGCATTGCACTCAGATTAAATTTACGTCATGCTCAGGAAATCCCAGATTGCTGGAGGCTGGGTGGGAGGAGAAAGAAGACAGAAATATCTCTGCATGACCTTCCTTGGCTTTGGACGCCTCTCTTGGTTTTTGTCAGCGCCAAGACACCGGGCTGAGGAGACCTTTATTCTGATCCAGCACAGACATTCTCATACGCATACATTCTTTCTCTTCACGTTCCTGATGGACAGGAGTAAGCATTGAAATGGCCTTTTGGGGAAAGAAGAGGTAGATTTAGCACATTTAGTACGTGGGCTGTACATCTTTCCTGATCTTCTCAAAGGCAAGCACAAGGCTTTGAATTGTAGAAGGACTGAGGATAGCTGGAGAATCTGAAATTATTTCCTTGACAGAAGGAAATTGTAGGATAAAATGGCTGCAGTCATCTTGGATAGAATCCTGTTGTCTTCACAATGCTTTCACACCAAAGAAAACTTGAAACTGAAAAATCCTGAAGGAAGCCTGATTCTCCTCTACTCACAGCCAATACCGCTAAAAGAAGATTAAGGCCTTTTGCTAACAGGAATTGTTTCACCTAGACGTTCACAAAGACAGAAGATATCAGCAATATCCTCTTCTCTATTATTTTACCTGTTTCATGGGTCTTAGTGGGAAAGTCAAATGTATACTCAGCAATATAGTGGCAAACACACTCTGATCTCTTTCCCTGAAGTACTACAATTTATTCCCTTCCGTCAGAAACTATTATGTTTCTTCAAGAGTTGAAACTCTGGTTGACTTGGTTTCAAATAAACTTAAAAAATCTTCTTTGGATTTAAGTCAAAAATCAGAAAATTGCTGCACAGTCTAGGTTGCTGTAGTCATTTAATGTTTCAGTAACTAGTCCTCCCTAGTCCTCGCAGTCCATACAACCCTGAATGAAGTGGTCACCAGAGAAAAAAAGGAAAAAAAAAAAAAAAGAAGAAGAAAAATGAATAAATGAGAGAGAAAGAAAAAGATAAAAGAGAGAGCCTCAAGCTTCAAGGAGAAGCCACGATGAGCCCCAAAGTTTAGGGAAGATAGGATCTACCAGGCTGCAGGGAAATGAATTTGAAGGCGAAATGTTCTTTTCTAAAATGTGCTCCCTTGTAAGGGAATATGTTTAGTTTAGACTTCCCAAAAAATGTCAGCTTCCAGAGAGTTAGCCTTAGAAATACACAGGATCATAAGGTAGTTTTGCTGTCTCACAAGAAGATCTCTTTTTCACCTGAATTTTGGTCTGATATAGTGCCCTCTTCTCCCATCATCCCCAGCAACCCCCTTGACAGGAGATATGGCTTCACTTTCCAGAAAGACAAGAGTTTAACATCCTTCAGGCTTGGATAAAGTACAAATCCCAGCCCACCCGCTTCCTCCCAGGGGGGGACTTCAAAGCAAAAGCAGAGACTGCAGTCCTCCGGGTGACCCTCCCAGAGGGGCTCTGGCCAGGACGCAGGATGGGAGCCGAGCAGGCGCTAACAAACAGGATGACCGTGTGTAATCCTGTTGTGCACTTCTCTTGTCCTCTCCACCAGCAGCCCAAAACGCTGCCTATTTAACAGCCAGCCTCTCCAGCAGCGGGCTGAATGGTGTTTGAAATACTCATCAGCCACATTCAGCGTGAGGGAAAAGAGAAAAACAGCTGGAAATGGCTTTGATGACTCGGTAGCCACATTGCAGAAGAAAAGGCTCATGGGATGGGATAGCGTTTATTTGCTATCTGTGATTGACAGATCTTTAATTCCTGTTTCCTGACTGGCAGGACCATAAGGCAGACCATAAAGGGGGCAGCCAGGCAGGATGGAGAGCAGAGACAATCAACAAATCCTTTTGTTGTTTTCTTCCCCCATTTTATTTTTAAACTTACAGGACATTTCCCTTAAAATGACTTTATCTCAGGCTTTTCATTACTGCTCTGCAGGAGGGAAGGGCAGTATGGCCTCATAATTCAGGCACTGCCTTACCCTCTTGGACCACATTTGCAGACTGTTTGCAGTCCAGAGGGCTGCACTTTTCTTATTAAACTGGAGACATTTTGAAGTTAGCCTCCAGCACCTGCCTCAGTTTCTGCATTGATAGAAGAGAGATTCAACCACTTTCCTATTTCCTTTTGCCACTGTGTAAATAACCTAAAGAGTTCTGCGGGTCAAGTTTGACAAACCATTACTAGAACAAAAAGAAGAAGAGATAACAGCTTCAGAAAGATCTGATTATTATGCTGTGAATCTGAATCCCGGGGACGCTATTTAAGTAAATTATAGAAATCATAGAACAGTTGATAAAATCAGAAGGAAAAAAAAGCTCAGTCCCATGAAACCAGAATGGGAGTTCACAATAGCATGAAATTAATGAAAGAGTATGTCTACACCACTGTTTGCATTTGGAATGGACTTCTGGAGTCTCCTGACCATCCCCACTCATGGCACTTTTGTTCCTGTTGCAGGAACTGGAGCTTTTTGGGATGAAACTTACCGAGAGGTTGCCCTCCAGTACAGCACCCCATGAGCTCCAGCAGCTAACAGATGTTCAGTCCATAAACCAGATGAGAGCTGCTCTGAGGTAAATTCCTCAACTCCAGCTCTTTCATTCTGCAGAGTTTCCTCCTGGCACACCATGTTACAGGCTATGCCCATAATATTTCAGTAAGAATCTCATTCCATCGGTGACTCAGGGCCACACGTGGACCTGTAGAGACCATATTAGCCATCAAACCATGAATAAGCTCTGCAGTGCCATGGTGCTGCTTTAGAGGCTGCCCACATTTCCCCCAGCTCTGCCCAGGCAGCAGAGGCAGGAGCAGGGCACTGAGCCCAGGAGCAGGTCCTACTTGATGCACATCATTTAACACCAGCACACTTTATAAAATCAAAACCAGGATACACCTACAGTTATAAATACTTCCTCTCTGTATCTTTAGGTTAAAAGTCCCAGAGATGAGAGAATTAAATGTACAGAGTGAGATCAGGCCATGGAGAGAAAGACATAAAGCTGTCATGTCATGTTGTTAAAACCACCCTTGTCTGAATGGCAAAGAAATCTCATCATATATATTTTGTCTGAAATCGGAAGTGACTTTTAGCACCCATCATAATAACCTGACAAGCTGACCAAACTGCTGTAACAGGAGTGACCTCCATCTCCCCTTTGCATGACTTCTCAAGTAGCAGAAAGGTAAACTGATGACTCACCGAAGCCACAGTACCAGTTCATATTTAACTGCAAGTGTATGAGCTACTGATTCAGCATAAAGGGCCCCATACATAAAGAAAAAGAAAACAACGTTCAAAAGAAAAGATGTCTGACACGGTAAGATATTTGAGGAAATTAACTTGACCCCTACATAACATCCAATAGTAGCACATCTGTAAAAAATAAACAATTCCTACCGCCTACAGGTGGCATATTTAATAAGTAAATATGAACACAGCAGCAAAAAAAATGAAACCTAACCGTTACTGCAGTGCGACCTTGAGTGATCCCCTTTTCCATAGCAGCATAGCAGTCTGTTCAGAATCAGAATACTTAATTCAATACTTTTCTTTCAAAATTTGTAAGATAAATTACAAATGATCCTTATGTTTGTTTTACAGACTAGGAGGGGAAAGAATGAAAGCTGCTTGCTCGGAGTCTCTCATACTGGTTGCAAAGCTGGAACAGAAATAAATCTGCCATTTATCACAATTAGCTTGGGGTCTGGAAATATCATTGATGTCATTATCAACTGTACAAGAAAAAATAATTAATGTTGTTATTGAAAAGAAATAGTTAATGTCAAACATTTTCCCACAGTATGGAAAGTGAATGAGGTTTTAGGGTAATTTTTAATGAATGTTGTTATTGACACACTTCAAAATGCTTTCTATAAGCAATAGACATTTCAAATTAAGTTACTTCATTTCAAATTGATGTCATATTAGACTACTGTAATTCCTGTCAATAAAAACTTTTTGTTTGAAAAATAATAATATTGATACGTTGAATTTGCAGCATTTTGGTTTTCTTCTTTTTTTAGATTTATGTCAACAGTCAAAAAGAATAGCTCATCATGACCTTCATCTCACTTAACGTGGCTGTATTGCTTTGCTTAATTCAGACAATGTTCTAACCTGCACCAATTAAACGAGATTTGGGCTTGTGCACTGATCCAGTGAATCGGAGCAGGAAATGAATCCTACCAAAAAATCACTGTTGTTATCCAGCTAAATTTCTGTAGCCAGTTCACACTGCAAGTGTTGGCATTTAAGCCTTTTGTGCCAAAAGGAACTTTTACCAGTTTTACACTTTGCTGCCTCCAAAAAAGGGCCTTTTTCCACTCCCTCCCTGTTGTCTGTCCCATGCCAGTGCTCCAGCTCCTGCCCTCACCTGACCACCTAACGAGCCAGTTCAGCTCACCGATCAGCAGACAGTCAATTTTCTTCTGTTTTTCTATCAGTTTATTGGACTGAAACAGCCCACCACAGGGTAAGATAAGCATTAGAGACAAACCAATGAAAGCAGGAACCCAGGGGAGGGCGAGGGGCAGGGGCAGTGTTGAGTACAAACCGTTGGATCAGCTCATGACCTGGTGAAACCTTACTATGAGAGGAGAGGACCAACAAACACGGACCATGTTCCAAGTGACAACAAATGACTTATCGAGTTCTAACAAGGATTAAGGCTGTTTTACACACAAAAAAACCAAATAAACAAGATAGCTTCCATTGGGTCCATTTAACTCTACAACATTATTTATAGATTTATACATTACACATAGATTTATATATTGTCAGTTTTATAAAGTTATACATTTCCTTATGGTTGGCAAGAGCCTAAACACAAACGAAAGAAGAAAACTGATGGTTACAATACCAAAATCCCAACTAGTATATCTAATCTGTTCCCATCAAAGAGGGAAATGGGAAAAATGGACATCAAAAGCCAGGTTTTTGCATCATGCAGTCCTAGAGCAAGCAAAGGCTCAAATGAGCAGCATTTCCATTCAGGTGATATTACTGGTGTGTTATGCGTCCTGTACCGTGTCACTCCATGTGTGTGAGAGACACCCAGAACTGCACTTGGAACAGCCCTCTTCACCCAACTAAGACCACTCATGCGCAAACCACTCTGTGATACAAATAAGGCAGCAGGACTGGGACTGGTGGGGCCAGAAAGCACAGTGGGAACTGGAAGAGATTATTAAGACCCAGTACAAAAAATGCCCAAGGTTAAATGAATTGTAATCCCATTGCCCTGGGGTCTGACTGTTTTACACAGTGTTGTCTGTAGGAAAGGCGAAATGCAAATGCTGGGGTGGGAAGAAGGTGCCTTTGTTCTCCCTCTTGAATCCCTCCAGCCACATGGGTGTGCAGAGGGCTGCTCCAACCCCCACAGACCGCGCTCTTCCCACACCTTCCCATTGATGGTTTTTGGCCCCATCAGGCAAAGAGAGCTGCACCCATGGTGCCCTGAAACAGCCTGCTGCTAGAAGGGCCTGGCCAAAATTTAGGTCATCGAGGAATCCCAACACAGAGAGAAAGGACTGCTTGCATTAAGTGCACTTAGAGTCCAAGATGGTCTCTGTGTTAGCAAATTAACCTGGCAAAGCAACAAAGCAACTGCTTCTGAAGGAGAGCTAGTCTATATCCTTCCTTCAGGGTTATTTTTTTTTTTTCTTTTTTTTTCTTCTCTTCCATTCTCTTTTGAAACCCCAGGAGTAAGAAGGATCTTGCTACTTTAAGTAAACAAAAACTGTACACTTCAAATGTCAATCCATGCAAGGTTTTAGGATCACCAGAGACTTTAAAAAGTTGGAACTGAAAGGGCAGCCACGTGGGGAAAACTCTACAACTGGTTATAAATCTCTTTGAAATTATTTAGCTAAGTATGGGGAATGCCACCATTTTGAGTCTAATCTTTTTATGCCTGTGCTGGCAAAGTATTGTTGTGTTTCTTGTCTGAGGTGGTACTTAATGTCAAAGGCAGGGAACATGCTACTAATTACGTCTTTAACATCAGAAAGAGGAAGAGAGGAAGAGGAAACCTTTAAAACCCTCTTGGTATTGGATAGCACACGTCTACCCTCAGAGTTTGCAGCCTTTAGTTTTAAACCATAAAACCATAGCAAGGGGTGGTGCTTGCCACAAAGAACTCAGTGAAGTAAAAGATCACGAGAATACATAAAAGGAAGAGGAACAAGATTACATTACCTCCATATTGTAGTAGGAGAACCCAGAGATTACTTGGCTTACTTGAAGGTACAAATTCATAGAATCATAGTATTGTTTAGGTTGGAAAAGACCTGTAAAATCACCAAGTCCAACTGTTAACTTAGCACTGACAAGTTACCACTAAACCATGATCTTAAACACCATGTCTACCCATCTTTTAAATGCCTCCGGGGATGGTGACTCCACCACTTCCCTGGGCCGCCTGTTCCAGCCTGTTCCAACCCTTTCAGTGAAGACATTCCTACCAGGAGCTGAGGGCTGGTGCGTTGGGCTGTGGCTGCGGTGACTGTGAATGTAGCACCATTTTCCTTTGTCGTCCTGCCACACTTCAGTCACCCCTCCAGCCTTGTCATTAAGACAATGCTCTCAGGTATGAGACAAAATACTCATTACCAGCCTCTCCCAGCATCAGCTGTTTAAAAATACGATCCATGAAAACTGAGCAGTCTTATTCTGCAACAAAAGTGAATGTCCATTTATTAAGTGAGAAATTCAGTCGGAAGAGGAAAGCGAATGTGAACAATACTGCAGTAACAGGGCACACTGCAATAATACCTACATATCGTCACATTTGTAGACAAAGATTCTTTTATCTAATTTCATTTTCCTCACACGCAGGTTACCTAAGTGAAGAGCATCACTTTTATGGACCCCTAGGTTCATAACTTAGCTCAGGTCCTAACTTGAGTGAATAGGACTTTAAATGTGTTTTAGGCTAGCTGGAAGGAATCTCAGATCCTCTTTCCAAAGAGATGTCAACAAGGCTCTTCCTCTCTCCTGCCTTCCTCCAGCCTCCTCAAAGCCTATGTTCCTAGCTCAGGGGCATGATTCATTCAGGTTCATAACTCCTGCAGAGTTTATTAAGCATTAGATACTGAAATACATTTGAAGATTAGAAGTGAAAAAGCCAGACTTCTGGATCTTTATGTTATATTTAGTTTCCCCAGTAACATATGACTGGTTTTAAGAAGTATAAAGATCCGAAAGTCTGGCTTTTTCACTTCTAATCTTCAACATGTCCACTGCCATGCCAACTTGAAGTTATAGGTATTCAGAAAAAATTATATTGTTTTTTAAGATACTACTTTTAAGACTTCACTTGGGCAGAAATTTCAGCCTAAGCAGTATGTTTACTGCCCCCTGGCTTCCATATGGGCTGGAATATAAAATCCTGGCAAGGGGATCTTGCACGTGCCTCTTAGGTTGAAATATCCAGATTCCTGCATTCTTGTGCCCTGCAGGGAAGATTCTGTCTCCAAATTATGCGTTTACATTTCAAAGGCACCT
This sequence comes from Burhinus bistriatus, assembly GCA_013397275.1. Classification (NCBI taxonomy): domain Eukaryota; kingdom Metazoa; phylum Chordata; class Aves; order Charadriiformes; family Burhinidae; genus Burhinus; species Burhinus bistriatus. The sequence goes on along the minus strand of VYXH01006857.1, from coordinate 260,014 downwards.
GGATCTTTTGATTGCTTATAGAGGGAATTTTGACAATTTGAGACTCATTAACTAAGCACTTAAAGTTTCAGTGCAAGTTAAATGTTTAAGCTAGGCAACTAGATTGCTTCCAAAATTGATCAATTAATGAAGTTTAGGGCCAGATGAGATCTATATATGATCTAAACTGACCTTGTGTTTGTCACAGGTCATTAATTTCACCACCTTATCCTCTGTATGATAAATTAAGCAAGCTTATAAAGAAGATAAAAAATAATATATTAAAAAATAATAATAATAAAAAAAGAAAACCTGGAAGTAATCATACCAAAGGATAGAGCTGACTAAGTTCCTGGCCAAAGGGTTGAAAATGTAAACTATTTTTTGAAACATTTCAACCATCTCTGCCATTGGCTGTAGTGCATGCCCTACTCGGACAAGACATCTGGGATGTCTTCTGTCTCTCACATCTTCCTTCTGAATATATTCCTGTGCTTTTGATTGTGGCACATGCACCATTACACAGAGAGCTTGTCAGGACACATGCACAACAGAAGAACTTTCCTCCTATCATCTACCAGAGAACTATTAGTCCTTTAAAAGTTCTTCCACCCATGGAGTGGTCTCCCTCCAAAAACAAAAAGTATATTGACATGTTCTTAATACATAGTGGTTGCCCTTAAATAAAAGAGAAGTATGACTATGATTTCCTACTTGAGGACTTGGAGAGTCTCTGGAGCTGTGGATATATCTTCGTGCTACTTGGGTGGTTGTTTAAGATGGTAGGCTTACCTCAGACCTGCAGAACTTGCACGTCTATGAGAGAACGTCTGAACAGGAATTGTCATTTTAGTGCCCATGCAGTCAAGAGGTCTTGAGAAGGAATGTCTCAGATCTTTACCTTCAATACAACTTTACGTCTTCGAATCAAAAATTGTTCCCAGAAATGAAGAGAGTGCTTCTGAAAACATCCCCCAGACTCAAAAGTTGGCAAGACTCACACCTTACTTATAAGATACTAAATAGTTTTGAGGAATGTTTTTAAGCATTTTTATTTTTATAGGAAAAAGTTCCCAAAACTTATTTTTGTGGTTAACAAAACTGTTCATCTTCTAGAACAGTAGCCCAGCATCTTCCCAGGTCTTGATACACCTCACTCCGTTTCCAAAGAAAAAAAGAGAAAGCAGAACTTCTTAATATACAACTACACAGGTCTTGAAGATCCTCTCCAAAAGTGTTTGAGAACAGTCTGCAGAGAAACAAAGAGAAAAAATCTTTTTTATGCATTTGCATGTACCATTATTAAGAAGAAGGTGCTTGTGTACAACAGTATGCTCAAAGAGATTTTTCTTAATAATGAAACAATAATTTTATAAAAACTGCAGTTGTTACATTTTTGCAAGGCTACTTAGTGACATTGACATTTCTTTAACCTCCATAACAAACCACACTTATTCAATACCACTCTTCGCATGTCATGCTGCCCCAGTGTTATGTGATCGCGTAATGAAAGACCCTATCATAAAATATAATATGCACAATGGGAACAGAACTGCAGTTGCCAAGGGAGTCTTGATTCTGAATTTCCTGACTCTGGTGGGTTTAAATCTCAAACTTAACATTGTATTAACATATTTTTAATTGAGCAAGAGGGGAAAGAAAAGCACGTATTAAAAGCCTTTATTAGTTAAAGGTGAGGATTTCCCAACAAACATGTTTTATCTCTCCATTTTTCATTCCAAAATTTCTCTGTAATTTAAAACTAGCTGCTCTGGTCTCTTTGCAATGAGTTGTGTTAAAATTAAGACCTGTGATGTGACACAATTCATCTTTATTTTCAATCTATTTGATCTTGCAATCTCTGGTCTTGCAGAACTGGAGCCTATTCCCTAGAAAGCCCTCCCCAGCTCCTGTTAGCTGGAAAGAGTAGGACTTGTCCTGTTATAATTTAGACACTAATATAAAATGCTTTTAAGTAAATAACAGGAATGGGGGGAGTAAGTTCTTCTGGCAACAAAATCTGATTGGAATTGGTATAATGGTTTAGAAAGGATTTAATTCATTCAGTTCATTTAATTTCTATAAGATTCAAGAACAGAATGAAAACAATTGTTTCTTTTTTTCCTATTCTTTTTCTTTTATGACAATGAATTTTTACCAGAAGACTTCAAGTTTTATAGGACTTTAAATCTTATATAACATTTTAAACCACAACAGAGAATTTGGTCATATTTTTATTATTTTTTTTCACATCATTCTGTTTTACTCACCCTATGGAAAAATCAAACATTTGACATTGACCATTATATAAAAAACTTTTGACATGTCTCTGAAAATATGGCAAGTCTGTTGTCTTTGGAGAAAAGTCTGCTTAATTGCCTGGTGTAAAAACTTTTTACAAATCGAAATTCTCAGTATATGCCTCATTTAAAATTGATTTAAATGACCAGGAGATTTTCTGTTTATCCCATTTTTCTCTTCTTTTTTCTTCTAATGACTTTCTTTCTTGCCTTTTTTTTTCTGCTGATCTTTACCTGTTCTAAGAATTGGACTATTTATTGTAGCTATCGAATAATATTTTATGAGAGACACTCGTTTAAAAGGACAAAAACTCCCCTAGCACCAAAGAAAACCAGAAGAAAAATAACAGAAATTCCCGATTTTGTGATTTACTTCCAGTGGTTTTGTCTGTCTTTAGAAAAAGACCACTGGAGGTGAAGTTCTTGAGAGGCAGCTCTCTGCACAAGGAATTCAGCATAAGCTCATCAGAAGGCCCACTTGATAAGAGCAGCATTATGCATCTCATCTCCAAAAGGAAACCAGGGTTATTTTGGTGCTAGAAATCAGTGTGTCGTCTAACACAGCCAAGTGTCCTCTGAGGACCCCACTGGGAAATCAATAGAGTTTTATGAGGTTAGCTGCAGCTTTTGTGTAAACACCATAACATTTTATGATGGGAAACATAGTCTTTTGCTTTTTATGTAAAAATGGCATTGATTAAGGGTTTTTTATGTCTTGTGTGGCTGAATTGTTGGGGCTGTTCGAAGTGTATTAGCTGTGGTTTGAAAGCCTTGCTGTCCAACAGCAGATAACACTTTATTTAAATATTTTTTTGTCCATTAAACTAAACAGAGATTCGGGGGCCTTTAAACCACTGAGGTAATGAAATAGATTTTGTTTTCTGCAAATAAATTCTTAGATAATTTACAACATAAAAATGGTTCATTTCACAATCAATTTTATTATGTTCCAAACAAGTACCAGGTAAAAGACCAGCTGATGTAGTTTCCAGACAGTATTATGGCCAACGCTTGATTTTTAATCTGGGATGGTTTCCTCCCTCAAGGTTCAGGATCAATTTCTCTTTTCTGATGTTTATTTTTTGTGGGAGAATTTCATTCATACTGCCCATCAGATCACAACATGTACCTTAGAGCTGACTCCAGTCTTCCCTTTGAGCGGGCCCGGTGTTTGGATGAGGAATTAGACTGTGTTTCAAATGCGTTGCAGAAAATACATTTGTATGTGTGTGTTGGCCTGAGATCTAATGGAAGTTGAATTATCCTTCACCAATCTCCCTGGGTGCAAGAAGAGGCCTTGATGACTGCTTTTGGGAATCTCACTCCCCCTTATCCCCTTTACGTCCGCTTGTAGGAAGAGGGATATGACATGTTCCCAACCCAAACTCTTCCACTCTTTGGCTTCTCCCCCAGGATGGTGGTGGGAAGGCAGAAGATGCCCAGCTTTTGCAGGGGAAGAGCTGGAAGAGCTGCTTGTTGAGTACCTGCAATTATAACTAGCCTTTTCATGATTTTTCCAAGACTTTCTAAGACATCCAGAGACTTCTAAGCTAAAGGCCCATGGCTATTTCTTTCCATATAGTCAATAAACATTACATGTGATTCCCAGTGTTGACAAAGCAAAATGCTATATTTAAAACAAGATACATTTTAAATGGAGGAAAAATCAACAATGAAAACATCAGATTCTGTGGAAAATTTCACAACCCTTTCAGGAAATGTTTGTGACCTAGGTCATGGTTACAGCTATACTTCAGCTGGGAAAAAATATTTCCCGAAAAAAAACACCGGTGTTCATATAGTGTGAAATAAAACTCACTAAACATCCTTGCCCATCCAGTCCAAACTAAAGCTACTCCTGGCAGACAGCAGCAACTCACAGAAGTAAAATTTTATGGACTGTAAATAAAATCAGTGAAACATTCCTAATGTAAAGGTTATATATTTCTCCCCACTAGCCCCTTATTAAAGGTGGGATGGTGTAGTTCTGTGTGCAACCGTTTCACTCCGCATCAAAGTGGCTTTTTAATTATACTCCGGCACACTGAGTAAAAACATATCTGCAGATCTCCTGAGGCCTTTTTTTTTTCCCTTAAGAACAGTTTCAGGATCTTTTTTTTTTTTTTTCCCCAAGTTTTATCTGATTATTTAGTTAAAAAATTGGAAACTGAGCCTCTTATTTATCCACGGCCCAGAATTTGCAGCTGCAGGACAAGCAAGCTTCCTCTACCACCCTCAGGGCGACCTCGGCTCTGACCTGCGGGGACCACCCTTACCGGCGGTGAGAGGTAAGCCAGGTCCCGCTCCTGCTCCGCCTGCTGCTCCGCTGGGCACAAACCCGTCTTTTACGAGACGATCGCACATCGCTGAGAGACGAAGCCGAGGCCGCCACATAAATTCTGACTCTGGCCACAAAGGTGGAAAACCAGCACTTTATCACCCAGCCACCCAAGCCCTCGATGTGATTCCTGGTTATTTAAGAACAAACATAAAAATCTCTGGGCCAAATTCTTCCCCGGATCTCAGCCCAGCAGGCTCACGGCCTCGGCTTGCCTGCTCTCAAAGGAGTTGCAAAGAGTGCAAGCCAGCAGGGATTCTGATCGACTTTATTTCTTTTAATTTACCCCACAGAGTTCTTGTTTGCCCAAGAGATCAATTTCTTTTTTACTTGAAAAAATCCACTTACCTGTCAAATGTTCACCCCTGTTATACCACAGAACTGAAATAACATTTTAAAAACCTCAGGGTAAGATCCTGTGCTATTGAAAAATTTAGACCTTTTTAGAAGCTGGTTAATTTTTAGGATCTTAGAAAAACCATACACAGTTGCTTTAAATAGCTATGAAAGGCTGATTCAAGCCGTTAAATTTTATGTTGTGTGTAATGTTGTAATTGATGTCAAGCCTTTCCCATATTCCTCACACTGACATTGGGCAGTCTCCTAAATGCTAAGAGTGCAGTTACAAGAGTCCAGACCAAGTAAAGTACCAAGAAATGGGTGGCAGAAATGGGAATTTATTGCTAAGAACAGCAAGGTTCAAATGTAAAATAATTAAGCGTGAGCCAAATTTTGCCAATTTCTTTCCCATCCATTTATTTTGGGGGATAATTGGGTGCATTAAGTATTTTGCTGCAAACTGTTTCTTCTGTGTACACATATAAAACTTTATTACCCTTGTAAAAAACATACTGTGACTTCTGATGCTTCTGTGTGTTTGGGAGTGTATAATTATTCTCTTTGCAGGAAAACAGTTTTCCCTACATCCTAAATGGAACAAACCGGATTCCAAAGCAACAGCTGCTCAAAAGCAGCGTGCTCGGTTTAGAGCATCACTGAGGGAAAAATGCAAATTCAGCTCCGAGTTGAATACGAAGTCTTCTCTCTTTACCAGAGATTTTAGTACAGTGCTTTGCCTCACCTTTGCTATTTTCCTGATAATCCTTAAGCAGTTTAAGAAAACTTGTAATGATTTAAGGCCTTAATCCTGGCAACACTAGAACGAGCTGAGTAACCTCATTCATGCAAAAGCAATGCCTGAGGTCAGCGAGAGCAGTCTGTGTGTAAAGATACAGAGATGCTGCTGTCAAACGAGGAGAAAAAGCAGGGAACTAAGAAAAAGAGAAGTTTCCCTTTGCTACACTGTGTTTCTGTAGGCTTTGCTCACACGACTAAAATAAACAGAAACCATCCCTCAGCACGGGTCGCACGTTAAATCAGGCCGGGGACCTTTCCCTGCAGGCAGCTTGCATGAAGCCACCCTGTTTTGAAGGATGAGGAGGTTTGCTAGCACAAAGATGTGCAGATCTCAGAGGTGGCCCCGGAACAGCGTAGATTGCTACTTCAGGTGTACTCAAGCCCGCTGTCCTGGTCTTTGCAACCAAGAGATGCAGCGGCCCAGCCCCCAGCCTCTCCGCAGTTCAGACGGTCCTACCACCCAAAGGTGGCTTGTGTAGAGGTACCCGAATAGCTTCAAGTGCTTTCCTGAGCGGCAGCGTGGCTTCAGTGGCCAACAGCTGATATGGGGCTGGTACCCATATTTGCCCGTGAGTCCGTGAGCATTTGGAGATAGGATTTTTTAAGCTGGATTTCTTAAACTGATGAAGACAGAAACGAAGCATCGAACCACTTTCACAGCCATACCCATAAGGAACATCTAACTGGGCAGGTTTGGAATTTTTTCTTTCTTTCTTTTTTGAGCTCCTACCTGGTGCAACTGCTTTATAGCACAAAAGTTAAGTGTGACTCTGAACTTTCTCAGGGCAAAGCAAAGTCCCACAGGGATTAAAGGCTGTCACCACGGTCACCTCTCCTCCTCTGAGCGCAGGCTGTAGTTCTTCACTCTGTCCTTTCTTACATTTCATGTACATTTAAAAGGAAAAGACCAAAACCAGAACACTCAACTCGACAGATTTAATTCTACCATTTTGGAAGGGGATACAAAACAGAACAAACCACACGCAACAGATGTTAGTCACGGCATTTAATACATTACTGGAAGATGTGCAGTTACCATAGTGATAACAAGCATTGATATAACAAAATTTTTAAAAATGCAATACAGCTTTGAACTGACCCCTACAAATGAATCCAGTTGTTTTACGACATTTGCCACAGCCAGCGAAGCTAAGCAGTAGTCACTGCTATGTGAGAAATATATATTGCAGTGAAAAAAAAAGTGAGTAGGCTTGAATAAAAGGTAGGAATGGTCTTTGTGCAACTAGAGCATTGGTCTGAGGTGCTAAAAACTGAGTGGATTCTGGGGACTCAGACCGTGAACTGGGGGTGTTACTCTCATGGTCTTCATTCCCCCCAGGAGTGGGTCAGGATGATTTCACAGATCACAGAATCAGAGGGGTTGGAAGGGACCTCTGGAGATCATCTAGTCCAACCCCACTGCCAGAGCAGGGTCACGCACAGCACGTTGCACAAGACGGCATCCAGGTGGATTTGGAATGTCTCCAGAGTCAGAGACTCCACCACCTCTCTGGGCAGCCTGTTCCAGTGCTCTACCACCCTCAAAGGAAAAAAGTTCCTCCTCATGTTTAGATGGAACTTCCTATGGTCAAGTTTGTGCCCATTACCTCTTGTCCTATCACTGGGCACCACTGAAAAAAGATTGGTCCCATCCTCCCGGCCCCCTCCCTTTAAGTATTTATAAGCATTGATAAGATCCCCTCT